>JAVJIF010000298.1:600000-948844 GCA_038442645.1 Agave tequilana | reverse complement strand
TTTTTCAATTTTGAGGGTCCTTTAATCTGTGGGGCTTTTACCCATTTTTGGGAGTGACAATAACCGTGCCGCAAAAATTTGGGTGCCTTCCTCCCACTACACATTTTATCCCAAAATGGGGAAGCTTCGTGCAACTTGTAATTATCCAAAAATGAAAGGATGTCTCATCTACTATGCCTAATCCAAGAAATATCAACATTCACCAACCCCCTGTGAACTCCCCCGCTCAGAGAAATCAAACTCTGTTTTTCTCCCGAGTCTCCAGTAAGCAAACAGGAGAAGAGAATGCTCCTCTCTCTCCTCCTCTTCTCTCTCCCCTCCTCTCCTCCGCCGCCGACTCGCCGGCGTCGAACGGAACGACAATCTACGAGCTCCTCCCCATGTTCGGCCTCCCGCCGGGCCTCCTCCCCGACACTGTCAGGTCCTTCTCCCTCTCCAGGAACGGCCGCTTCCAGGTCGAGCTCGAGTCCCCCTGCTACGTCGACTTCGAGTACCTCGTCTACTACGACGCCAACATCACCGGCGTCGTCAAGTACGGCGGCATCTACGAGCTGAAGGGAATTCAGGTCAGAAAGTTCCTGCTTTGGTTCGATGTCGACGCGATCAAGGTCGATCTCCCGCCCTCGGACTACATCTACTTTGAGGTCGGGTGGATAACGAAGAAGCTCAGGGTCGATCAGTTCCAGACCGTACACTCCTGCAACAAGGAGAAGTTGAGCGACAGAATAGTTCAGGTAAAACGAAAAGGTTTCAATATGCTTGAAAGTTTGGGATTTTTATGAGTTTTGGGCAAAATTTAGTCGCTGGTAATAAAATTATGCGAGCAACTTTGAGTTTTTTATGATGTTGGTTTTGCTTTTGGGGGTGGGGGGGTTGTTGGGGTGGGGGTTTATAATTTTTATTGGCTTGTTGATGGAATCTTTTTTTTTTTTTTTTTTTTGCTTGGGGTCACTCATTTGCTTCAATTAATTTTATAGCATGAGTGTTAAGCCGTGCATTGTGGCAAGGGAATAATACGGTTGATTTTTTATGGAATCAGATGAGTGCTTAGTCTAAACAGATAACGTGAAAAACTGGAAATTTTGGTTGACAGTTTAGTTTTGAATTGGTAAATGAGAGGATAGTCAAATATTTCGTTGCTCTTGAGCCATACTCCACTTATACTCGAGAAAGGAAACAGATTGAGTTTGAACTTTGGATCCGCTGCTATGTTGAATTCAAGGACTTTGTAGGCTAGACCTCTCTATGGATTTGGGGTCATAAAATACAATGGGAAGGATGAATTAAAGAGGTTGAAATGAGAACTGAGAAGATTCTTCTTTTCATCCAATATGGACGTGATTAGGATTGATTTGCTGCCAATTGAGTTTTTCTATTTTGAGATTTGGTGGATTTATGCAAATTTTACAGTTTAGATCTACTATCTATAATTTGATTCAGTGCTAGTTCTACTGTTGGACTTTTATGTTTAAGCGGACTAGGTTAGATTATGTAGTTCGTGTTTGGAATCAGAAATGTTGGTTGATTTGTTTTTTCATTTGGATGTTAGGTGAAGCTGCACTTTCTTTAATGGCAGAATTGTCAAAATGTGATTTTGACTTGGATTTAGGCTGTAAGAAAGTCAGTGGTTTATTTTTTGCTGTAAAAGTTGTATTTATCTTTAATTTATAACTTTCTGCACAACTTATGCAGAATTTTTTATTTCTGTGACCTGTTCTAGTGATTTGTTAATTGCAGCTGACAGCGTTAGACATATCTGGCATGCATGACAAAAGAAGTAGAAGGTGCATGTCTTAGAGATATCTAGGGAAATCAATAAATATGACCTGCAATGAGTATAGTAGGTAAATTTTTTTTATGATAGCTGATTACCTTGATTCTCTTGAGTGGTAGACTGGGATGTTTTCTTAGATTTTTTAGGAAGAAAGAAAATCAGTTATTATTTTCTCTCTGTTAGTAAAAAGTTGAATCTATGTTTAGCTTTCAAATCGTTTTGAGTATGTGTATTTTATATCTCGGAGCCCCCTTAAGGTTTGAGAGTGAGTGAATAATAATAGTTTTTGACACATCTCTGCAATTCTGCTTGTTGCCAGTTTAGAAATAGCTTAAGTTTCAATCCCAGTGAAGAAGAGATCAATTTAGGATGTGATTTGATCTTCTTTTCTTTATATACTGTAGATGGTAGCTGATGCTACAGTTTTTCTTTTGTGCGGGAATTCGCCTTAACTACATGTTTTTTTTAATATAAAACGGTGGACCTAGTTATGTGTTTTCAAACTTGAGCATTGGATATTTAGGATATAATAACTCAAATATTTTCTCCCTGATAAAATTTGAATTTCTCCTCAAGTTTGGCATCTTTCAAGATGCATACTCAATAGATTATGTTAGGTTGTCATTGTTGATTGATGGATGGTGTTGACTTCTGAGGGTAAAATTGCAATCCAAGCTATGCTTGCTTGATTCTGACATAGGATGGAGGATTGAATCAGATATATTAGGAGGCTTTGATTCGCACAAGTGCTCTGTTTTTCTTTAGATCTACTTTTAACTAAGTAAGAATGTTGAATAAAGTTAATGTCTCTCTTCATGTTTCAAACAATTTGAGGAGAATGTGTGCTCATTGATAGCTTGTTGTTGTCCTTTGTATCCATCAATTAGTTCCCGGTGATTGTATTGGGCATGTGAATTGCATATTCTATTAAAGAGATGGTTGTTTCATTCTTACTTGATACCACTAAAAGATTATAATAGAGAGTTATGACTGAAAGCAGTTTACTTCTTCGGTGGACCTCGAAAACATTGAAATCTACTAATGTAGAAGGTACCAGAAGCACCACATTTGAATGATACACCCTAAGTGACTGAGAGGAGTTATTTTACATCTATTTTCTTTTGCATAGTCAAATTTTTGTACGTGCAGATGATATGATCAAGTGAATGGGTGATTAGACATTTTTGGCCAATGATCTTATAAACCTAAAATGTACTGACCAGGTTATGTTCATGGGAAATTGAGACTGAGTGGACTTAATCAAGTGTGTTCATAACTGACAGTAAGTAATGGAGAGGAGTTTCTCATTATGTGAACACTTAGGCTGTGTTTATGTCTTGACCAATCCAAGATTAAGAAATATGGTTTTTAGGGCAATGGGTACAAGACATTTGAAATGAGAAGGTCAAAAAACGTTTGACAGGAGACTTTGCACTTTATATTTAAATTTGATTAGATTAGTTGACATGTCTGACATGGGACTTAAATGAAAGAATTATGGCAATGACTGTTGCAATTAGCCGCTGCAAGCATGTGTGGGTAATGGGCTGCTGCTTTGTGAGAAGTTGATATCAGTTATAGCTGTAACAGAAGTAGAAAACGAGAGCGGTGAGGGTTGTAGGATTTTACTAGACAAGGAGATCCTATCTTTCCATTGTACTTGTTAGTGATTTAAGTTTAGAAGTATGAAAGCTTGTTCAAAACTGATTCTGGATAGTGCCTGGATTGGTAATGCTTAACTGTTATGACATGCGCGAAGCATCTGATATTTGAAACCTTGGGCATAAGTTGGACAATGGAAGCCATGGAGATGGTCTGGACAATGCTTCTGAGGTAAAAAGTAAACTTTGTGAGCAGAAAAGCAAACAGTCTTGGCTCGAGGCACGCTGGCCCCATGAGGAAGCAACTGGATTGGACCCCGTGACTAAGCAAAGTCCATAAACCTGCAGCAACCTCTTAAGGGCCAAATGAAGTTGTTTAATTTTAACTTATGTCATCTTATATATGCCCCATCTCAATTTTTTTAACACCTCTAAAAAATTAATTTGGTGTAATTTGAGATATATGTATCCTCATAATGTAATTTTGCAAGTAAATTTCTTTCCTCCCTCCTTGTGTTTGTCTGAAATTGCTTCCATTTGACAACGTCAAAGGTTCGATTAACCACCGGCACATTATGATATAAAAATTCTGATGCAGTGTCATCACATCTTGTACTGATGATATATGAGGGGTTCTTGCATTCAGAGAGAAATTAAGCATAGCATTGTTTTTTAGTACTAGGCTTTGCTCATCTGTTATGCACTAGTTGTCATCATGTATGGCTAGTGAACAGAGCTCAAATGCTTTGAACAATATTTGAGGGACACAATGTGTCTAATCACTCCCGTCTGAACTTCCAACACCCCACCCACCCCCACCAAAAAAAAAAAGCCCCAACACACACAATGGGGACCATGAATGTCGGAAATGTATGTTGTGTATGCTAACAAATTGAGCCTAAAATATGGTCTAATGATATACGGAATGTTCTCATTCTACAAATTTTTTTTTTAATTTCTGTGGTAGTAGTATTTTATCTAGGTTCAGGAATCAGGATCAATTTTGGTTTATTTCAACTTGGAATATTTCCCACATGGTTGGAAAGTCTAGATTTTCTACATACATTCCTTAAGTCAAGACACTGAAAATATTTCAAGTCATTCCCCGTGACTTTGACCACCTCGATTATAACTTATCTTACCAATAATTGTCTTTTAGGATTTCACATCCCAGAATTTCCGCACATTCCTTGTATTTTCTTGCATAGTCCACCATGGTTCACTGTGGATCATTACAGTTCCTAATTCTTGTGTTCTGGAAATTCTTCCTCTCTGCTCCCAAAAAAATAGCTGAGAGGCCTATCCTATTCATCCAGCTGCTCATTAACTGATATCCTGTAGCCACCAACCTGGGTATGGGAGTTCAAAAGATGGGATCAGTCCGTCTTCTCTCTCTTTAAGCAGCAAGAATCTAGACCCAGTGTTATTAATTTTTTTCTCACCTTAACTGCTCAGAGCCAACTTCTTGTGAGTTTTGCGTGACACAGGTATCAGATGCCTGGGTATCTGAGACTCTGCAGTGTCTAGCTAGGGTCTCTAAGTGTCTGGATGTGAGGAGTGCCATGTGCCAACATTAGAACCTTCTGAACCCGCACCTGGACACGGTTGTGTTTTACAGATATGCATGCAGTAAATTTCCATATATATGATAAGTAATCCACTTAACTTAACAGTTTAGTAAAATAAATTGACTGTCTAGTCAGTACAATCTAGGCTTGACATCCTGCCTTTAGAAACTCCAGCGTCTCCATTAATGGTGATATTATGATAAAAAAATTTCTTGAAGTATAATAGAAGCATCTGAGTAATGTCCAACTGTCTGACATGTCAAATAGTCTAAATTAAAGTGTTTGGGTAAAACTTATTCTCATCCACAATTTTCCCATAACGTGACCACCCAATCTAAAGAACTTATCATTTCCTCTAACCTATCTAGGATGTTGGAAGCATGGCACCATTAATTGTTTTAGCATATGGTCTATTAAGATTATGAAGTAAAGCATCATGTGGGATTTGGTTTTTAGTAGTCGGTGACAAGGGTTGTGTGGGCCCCTATTACATGAGAGAGCGCGATTTCGGAATCTTATTCTCTTTGACAGCTAAGAGTCCGGAATTAAGGTTGTTAGGACATTTTCTTAGGTGAACTCTCTCTCGCCTTGTAGCTTGTACTTTGTCCTATGGATGTTTGGCTTTTCTTAGCTGAACTACACAGGACAACTAGTCCTTATGTGCACCTTGCTGTGTATCCACTCTCCTATCTGTTTTGTTCTTCTCTTGCATGCTGGACTCCATTTGTATCCTGCAACAAATGGTAACAAAACTTCTGTTACGACAACTTTGTAGTTATGTTCACGGTGCATGCACGAATAAGTAGTTTCTACACTTAATGGAAAGAAGAGACAGTGGTCAAGGAAGATGGTTAAGACATAGTATTAATATTTTGGGCTTATGTTTTTATGCTTTAATACCATGTGATGATCTGTGGTTTAAGTTAGAGAGGAAAGAGAAGAATTGAGAAAGGGAAGAAATTGGGTTCTACCTCTACTCTCATCCTGATTAGATAGGTTCATTATGTATGGTAAAATTAAACAAAAACCATCAGTATTAAACATTATTTCTTAACAAAGATCATCATTTTAACTGTACAAAGTACACTTAGAATAGTGCTTCGACACCTATTCAGATACTAGTGTCTGCCCACTTAATGTCCATGACGAGTTCATTGCCTGATATACTTGTACATGTGGTCTTGGTGATGAAATGCTACATTGATACATGCATCTCAAGTACATTAGGAGAGAGAATCATATTGGTTGGATCATCCTGCATTCATGTGTATTCAACAAGATAATGAGTGAATACCATATTATTCAGTGAGGTTGGCCAACAAAGTGAAGTTTTGCCTTTGTAGTATGTTTTCTCGTTTGCTTTGCCTCTTTGCCTCGAGTCATGACTAGTGGCTTACAGTGATGTGGATAATTTATCATGTTCATTTTAGATATCTTGATTTGTTTTACTAAAAATATAAATTACTTGCATCAAATCATCAGCTCTTTTGAGAAGCTTAAAAAAAGCAGCAGCGAAAAATGTCACTTCGTATTATTCAAAATGAAGTCTTCCTTACTAGTTATGAGTTGCCATTATTTTTGTTTTATTAAATGATTCCTGTTAGAAGAACACTAATTCATGTGATTGATGCAGTTTGTAGATTAAGAAAATTATGCAGTGTGAGCTATGTATATATAGAGGGATCTGTACCTTAGCCGCCAGCTGAGAGACTCTCTCAACTGAGAGACTCTCTCAGCTGGCGCAACGTGACTGAATTTCAGTCACAATTTTGAGCACTGCTATCATGATCGCAGTTTTTTCTGAGAACTGCTACCAAGGTAGCAGTATTTTCTGAGGACTGCGATCATGATCTCAGTTCTAATTACACTGAAAATATATGATTTTTTAGGACTGAGACCATGTCACAGTGAGCTGCGACCATATTAAAGCGCCAGCTAAGAGAGTCTCTCTCAGTTGGCGGTTGAGATACATTTTTTCTCATATATATATATATATATATATATATATATAGAGAGAGAGAGAGAGAGAGAGAAATGTATATCAGCCTGCAGCTGAGAGAACTCTCTCAGCCTGCGGTGACGTGGCTCAATTTTGTCACCCCACTAACTTGCGGCCCGCTTATAGGAAGAAGTTAAATTACCAAATACCCCTTATGAAAAGCTACTCTTTCGGTAAACTTTCGTTATTGTTTATTATTATTTGCCCAAAAGATGAACTCGCACATAGGTTTTAGGCTTGATCTCAGAGGACGAACCTTTATCTGTTGTTTACCTATAGATGTAGAAAAAATAAAAAAAGTTAGACTAATGATTATTTTAAAAATTATAAGGGAGTAAAAAGCATATTATTTTTAATAAACTGCGAGCAAGGTCGCAGTCATCTACAGTGCAAACATAATCTACTGCGACCCGGGTCGACACTGCGACCAAGGTCGCGGTCATCTACAGTGCAAACACAAACAACTGCGACCGGGTCGACACTGCAACCAAGGTCGCAGTCATCTACAGTGCAAACACAAACAACTGCGACCCTGGTCGACACTGCGACCAAGGTCGCATAAGACTACAGTGCGAACACAAATTTTTACAGCGACTCTGGTCGACACTGCGACCAAGGTCGCAGTCATCTACAGTGCAAACATAAACAAATGCGACCAGGGTAGACACGGCGACGAAGGTCGCATAAGACTACAGTGCAAAAATAAACAACTGCGACTCAGGAATGATGAAACAAATGACGTTAAATACAGTGCGACCATGGTCGCAAAACACTACATAAATATTGAAACAACTGCGACCCCATGTCGTCAGTGAAATTTAGAGCTGAAATTTTTTTTGAAAGGCAACTTTTTTACATAAGGTAAAAAGATGTGACAGAGGGTATTTTCGGAAGATACATTGTTGAGGTGACTGACATTAAATTGGGCGGGATTTTTTCATTTTTGTCCGCCAAAATTTATGACAGGTATGTGGCTATGATGTTGCCACGTCCTGCCGGCTGAGAAACTCTCTCAGCCTGCCGGCTGAGGTACAATAAACCTATATATATATATATATATATATATATATATATATATATATATATATATATATATATATATATATATATAATGAGAAAAATGTATATCAGCCTGCGGTGACGTGGCTCAATTTTATCACCCTACTAACTTGCGGCCCGCTTATAAGAAGAAGTTAAATTACTAAATACCCCTTATGAAAAGCTACTCTTTCGGTAACTTTCATTATTGTTTATTATTATTTGCCCACAAGGCAATTTTTTAGATCGCTCGTTGTCAGATTTAGGTTATTATTTATTATTATTTTCCCCCCTTTTTTTGCCGCTCTTTATAGGATTTAGGTTATTGTTTATAAATTATTTACAGTGCAAATGTAAACAATGAACGACATTGCGACCAAGGTCGCATAAGTCTACAGTGCAAACATATACATCTACGACCATGGTCTACACTGCGACCATGGTCGCAATCATCTACAGTGCAAACACAAACAACTGCGACCAGGGTCAATAATGCGACCAAGGTCGCATAAGTATACAGTACAAACATAAACAACTGCGACCAGGGTCGACACTGCGACCATGGTCGCATAAGTATACAGTGCAAACATAAACAACTGCGCAAACATAGACATCTGCGACCATGGTCTACACTGCGACCAAGGTCGCAATCATCTACAGTGCAAACAAAAACAACTGTGACCAGGGTCAATAATGACTGTTTGTCTGATCGTCCTATGAACTATTAAATGGTTTTTACATATATTATGCGATCATAGACTGCGACTATGGTCGCAGTACCCACGACTGCATTTTTCTGGATGATTTTTTTTTGCTAAGTTAAATGTAATAACGGTGACTAAGGACTGATTCTACAGTCGCAGTTTACGTATGTTTTATATGTTTTGCGCTTCACCGTAACTGTTGTCTCAGCGCCTATAAATTATGAATTTTTTTTTACTTATTGCATGCGTAGTAGGACTGCGACTATGGTCGCAGTGTTAAAGAAAGCAGTCAGTCACAGTTTCATATGTAATTAAAAGAGCATTAAAAGAGCTTATAAGTTAATATAGTGAGAAAGAGACCTTACAAAAAATGAGAATTAAAAGCTTTTAAAAGAAGAAAAATAAGGTTGAATATTAGAAGGTCAGGAAATCCTAATCCTCGTCATTATCACCATCATAAGCAGATTCGTCGTCTTCATTCTTCTGCTCTTCATGTTCATCACTTATTTCCTCATCATCTTCCTGTTTTTGAGGTTTTTTGTTTCACCGATAAACTCCCAGAATTGATCGTCTCTATCAAGCTCTTCGTCCGATCCGTTGCGAGAAAGCGAGCCTACAGCATCAGAGGACATGCTTTCATCAAGCGTGTCTCCGTCAAGTGGCAGAGGGATAATGTCTTCCTCACTAACCCATATGAAAACTTCATCATCCTGATGAATAGGAGGATCAGTTAATACATTATTTGATGTAGTGAGATAGTCAAAAGGAGTGTAGTCCAGACTGGTATCAGATTCACTAGAATATCCTGAAGAGAAAGGACCGGTGGGGGAAAGTTTGAAGTTGAAATCTAAGTGTTCAGAGGAAGAAGATGGGGAAGACATGTTCAAGAATGAATTGAAAAGGAAGAGCAAAAATATTGTTTTTAGATATGAGATAATGTATTAGTTACAAGCACTATATAAAGGTAAAGAATGTGAAAGAACATGAATAGTAATAATAATTGTTATAGGTGAAGGTTGAGTATTGGAAGAAGTGGTAAAAAAAAAATTTAATTGAAGAGTTATGGCGGGAGAATCCGAAGAGTTGCTTTTTTCCAGAGGTTTACTGCGTGAAGTACAAATTAACTTTTTATAGAATGTTTTCCCTATATCTTTAGATTACGTATGGTGCACATCTTTCCTTATCGAGATTAATATTATTGCATCTCTTTTTCCGAGACTGTTGTTTTATCACGGTAGATAGAATATTAATTACTTCTTTTAATTCATTTAATTCAGTGTAATTAATATAGTATTTTATAAGATGTGATATACGTTAATCTACTTTGTAAACTTATAAAAATTCTGTTCCATAAGGCATGCGAAAAAGGATTGCGACTTTGGTCACAGTGCTGAAAAAAGATTGCGACCATAGTGGCTGTTCTGAACGAGGTCGCAGCTGAAAAAAGATTGCGACCATGGTCGCTGTTCTGAACGAGGTCGCAGCTGGAAAAAGGTTGCGACCATGGTCGTTGTTCTGAACGAGGTCACAGTGCTGCGACCATGTTTTCGTCTGTTATTTTTTATGGGAATAAGGAATGCGACTAGGGTCGCAGACGTGATATAAAAAAGGAATGCGACTAGGGTTGCAGACTGCGACTAGTGCCGCAGTCGTCATATATAAATTGTATTAATTCTGCGATGATGGTCGCAATGTTCGAAACGATATCATGTTTCGTCTGTAGTAGATTAAGAATTTTATAACTGTAGATATATTCACAGCTGAGAATTCTGTAGGTAAATTTTGTTTGTGGATGAGTTTTTGCTAGTTTAGAAGTAAAAAAGGGGTATTTTTGTCATTTTGGTTCACGAATATTTAGGCGGGATTTTTTTTTTTTGGCGCCTACACTCTGCGGTCGATCTGACATATATTCGGCCACGTCACCGGGGGCTGAGAAACTCTCTCAGCCGTCGGCTGAGGTACAGTAACCCCTATATATATATACCTATATATATAGGTATATATAGGTTATATATATATATATACCTATATATACCTATATATATAGGTATATATATAGGGGTTATTGTACCTCAGCCGGCAGGCTGAGAGAGTTCTCTCAGCCGGCGACGTGGCAAGATCATCGCCCCATATCTGTCATAATTTTTGGCGGACAAAATCCTGAAAAATCCCGCCCAATTTAATGTCAGTCACATCAACATTGTATTTTCCGAAAATACCCTCCATCACAACTTTCTACCTTATGTAAAAAAGTTGGCTTTCAAGAAAATTTACAGCTCTAAAATTTCAACCGGCGATTCTGATCCACTTAGTTGTTTTCTTTCACAAATTTGATCCGTTTTTTTAAAAATATATTTGCAACTGATGGCGCCTAAGAAATCATCCGTCGAAAAAGGTACTACAAAAAATGATATTTTCAAAAAAATTTAGCGTTCGTGTATTCTAATAGTTTTAAATTTTTTCCAGATTTATTTCTGAGGTCGCTATTTTTTTTTTTTTAAATCTTGGAACCATGGTCGCAATTAAGAAAAAGATTTTGAAACTTTAGATGACGAATAAATTTTTATATTTATAAATTTTATAAGACGACGATAAAGGTCCTATTTTTTCAAATTTTTTTATTTCCTTCTATTTTTACTATGTCGCAGTATTTTCGAAAAAGTGATGTGCATACACTGCATGCGACCTCGGTCGCAGTTGATAAAATTATAGTTTCAGATTTTATAACCATGGTCACAGTGCGACTTTGGAAATTTTTTTTTGAGACCTTTCCTTATAGCCGACTGCGACGTTGGTCGTAATATATGAAACTTACATTTTTTTCTTACATACTGACGACATGGGGTCGCAATTGTTTAAGTATGAGTTGTCGTCTCTTGCGACCAAGATCGCAGTGTATTTAACATCATTTGTTTTATCATACTTGAGACGCAGTTGTTTCTGATTGTACTGTAGTCTTTTGCGACCTTGGTCACAGTGTCGAACCGGGTCGCAGTTGTTTCTGATTGCACTGTAGTCTTATGCGACCTTGGTCGCAGTGCGGTCTTTTGGTCGCACCAGTTTTTGATTGCACAATAGTCTTTTGCGACCTTGGTCGCAGTGTCGACCCTGGTCAGAGTTGTTTCTGATTGCACTGTAGTCTTATGCGACCTTGGTCGCGGTGTCGTCCCTGGTCCAAATTTATGTTTGCAAAGTATGACCGCGACCGTGGTCGCAATTTATAAAAAAAGATATGCTTTTTAAAAACATTGGCCGCAGTGTATGATTGCACTGTATTCTTATGAGACACTGGTCGCAGTGTCATCCGGGTGCAAGTTGTTTGATTTTGCATTGTATGACTGCGACCGAAGTCGCAGTTTATTAAAAAACAAATATGCCTTTTACCCCCTTATAATTTTTAAATGATCATTGGTCTGAACTGTTTAATTTTTCTTACTATGTAGGTAAACAACAGATAAAGGTTCGTCCTCTGAGATCAAGCCTGAAACCTATGTGCGAGTTCATGAAGAAATTTAAAAAGTACATTCATGCAGATTTCGTAGAGGCGATGAACAATACCCCATTTGGCCCAATCTTCATGGCGTTCTACAATGAAGAATTTGGGGCTGAAAAGGGTCTAAAATCAAACGTTGCTGTACTGCGTATTTTAGACCAGTATGATAGGGATACAATGACCTTTAGAATTGGGGGCAAACAGATTGAGTTAACAGTGGAGGATGTTGCCCTCACATTTGGTCTACCTATCATTGGGACAGATTTTGTGATGAATAAAACATGTACGATGAAAGATAGAGGAGTGATAAAACATTATTTCCCCAATATAAAGAAGATCACTAAAATATCCATTGAAGATGCTTTGGATAATCTTCTGGTCAAGAAGAGAAGGAGGAGTGAAGTAGATGTGACAAAGGATGAACAGCTTGAGCAGCAATTGACTTTACATGAAATTATAAGAGACATTCAAAGACTTGCAGCTCAAGACTTTACCACATTAATCATCCTATACATGTCGGCCACTCTTTTCTTCTCTGGCAGTAAATGCACGGTGCCGTGGTATATTGTGGAACAGATTGCCAATATGCAGCTGATGAGGACAATATGCTGGGCAAAAGCTGTTTGGCAATTCCTGATTGAGTCAATGGACATCTTCAGGCAAACCACGTACGAGCTGCAAGGATGCTCCGTGCAAATAATTGTAAGTACAAATCTCATATTTGGCCAACATTGTATGAAATTTACCCAAAAAAATTGTGAATATTTGTGTAAACTAATTTAATTTTCCTTTTTTGCAGTATTGGCTATGTAAGAGGGCTCCTATTTTTGAGCCGAGGTCTGGTTTGGAGGACATAACCCCACGCGTTTTAAGATGGGACCTCCAAATATTAGTAGATCTCTACTTGAAGGTGATCTAAATGAGATTGACAGCAATATTGTAAGTTAGACTTCTTTTTATGTTCAGTACAAATAAAATGAGACCATAGTCGCAGTATTGAGCTGCACCTTTGGCAGTTCGTTTTTGAAATCACCTAGGGGGGTGAATAGGTGATGGCTATATGAATATGGCAATAATGCGGAATTAAAAATTCTACTTAACAAATTGCTCAAATTAAAAGACTAGCAATAATAAACACAATAAATGGTGCAAGAAATAAAGGAGATTGAGTTTAGAGAAAATTCGAGCAAACGCAAACACGAGTATATGTTTTCGAGGTTCGAGCCACGCTCTACGTCCCCACCTTCACACTTGAAGGATTTCCACTATTGTTGATCCCACTGGATCGCCAATACAAGGATACACTTGTCCGATCTCTCGTGATGCCGCAACACCACCCGGAGCACACTTGCTCGCTTGAGGCCGATGCCTCTACAACTTCACTCAAGAAGAAAATTGATCACACTTGATCACAAATAGCTCACTTAGCACAATCCTATAACCAATATGTAGATGTAGAATTTGGGATTGTGAAGTGCAAAACTAGAGTGAAGTAGAGGTATAGGCTTCAAATGGGTGTATGGAAATTTTGGCTTTGAAAATCTTTTCTCAAATAAAAGCTTGAAAGAATCACTTGTAAAATTGTTGTAAAAAATTGTTGTCTTATCATGTTGAAATGACCACCTATTTATAGGGGATGAAAAACAGGGTAAAACTGGTGGAGAAATTCGTTGGGTGAGATCCCTCTGTCAGAAAATAGAGCTGTTGGAGTCTGTCAGAATTTCTGACAGCTGCCGGTCGACCCGGACGATCGACCGCTAACGGTCATATTTCTGACCGTTGGGGGACAACGGTCGACCGCCCGGTCGACCCAAACAAACAGAGAGCACTGTAAAGTGCCCGGTCGACCCGAGCGGTCGGCCGACGTGCACACATGCACAGCGTGCACGTCGGTCGACCCAGACGGTCGACCGGCTTCTGTCAGATCTGAAAAATCAGACTCTGCAGAAACCAGAAACTTGGGTTTTGGGGTTGGTCTTTTGGGTTGAGGTTTTGGACCAAATAAAAATAGGAGTATGATCATAAGTCGCTACTCTAACATGTTAAAACATTTTGATAAAGATCCTCTTTGATAAAACCTTGTTTTCCAAAAGAAATTGTTTTTTCAAAACTTTAAACTTTCTAAAACTTGTATCCAAAAATATGTTAACTCTAGAACTAAGTTGGAAATAGAAGTTGAAATTCTTTTTGAAGCCATGAACAAAACTAAAAAGTGTGTGAAGGTGATAATCCCATAACTCTACTTCTAACATCTAGGTTTTGACAAAATATCTAAAAGAAAAGTAAAAATACAAATCTTGGTATTGTCTTGATCTTGACTTGGTCTTTTCTTCAAAGTCTTGTTCCCAAGGCTTTCTAATGTGCTTAGCTTGGGAATGCAAATCTTTAGCGGCATCCAAACTTGTGAGTCTTGATAGCGGAGCCGTCAAATCAACTTGTTTTGATCCTGAAATACTTTTAAACAAAAGTGTTAAATACATAACTAAATATGGTTTGTTATCATCAAAATATTCATCGGGATATTGGGCTAATGGCCTTTGGGCCAACAATCTCCCCCTTTTTGATGATGACAAAACATATATTGTTATTACAAATATTTTGGGTAGAGACTTCAAGTGAAGCTCCCCCTCAACACATGCATATCCAAAAGTATACTCAAGCATAGATAAATATCACAAATAAATAGTGGGTGATAATCCACAACACATCCACAACACATATATCCATGCTAGAAATTACTCATGTCATAATTAGAGATGAGAGATGAAAAAACACATGTTCATATGATCACAAAGCATAAATAACATAAGCCAAGTACATGTCCACACAAATACATGTCCAAACACAAAAAAAATACAAGTACACAACACAAATACATAAGTCAAGTGCACAAAATATGAAATATATCTCTCTCATAACTCTCCCCCTTTTTGACGTCATCAAAAGGGGCAGGTCACTCAGCACCACAAGCATCGTCCTCAGAAGAGCTCTCCTCAGCATCGTCTTCCTCATCATCGTCTTCCTCAGACGAGCTCTCTGCAGCAGCACCCTCAGCCATCTTCTTGTCACCATTGTCATCAGCATCGGATTCAGAAGAAGAAGAAACCGCCTCCTCTGGATCAATGTCAGCAACTCTTGGCTGTGGTGGAGGAGCAGTGGAAGGAGCTCTGACAGGAAATGGAGGGCCGGTGGAGGGTAGTGGACGAGCAATGAATGTGGGATCAGGACCAAGTATATCTTGCTTCGTAAAGAGAGTCTCAAATTGTGAATCCACAAATCTCATGGAATCAGCAAAGTAAGACATATCGTTACGAATCCCCTGGAAACGCAAGTCCATCTCCGCACGAAATGCGGCTTCTTGCTAGAAACGTGCGTCCATCTCCGCACGAAAAGCGGCATCTCGCTGCTCAATCCAAGACTGGTGCTCCTGGATCTGAGAGCGAATCTCAGAAGAAATAAGGGCCTGAAAATCTGGAGGTAAGAATGGGCCTAGAGCAGATGATGTCCCTGGGGCCGAAGAAGACCCTGGGGCTGAAGATGATCCTGGAATATCAGCGGGAAGAACAGGAGGCTGCTCAGGGGCATGACGACGTGACTGAGCTTCCATCCTCTTCAACAGAACGCTGTCTATGTTAACAGAAGGATCAGAAGGACTCTCAGAAGAAAGATCAAATCCTAGACCTTTAAGGAGGTGGGTGATAAGCATACCGAAGGGCAAGTTCCTACCGGACATGCGGATCTGGTCTGAGGCCATATGAGTAGCAATGAGAAGGGGAAAGTTAATCTTAATGCCTCGCAGAAGGCAATATATAATCAATGGAACTGGACCTCTTGCATTGCTATATTCCCCAGATTTAGGAATAATGTTGTAGAAAATGATTTTGGCTAGGACTTGGGCTGTGAGGGTGAACCTGTTCACGCCTTCATTCCTCACCAATCCGGGGTTGTCATCCCCGTGAATCAAGGTGGAAGCGGTGAGCGCAGACTCACCGTCCGGATAAGTGAAATCATGCAGATCAAGGGTATACACATCAACTCCTCCAGAGGAGAGATGTAGAATATCAGCGAACTGACTTAGGTCAATGTCAATGTCCCTTCCTAGGACTCTAGACCTAACTCGGTTTGCCTCAAAAGAATAATTGGCATAAAAATATGGCACGAGAGAAGTATAGACTTGTTCCTTAATGGTCACGAACTCGTCTAGAGAGTTGTTCCTCAAGATACGGGGGATGTTTAAATGTACAAAATCCTGAAGAATGACACATCTCCCTGAAATGATCGATCTTTTGGAAAGTTGAATGAACCGGTTTTCAGCAAGATCATTTATGAATGGATGCTTAGGTTTAGGGGTATAGGAAGATGTATGAGCCACTGATTTTCCCTTTTCAGACCTTGATCTTTTAGTCATTTTGGTGAAAAAGGATGATATTAGATTAAAGTGGTTAGGGTTTGATCTAATCAATAGTGAAACCTAAAGATCTTGACAAATATTGAGATTCTTAAAGCTAGAGATCAAGATTTACACTAAAAAAGAGATTTTTACCTGAATTGGGAATCCCAAACCCTAGATCTGGAAGTCCTTGAAATCTGATGGAGAGAAGGCCCTGAGAGTGAAGATCTAACACAAAATGAGGGAATCAAACTAGGATTTAGAAATAATTTGAGTGGGAATGAGAGAAATGGATTTTTGAGAGAAAGGGGAAGTTTGGTCGCCGGAGAGAAAATGAGAGGAGAGAGAGAAAAGAGTATTATAAATAGGCAGATTAGGGCTGGAATCGACGCACGGTCGACCCACAAAACCCGAGAGCTCTGTAACACAGAGCGGTCGACCCGGTCGGTCGACCCGGTCGGTCGACCCAGAAAACCCGAGAGCACTGACAGATATCGCGGTCGACTGTACGGGTCGGCCGGCAATAGGAAAGAAATAAAATCAATCTTTCAGGCGAAGTCGGTCGACCGTAGCTCAAGGTCGGTCGGCCGGCTTTGCCCAAAAAATCTGTCAAGCCCCAAAAAAAATTTTAAAATTTTTTTTTAAATAACAGGCATGATATATTAACATACCAAATTATAACAACAAGTTTTAAATCTTCATTAGTTATCATATCAACACAATTCACATAAGTCATTTTAATTTTTAATTTTCATATTAAAACAAAGATTTTAGAGATGTTGAAGCCGAATACCCGGTGAAGGGTTCTGAACTCCATCCTCTTGATTCCTCTAGATATGAGTTGAGGCGCGCAATTGCCATCTCTAAGGTATTTGCTTTAAATATGAAATTTTTATTTTAGTTTTGACAAGAATGTGTATATAGGTATATTATCAAAAAACAAAGAAAATGTGGACATTCAAAATATGTGACATGAAAAACAAGATATCAAAAATAAAGGCATGGCATATACACAAACATGATAGAGATGTTGGTTTACATAAACATATGGCAATGAAGCACAAAGTTAAACTAACAATCCTATGCATTTACATATATACCAAAAAATAAAACCTTTTAAATGGAGAAGTTACCAAATGAGGGCAATCTCCAAAATAGGTGCCTCCATGATAGCGATGCAAGCGACGATGTGTTCGTTAGGCATTGTTGCATCCACCACCCGGGCACCGCCTCCCCCTAAGTCTTGGAGGATGAAGATCCACCTGTATCATTTAAGTTTGGTGGGTCTTTTGGTACCCATGTTTTCTTGAGTCCTATAGGGTTAGTACCGGGGCGAACCCAAACATGTTTACTTGGTATATTATGTTTAGCATAAGAAATTTTTTCTAAATGGCCTTTGCGGCCATAATGCGAACAAACATAAATTCTACCACTACCATACATGTATGCATGCTTATGTGAGTGTGCATGTTTCCGTGCATGTGCATGGTGAGTGTGTTTCCCTTGGGTTACTCCCTTAGGAAATCTAGATGCAAACTTATTTAAATCAAAAGCATACTTTTTAAGAGTTGAATCTAAAACATCAACTCGCTTTTGTATTTCAACAAAATCATGTCTATTACAAGATGCAATGGGGGTTTTCCCTTTACAAGCTAATTTATAATTTTCAAAATCAATCTTAATTTTCTTGAAAGCATTTGATAAATCATTTTTCTCCTTTTCAATAATATTAATTTTATCTTTTAATGAGTCATTTTCCCTTTTAACTTTTTATTATGAGATTGAGAAATCTCATATCTATGTTGTAGTTCCTCAAAGAAATGTGCTAATTCATCCATAGTTAAATCATCTTCTTCTAAAGAGTTTTCAAATGTTACCTTAGTAGCACCGTCTCCATGTGCCATAAAACACATGTGCGCGGCGTCGTTCTCCTCTTCGGATTCCGACTCCGTGTCATCCCACGTGGCCACCATTGCTTTCTTCTTCTTAGGGCCGTTCTTGGAGGTTGTGGCTTGGAGAGCGGGGCAATCGGCGATGAGATGTCCGATCTTCTTGCAATGGAAGCAAGGACAGGTCTCCTCTCTTTTCCTTTCAAAGCCTCCTTGATGTTTCCCTCTTCGGAAGTTGCTTTGCCTCCCCTTCTTGTAAAACATCTTGCCCACCTTCCAGATGAGCATGGCAAAATCCTCATCATAGTCTTCCGATGAGTTCTCCTCGTCGTGGTTGGATGGAGTGGCTTTGAAGGCGAGTGCTTTCTTCTTTGGCGCCTCCCTTTCTTCTCTTATTTTCATCTCCATCTCATGCGTCTTGAGATTTCCGATGAAACCGGAGAAGTCCATCTCCTCCCTATCGTTGAGTTCCTTGAGGGTAGTAGCCTTTACTTCCCATGCCTTGGGAAGAGCTCTAATGACCTTCCTTATCTTTTGGTCATTGTCGATTGCGTCACCTAGAGAAGATAAAGCATTAGTAATCTTGGTGAAACGCGTGAGCATGTCATCAATGCTCTCATTATCAAACATATAAAAGTTCTCATATTGAGAACACAACAAGTCAATCTTAGATCTTTTAACTTGTGACGTTCCTTCATGAGTCACAATAAGAATGTTCCAAACTTCAAATGAGGATTTGCAATTAATGATGCGAGAGATGTCATCTTCATTTAAAGCTTGGGTTAATGAATATTGGGCTCTAGCATTGGCCTCATAGTCCTTGGTGGTGTCCTCGGACCATGTTCTCTCATCGGTGAGAGGTTCTACAAATTCTTTGGTGATAGCCCTAGCAACCCTAACTCCTAGGGACTTAAGAAAGAGGTTCATCTTGACCTTCCAAATTGGGAAGTTCAAGCCATCAAACATGGGTGGGGACTTGATGCTAGAAAAGTCAATGGATGCCATGAATACAAATGTGAATGCACAAACAAATATAAATGCAACAAATATATAGCCAAATGAAAGGATCTCCCTAAGGTGGTTAAACCAAATAGTAGGGTTAGGCTCTGATACCAATTGAAATCACCTAGAGGGGGGGTGAATAGGTGATGGCTATATGAATATGGCAATAATGCGGAATTAAAAATTCTACTTAACAAATTGCTCAAATTAAAAGACTAGCAATAATAAACACAATAAATGGTGCAAGAAATAAAGGAGATTGAGTTTAGAGAAAATTCGAGCAAACGCAAACACGAGTATATGTTTTCGATGTTTGAGCCACGCCCTACGTCCCCGCCTTCACACTTGAAGGATTTCCACTATTGTTGATCCCACTGGATCGCCAATACAAGGACACACTTGTCCGATCTCTCGTGATGCCGCAACACCACCCGGAGCACACTTGTTCGCTTGAGGCCGATGCCTCTACAACTTCGCTCGAGAAGAAAATTGATCACACTTGATCACAAATAGCTCACTTAGCACAATCCTATAACCAATATGTAGATGTAGAATTTGGGATTGTGAAGTGCAAAACTAGAGTGAAGTAGAGGTATAGGCTTCAAATGGGTGTATGGAAATTTTGGCTTTGAAAATCTTTTCTCAAATAAAAGCTTGAAAGAATCACTTGTAAAACTGTTGTAAAAAATTGTTGTCTTATCATGTTGAAATGACCACCTATTTATAGGGGATGAAAAACAGGGTAAAACTGGTAGAGAAATTCGTTGGGGTGAGATCCCAACAAAATCTGTCAGAAAATAGAGTTGTTGGAGTCTGTCAGAAATTCTGACAGCTGCTGGTCGACCCGGACGGTCGACCGCCAACGGTCATATTTCTGACCGTTGGGGGACAACGGTCAACCGCCCAGTCGACCCAAACAAACAGAGAGCACTATAAAGTGCCCGGTCGACCCGAGCGGTCGGCCGACGTGCACACTTGCACAGCGTGCACGTCGGTCGACCCGGACGGTCGACCGGCTTCTGTCAGATCTGAAAAATCAGACTCTGCAGAAACCAGAAACTTGGGTTTTGGGTTTGGTCTTTTGGGTTGAGGTTTTGGACCTAATAAAAATAGGAGTATGATCATAAGTCACTACTCTAACATGTTAAAACATTTTGATAAAGATCCTCTTTGATAAAACCTTGTTTTCCAAAAGAAATTGTTTTTCCAAAAATTTAAACTTTCTAAAACTAGTTTCCAAAAATATGTTAATTCTAGAACTAAGTTGGAAATAGAAGTTGAAATTCTTTTTGAAGCCATGAACAAAACTAAAAAGTGTGTGAAGGTGATAATCCCATAACTCTACTTCTAACATCTAGGTTTTGACAAAATATCTAAAAGAAAAGTAAAAATACAAATCTTGGTATTGTCTTGATCTTGACTTGGTCTTTTCTTCAAAGTCTTGTTCCCAAGGCTTTCTAATGTGCTTAGCTTGGGAATGCAAATCTTTAGCGGCATCCAAACTTGTGAGTCTTGATAGTGGAGCCGTCAAATCAACTTGTTTTGATCCTGAAATACTTTTAAACAAAAGTGTTAAATACATAACTAAATATGGTTTGTTATCATCAAAATATTCATCGGGATATTGGGCTAATGACCTTTGGGCCAACAGTTTTGTGCCTGACAAACAATGTGCGACCATGGTCGCATTCTCCTGAAAATACGTTTTAATGGAATGCGATCATGGTCGCAGTGTTGACCTGCATGGCTTGGCAGATAATTTGGGCATGACAAACATATTGCGACCATGGTCGCATTCTATTCAAAAATACTTCATAAATAAACTGCGACCATGGTCGCAGTATCATTATTTCATTATTTTATTTTTAACTTACCTTTTTCTGTTTATTTTCAGATTTTGAATCGAATGGCCAACGTCTCTATTGCTGAAAAAAATATGGTTGGCCTTCCTGTTAAAGGGGAAGAGGAGGAGGAAGAAGAAGAAGAAGCAGAAGATGAAGAAGAAGAAGGAGATGAAGGAGGCCATACATATAATGAAGCTTACATACCGGCGGAAAAGGAGCCAGAACAGGCTGAAACGAGTGAGCAAGAACCCTTTTTTGAAGGTCATTTGCCACCTGCACCGGATGTTCAAGCAGAAGAAATAAAACAATTGAGGTCTCAAAATCAGTACTTGAGAGAATATGTTTTTCAGTTTGAAAAAAAAATTGAAAATATGGAGACTGAGAACAGACTCAAGGCTGAATTAAAATTAAAAAGGAGAGAAAAAAGAGAGAAGAAAAAACAAAAAATGCAGCAGAGGAAATTAAAAGTTAAAGAAGAGGAAGAAGAAGAGCTGCTGAGAGCAGCCGCTGCTGCGAAGAAGGAGAAGGAGAAGAAGAGGGAAGAAGAGAAGGAAAATGAGAAGAGGAGGAGAGAAGTGGAGGAGAAAAAAAAAGGAGAAGGAGAATAGAAGAAGGGAAGAGGAGGAGAATGAAAGGAGAATGAGGGAAGAAGAGGAGAAGGAGAAGAAGAGGAGGGAAAAGGAGGGGCAGGAAAAGGAGGAGAGGAGGAGGGAAGAGGAGGGGCAGGAGAGGAGGAGGAGGGAAGAGGAAGACATTGAGAAGAGGAGGAAGGTGTTGGAGGAGTTAAAGAAGAAGAGGAAGAAAAAGACGAAAGTGGCGGAGGAGGAAATTAGAAGGAAGGGTGAAGAGCAAAAGGAGCACAAAAGAATGAAGGAACAGATGGAGAAGCAGGCTGAAGAGGAGAAGAAGAAAAAACTGGAAGAGGATAAAATCATGGGTTCTGAATCTATTTTAAATATTCCTGGAGAAGATATGCCAAGTTTTTCTCTGAATATAACTCAAATGATTCAAGAAATCCAAAGAGATAGAGCTTCTGAGGAAGAAATTCAAGAATATACTCCGCCTCAGAAGCAATCTTCAAAAGAAGCTGTTTTGGAATACTCTAAAGGAACGATAGAAAGGGGAGTCAATGAACGCAAGCGCGCTGAAAGAGATCGCAATGACTCCGACTTCGTTTATCCAAAACAGAAGAAGAAAAAAAAATGAACATCCTCTTCAACCACCTGCGGCTGTGAGTTCTGCCGCTGGTTTCGGCGACAAAGAGTTTTCCTCTACTGAGCCAAAATCGAGAGAATTGACCGAAACCAGAGCATACAGAATTCTGCAGCCCCATCAACAAGCTCTTATAAAAAATTTCTTCGACAAGTCCTTCTCTGAGTAAGTTAATTCATATCAAAAAAATCTGTTATACCTTTATATAAGAACAATTAAATTAATAAGTTTGTTTTGAATATCTTGCAGTTCTACTGCGTATCAGGATACCGACAATTGAATCATTATTACAAGGAATGACATTGAGGACCTGATATTCAGTAGAGACTTAGATGCAAATATAATTCATTTCTACATGCAGCATCTAGAGAAGGGTAAAGGATTATAAAGCATATTCTTCCGGAGCGAAGCTTGGGTAAAAATCTATTTTCTCCTTTACGGTTTACTGTAATATCAATTGTGGAACAGATTAATTATATTCTCTATCTCTGTGTAGGCATGTACTGCGACTAAGATCGCAGCTGCGACTAAGGTCGCAGTTTATAATTAAAATGTAATGCTATTAACTAATGTACTGTGACTATAGTCGCAGTTTACAATTAAAATGTATTGCGACTTAACTCATGTTCTCTATCTGTGTAGGAATGTACTGCGACTTAGGTCGCAGTTTATAATTAAAATGTATTGCGACTAACTCATGTTCTCTCTGTGTAGGCATGTACTGCGACTAACGGCGCAGCTGCGACTAAGGTCGCAGTTTCTAATTAAAATGTACTGCTACTATCTCATGTACTGCGACTAAGGTCGCAGTTTATAATTAAAATATATTGCGACTAACTCATGTTCTCTCTGTGTAGGCATGTACTGCGACTATGGTCGCAGCTGCGACTGAGGTCGTACTAACACATGTACTGCGACTAAGGTCGCAGTTTAAAAATATGCTAATAAGAAACGCTGCGACCTTGATCGCAGTGTCTTTTCTTGACTTAATGACTTCTTATTTTAATTAATTTTTTCTTATATTTTAAATTCATTTTGTATTTTATTTATTTTTTTCTTCTTGTTCGCAGCACGGTGTTGTAAATAAAAGTGAAGATTTGGAAGATCATTTCATCAAGCAGAAGCTGTTGAAAAACTGGACAGCTGATGTGCAGTACATGTTCTTCCCGATCAATCACAAACATAGTGCCAACGAACCTAGACTTCACTGGACCTTGTTGGTATTTGATGCCGATACACAAGAGTGGATTTTTTACAACTCTTTGGTTCCAGCTGACAAAAAAAGTAGTATATTACATCTTTACCAAAAAGATGCAAAAATAATGGTGAGTTGAAATTTAATATTTCGATTACTGGAAACTGGCATTTAATTTTATTAATACTAATTTTTGTTTCTATTGACATTGCAGAAAGAAAGATTAATACAGATTTTTCAGATTGATTTCAATAAATTAATGAGAAAAATAAATATAAAATACAGAAGATGCCCCCAACAAACAAACAGGTATATAATTTTTTGACATCTCCTTACCTTTCATATTTTCTACCTTTTTTCAGTAATAAAATCTAATTTCATTTAATGATTACTCTGTGGAATTTTCAATGTTGATTGCGGTGTATATGTATGCAAGTACATGGAAAGCATAGCGTCTGGTAGTCCATCAGCTGTTGATGATGTTACGGATGCTGATGTACAGAGACTAAGAAGTGAGCTTGCATACATGATACTTGCAGATAGAGAGAAGAGTTGGGATGACGAAACAGAAATTATACGAAGGACAGTATTTAATGACTAACAGTTGACAATTTATTGGTATAGAACAATTTTTTATTTTATAAATGTAAAAAATAATTGCAATTTCAATTCATTGCATAATTTTTTTGTTGTATTGATTTAATTTATAAACATTTCTATAGATTTATTTATAATAAGTTCCATTGATTATTTTCATTCTACATTTGTTACAACTTGGAATTTACTATTGCGTACTGATGTTAGAAACAAACATGCGTTCAGTAATTGTATTGCGACCAAAGTCGCAGTAATGACCTGTTTGAAATACATCGTTTCCTTGTGCGGTGATGCTTTAATCGAGATAGCCTTAATGGTCGCAGTTACTTAATCATTTATCAATTCCCAATGCGACTACGGTCGCAATAATGAACTATTTTGCAGTTTAAAGTAATTTAAAGTTATAGTGTATTATCTTTTAAACTGTTTTGGATAGCTGAATAGTCACCAAGGAAGTATACAATTTTTTGGGAAAAGGTAGAAAATAAATTTGGGAGATATTCACGTGGTCCAAGGGATTAGGTAGAAAATACTGTACAATTGTTACAAACCTTCATTTTAACTATTTTACGCTAAACGAATATACTGCGACCAAGGTTGCAGTTAATAATTAAATTATTTCACCCGAAAAGTAAATTTTAAAATGAAGGTTGCGACTTTGGTCGTAGTTGCTGGCAGCAGTCTTAATAAAACAACAAAACTGTGACCTTGGTCGGAGTTGCTGGCGGGAGTCTTAATCAAAAACAACACTGCGACCTTGGTCGATATGCATGTTAATATAAAGAAAACACCTAACTAACGTACTGCGACCTTAGTCGCAGTTCATATAATGCGACCCTAGATTGCAATTGCTGGCCATCTTTATCAATAACAACACTGCGACCTTGGTCGCAATTAACCATGTACACTGCGACCAAAGTCTCTGACTAATGTAGCAGTTTAAATGTACGCTGCGACCAAAGTCTCTGACTACATTATATAAAAAAATTAAACTATAAAGTAGAATTTTGTAGCAGTAAAACTTTAAAGTACAACTACATACAAAAATAATACAGTAGAAATCAAAGAATGATAATAAATCTGATTATAATGACACGCCAGTGGCGGACTGCGACTTAATCTCTCTGCACTGTGCGACCATGGTCGCACTTCATAAAAAATTGAAGTCTTTGTTCCTTCGAGATGGAGGTGACCCAAACCTACTTCTTCTGCCAATAAAAAAATAAATAGTAAGAATTTTAAAGATTAATCGGTATAAAAAAAATGATTAACAGGTTTAATGTAATACCAGTAACGGACAACCAGTCCTGTAATGGCCCAGCTCTTGGTAGTTACCACATCTTCGATGCTTAACTTCCATCTGATATATAGAATCTTCAAAACCAGACTTAAGCCTGGATGCAGCTCTAGGCCTCCCCTTGGTTGGTACAGGACCAATTGGATCACGTATATTCAATTCTTCACCATCTCGCAATACGACAACGGATCTACTGGAACCAACCGCAGTTTTAGGCTGTGATGAATGATCATTTCCTGACATGGCTGTATATTCTCTAGTGGTATCTTGGGCAAAACTTTTCATAACTGCCTCCAACTTTGAAAGATTTTCATCAGAATCAGTGACGAAATCAAGAATTGCATTAAATTTTGAACGAATTGTCCACAATCTAGCCGTCCGTGGAGTGCCTTGACTGGGAAAAGGCTTCATGCCATTTTCAATTGCAACATTTTTTTAACGAGCATCCAACCTCCATCTCTGAAGTATATATGTTCCGGTATATGTGTAACGTGATTGCGCCACAAAATACACAGAATATGTCTACATAGGATACCCTCTGTTTCAAATAACGAGCAACTACAAGAAACATGAAGTTCCTCACGCTTATCATAACTGACCTTTTCCCAGTTGTCTTTTGATTCTGAAAAATTACCAACCAAATATGTTGATCCAGGTTTGTCATGTTCCACCTCTTCTGAAAATAGTGTCATTACAACTACCCATTCCTTTTGGAACAACTGAAAAATCTTCGGTGTATACAACTTCGAAACATGTATCTCATATGGATTGGATGTACAATTGGGCACAGAATTCAAACCCCTAAAATCTTGAAGAGATTCAGATGTACGACGGGAAGCAACAGCTTTATCATATTGGTGAACAAATTCCACTAGTTTAGTGTTTGAGTCAACAAAACCATCAAAGAAGGAATTAATACTCTCGGACCTCTGACTGGTTGTCATTCTAGCACAGAAAACATCCTTGAGATATGCATTAACCCAATGTCCACGGAGCCTGTACATCTTCATCAACCAACTGTCATCTTCTTCTTCTAACTGATATTTTTCATTCATCAGACGCCATCGTTCCTCACAAGTGCTTATATCGCGGGAGGTGTACCAAGCATAGAAATCGGAGACCATATCTTCTCCATACTTGTTTGACATTGGGATTTGTTGCTCGGCAATATGTTTCCGCACATGCCAGAAACAGTAACGGTGCCTAGAAGTTGGGAAAACAATCTTGATGGCGTCACCAATCTGTGCATCCTGATCAGTAATAATCAGCTTCGGTTCAACTCCATGCATGCACTTGAGCCATTTTTGGAATAACCAAACAAAAGTATCCCTCTGCTCATCAGCAAGCAATGCACAGCCGAACAAAATTGACTGCCGGTGATGATTTACTCCAGTGAATGGAGCAAATGGCAAGCTCAAGTGATTAGTTCTGTATGTTGTGTCAAAAACGATCACATCACAGACCTCAGATACGAGGAAATAGCTCTTCCATCAGCCCAAAAAATGCTTCTAAGTGTGCCTGCGTTATCGACTTCACTTGAAAAGAAGAATTTTGGATCGGTCTCGGCTTTCTCTTGAAAATATTTGATAATAGCAATAAACTCATGACCGCAGTTATTTCTACGTAGACGAGTGAAATCAATAACTTGTTGAGGGCTCACTTCTTCACAGTCTACTCCCTGGCTCATTGCATTCATAACGCGGGAAATATTTGAAGGCCGCATTCCAACATCAACCAGATTGCTCATAATGCTTCTGCTAATTTTTGAACGATGATTCTGGTGAGAGTAATGGTGATGTACCTTATCCGGGCTTGACAATTCATGTGAATGAGTATCAATAAATTTTGTGATAACCCAATGTCTTTTGTCCAAAAAAAAACGAAGACGGATATGCATCTTAGCAGGACAAGCTACTCTAGTGTTAACTCGACGATGCACTGTAAGTCCCTCTTGTCTTTTATCACACAACTTCTTCAGACCTTCCTTGTTGCAGCAAAATTTGCTGCAAATAATCTCATAAGGAGGCTTCCGTGACTTATCTGTACCTTTTCTTCTCACGCGAAAACCTCTATTCCTTGCAAAACAATTGTAGAAATTGTATGCTTCCATATCCGACAGGAACTATTTCCCTATAAACTTATCTGAGCTTTCAGACATTTCTCCATGTGCATTCATATCCTACAAAAAAAAATTACACGAATTAAATAAATATAAATATTTTTTAGATATCACTGTATTCTAAAATATAAGTTATATAAATGCGACCAAGGTCGCATAAGAGATGAAAACTATTTTACTTATTATCAAATACTGCGACCAAGGTCGCAGTTATCCGTATGAGAATAAATTTATATTACTTCTTACTGAAGACTGCGACCTAAGTCGCAGTAAATAAAAATAAGATTTCACGTATGAGAATAAATCTATAATACTCCTTAGGTCGCAGTTATCCGTTTGTGAAGAAATCTATATTACTCCTTACTAAAGACTGCGACTTAAGTCGCATTTATCCGTCTGCGACCTAAATCTATATTACTCCTTACCAAAGACTGCGACTTAAGTCACAGTTATCCTTATGTGAAGAAATCTATATTACTCCTTACAAAAGACTGCGACCTAAGACGCATACCCAAAAAAAAAAAAGATTTCACAGCCGGAGATTATTTTCAAATAAGATTGCGACCGAATATTAAAACGGTCGCATTTCTAAAACTTTAAATCATTCGTTATAGGTCGCAGTACCTCATAGACTAAAGAGAAGAATTCAATATTTAAGGAATTATTTTTAAAAAAAATAAAACAATTAAAACCTGTTGATCGGCATGCAAAGATGTCAACCCTTCAAGATTTTCAATATTCTGAGAGAAAGTAGAACCAGATGCAATATCTTCCATATTTAGATCACCAGTAGACTGCTCAGACGTCGACATTAAATATTTTGGAGAAAAAATTGATCTGAAAAGATTTTATATTTTCAGAAAAAAGTTTATCACAGGCTGAAAAGGAGAAACTAGATCTTTCAAAAAGAGGTAAGGAAATAGGGGGAAAAGTAATTTATATAGAATAACCTAAAACCTATAAAGAGCGGCAAAAAAAGGGGAAAAATAATAATAAACAATAAGGAAGGTTACCGAAAGAGTTGCTTTTCATAAGGGTACTTGGTAATTTAACTTCTTCCTAAAAGCGTGCCGCAAGTCAGTGAAGTGACAAATTGAGCCACATCACCGCAGGCTGAGAGAGTACTCTCAGCCCCCAGGCTGATATACATTTTTCTCATATATATATATATATATATATATATATATATATATATAAACATGAAATGGAAGAGAAATAAAGTGGGAGAAGGAAAGTAACTCACCTAATAATGTGGTGATTTGTGGCGCACCGACGGAGGCTCTGACGGAGGCATCGGGGGCCGCGGGGGATATCATTGGATAGAGGAGTTCATCGTGAAGGGCGTGGGTGCGTTCGCACTCACCGACGGTAATCCACGGCGATCCATGGAGAGCCGAAAAATTCCATCCCACACACATGCATGGACACATTAATTAATACTAACACCCATACATACATCTAGTTATATATACATAAATGCTCATGTAAATGGTTAAGCACCTCACCTTCACTCTCACAAAAATTAAAAGACAACATACATGTTAATTTAAAATCAATAGAAAGGCATAAAGAGGGAAGGGGAAGGAAACTCACGGCCAATGGAAGTGGGGAGCTCGGCCAATGGTGCGCAAGGTGGTTCGGCCTGGACTGGATGGAGATACGCGCGCCTGGGAAGGGGGCCGGAGGTCGATGGCCTGAAGTGGAGAGACCGGATCTCGTGTAGGCACGCGACGGCTCGACGGAGATGTGATGATTTTGATGGAGGTGGTGTCCGCGGAGCTCCGGCGAGGGGGTGCCGGGTGCTAGCCGTGCATTGTGCTTGCGGTTGTTGCGCAGGCGCTGGGAAGCTCGGTTGAGGAATTTGGGGGCTGCACTGGGTAGGAGGTATATTAGGATTTATTAATTAGGGTTAGGTTAGAATTAGGAGATGATTATATAGGAAAAGATAATGGGTAAGTGGGTTTGGGTTTGGATCCATATGGGTAAATGGGTAATAGGTTATATAATGGGTTGGATAAATAGGGATATGAAATGCAATAATTGCAATACTAATAAAACACTAATAAAAATAATATTAATACTATTATTAATTAACAACAATAATAATTAATAATAACAAAAGCAATAATAATAGGAATGATAATACTACTACCACTAGTATTTATACTAATATTAAAAATAAATAGAGAATATAATATTAACACTAATAATAATTAATAAACACCGACAATAAAAATAAAGATAACACTAATAGTAATAACAATAAATAATAATCATAATGGAATAATAATAATAATAACTACCATTAATAATAATAATGGTAAATATAAAAATAATAGTAATAAGTAACTAAAAATATTGATAATTAATATTGGTAATAATATTTAAAGCTAAAATACCATTTACTATCTTCAAAATAATTTCCATATTTAATAATGATAATAATCACAAGAAAGAAAATAATAAATTAAGTTGATTAAAAAAATGATTTGTAAATTAAAATAAATACTTTAGGAAAATAAAAATACAGTATTTCTAAGCAGTTGCATCCAAACTACTTTAGGAAATTAAAATAAATACACCCAAGTACGGGATTTGGGACTGAAAGGCGAACTGGGGGCACTGTTCCATTTTCGAGACCAGCAGGGACTTTCAGGCGACCGTTCAACACACCACGACCGGTGGAAACTCAGTCATCAGTACAACAACCTGGAGCTCGACGGGAGATGAATGCTTGACTCAGTAGGAGGCTCGAACATCGAATGTTGTGGTGGAAGGTACAATCAATTTATTGGGGCATACTGCCCGAATATTATTTGACCCTGGTACCACATACTCTTTTGTCTTCTCAGCAGTTGCATCCAAACTAAACATGAAACCTGAACCATTGAAATTCAACTTGTGATATTGACTCTTATAGGAGCGGAAATGGTTACTAATATGTACTATAAGGAGTGCGAGGTTATGATAGGAGAAGTAAAAACATGGGTGAACCTCGTGAAACTAGGAGAGATGGAGTGCGATGTCATTTTAGGAATACATTGATTGTCAACCCACTGTGCCCATATAGACTGCCACCAGGAAAAAAAAAGGGTACATAGCTATGGTGAACGAGTACCTCAATTGTGTTTTCGGAAGAGTACCAGGCTTACCTCTGGATAGGAAGATTGAATTCTCTATTGATTTATTCCCAAGATCTAGCCTTATATCTACAACCTCCGTATATATTGGCTCCGGTCTTATTTGTGAAGAAGAAAGATGGGAGTATGAGATTATATATTGACTACAGAGAATCGAATAAGATTACTATCAAAAAACAGATATCCGCTTCCTAGGGTTGATGATCTAATTGATCAACTTTAAGGTGCTGATATATTTTCAAAATTGACCTAAGATTTGGGTATCACCAGTTAAAAATTAAACTAGATGATGTACCTAAGACTACCTTCAGAACAAGATATAGACATTTTGAATTTCTCGTAATGCCATTTGGACAAACCATCGCCCCTGTAACATTTATGGACTTGATGAATAGAGTATTTCAACCATATCTCGATCAATTTGTGGTCATATTCATTGATGATATACTAATTTATCCCAAGAGTAGCGAGAAGCATAAAGAACATCTGAGGTAGATATTGCAGACCATAAAGGTTTAAAATATATATTGCAGGTAACCACGAAGATGGGTTAAACTGATAAAAGACTACTTCTGACCATTCACTATTATTCTAGGAAAGCCAATGTTGTAACTGATGCCCTAAGTCAAAAGTTAAGGGAATCACTGACCGTATTGATAACTCAACAACCATGGCTACTGAAAGATTAGAAGGAATGCAATTGGAAGTCTGAATAAAGGAACCTATATAAGGCCGAGTGAACTAAGTTAGCATTCAATATGACCTGCATGAATGAATCAAGAGGCACAACAGGGGGGATCATGGAGTAATGAGGATCTTGGAAAAGATCCGAGATGAGGAAACTCAAGGCCTCACCTGTGCTAAGGAAATGGTGAAAAAAAATTTTTGGACACCATGTGTATGTACTACAAGATATAAGACTTAAGGAGGAAATTATGACAGAAGCTCATCACACCCCTGATTGGTCGCTAATGTTGCATATTTAATATCATATGTCCATACTTATTATAGAATAAAAGCCTGTATTGTCCTAATTAATTGTTTGATTTATTTGCAGGCCCAATCATTAAGGAGTTGAAGAGAAATGAGCCCAAAGCCCACCAAAATTCTGAATTAAATCAGAATTAATTCGCACTCACTAAATCAGGGCAAAATCAAGAGGTTGAAACCGGTTGAGAAGAATCCTCTCAGGATCGATCGTTAAAGCCAAGAATCCAAGGCCATTTCATCAGAATCCTGGACCCAAATGAAGAAACAAACTGAAGATAAAGGCAGAAGAAACTCCCAGAGAAACCCACCAACAGGGTGTGGCCAGATGGCCACACCCTGGCCACGGAAACGCGGCCAAAGCCGCGTTTTCGCGGCTTTGTTGGGGAGTTAGGGGGGCGTTTGCTCCCCCGACCTCCTTGGATCCTATAGATGTGGGTTATGCCTATAAAAGGGCATTCTTTGCGCTGAAAATGGAGGCCAATGCAGAGTTAGAATTTAGACTAGTCTTTTATTTCTTAGTTTAGGTTTTTGTTTTTCTTTTTCATGTAATTGTAATTTTCATTGATGTAAATAAGAGGAGATCAGACTTTCATCGAAGAACAAGAATGAAGCTGGAGCTATAGTGACAATGGTGTAAGGTTTTCTTTCTTTTCTTTGATTGTTATGAAATCAAATCTTTGTTCTTTCTTTGTATGTACTTCTTTTTAGTTTTCTTCGTTTTCTTCTTTTCTACTTAACTCTTCTTTTGGTACAAATTGTCTTCCAAGTGAGTCTAAAAAGCATCAAAAGAGCCTTGCCTTTGCGAGTGCCACCGATAGCTCATGACGATGGAATTGTGAGTCTCTCTGTATCATTTCATACTTGAAGTAGTCTTGATGATGTAATGTGGAAGATACCAAAAATCTAATCTTATGGGCTATGCGCTGAATGCCTCCACTTCAAGGTAAAATCGTTGCTAATAACTCAAGGTAAGCTTTTGGTAAAAAGAAGGTAAGTACTTGTCTTTCTTTCTTTTCTTTTATTTCTTTAATGTAGATCACCACCTCTTCCAAATCGTTTTCACTCTTCTTTCCCAAACTCATTTGTACATAGTCGCTTCTTTCATTTTCTGATTTTTCTTCACCTTCTTCATTTCTCATATTCTCTTAACTTTAACTATAACTTTCTTTTTTCATTTTTATAACTTTAAAAACAGAGAAGAATTTTTGCTTATTTTTATAACGATTTCAATACAAGAACGTAAACGCTTCTATCGCAAAACCCTCCTTGTGGATCACGACCCGCATAGCCACTTGCTATAGCGGAAGAATTGAGCACTTGCACATTTTTATTATAAGTTAAGAAATCTCATATTTTGTGTGCAGGTTTAGCCTCAATCAAATTTTTGGCGCCGTTGCCGTGGAGGGTAACATGTTTTTTATTGAAATCTGAATTTTTTTTGAAAATTTTTTAGAACTAAACGAATTTTCTTCTCTGTTGCAGGTTACAGGACAATCAAAGCAGGAAATTAATATTGTAGTGACATACAAGTGGCCTTGGGCCTCTGCTCTAGAAAGCAGAGACCAATGGCCCTCTGAATTGCCGTGTTTTCACGGCAAAAGCCGCGGATCCGCGGCAAGGACGAGTTGACTACTAACATGTTTTTGCAGGGCTGCTTGCTTTGCAAATTCTAGTTCTCTGCAATTCTTTATTTCCTATATGCCATCACATAAGCCTGCTAAATAATCAACAGTAAAATGTTTGTTGCAAAAGTTAAAAATTGATTAGACGTTTGCATTTTAGGCACGCGTTTTTTTCAATTCATTTATTTTTACTGTTGAAGAGTGCTGGAGCAAGGTACGCATGCATTGAATTTAGCATAGGACTCACTTCTTGGTTGATTTATATCGCTTTGAGTGAATCTTACATATCTTGTACACTTGCACAAAAATTATTTTAAGGGCATTAACCCATAACAAGATAAGGTAGGGATTTAATCACCCTTCCTTAGCCCAAAAATCAGAATCCAAGCACTCACTAACCCAAGCCTAACTTAAAATGAGTAGACGTTGGCCCTAGGGACATCTCGGACTCAATTAGGAGATTATCCTAAGGTGGAAAGGTGTTGGAACTTGACTCTTGCCAAATCAGTGTCTAGGAAAGGGATTAAGGGCCGAAAGCCAAAAGGTTGGTGGTTATTTAATTAAGGAACGTCTTTTGACGGAAAACCTCCCACCAACCTTGCCCTGACCTAGCTGATTAGCTTGTGGTCAAGGTCTACATTAAACCTCCCATGGACAGTCTAACCAGTTAGGAGTCGTCTAGGTCTAGGTCTACCCTAACTTAGGTTAGAATTTTTTCTTTCTTGTTTGTTTATTTGTTTGTTTTTCTTTCTTTTTGTTTGTATTCCATTGTGTGATATGGCTTATAATAATAATTTTTCCAACTATAATAATAATCCATATTACACATCAAACTCTTTTTCAGATATTACCAACCCGGCATATCATGACTTTAACCAACCTAGTGTGCCAGATTGGTCTTATCCGAATCAATATAACCCATGTCCCCCATCGTATGACTATAATTTCCATAACGATTTCAACTCTTCACAGAGTCAGTGGGGATTCACCTACCCGAGTCAAATTTTCAACCAAATTATCCCCCTTCTCCACCTAGTCCACAATATTTCCAAGAGTCATACTCAGTTCCACCAGTCCAAAATAGAAGACCATCAATTTTGGAAATGAGTATGCGTGAGTCCAAACACAAATCGCAAAATCTGATGGACTCACAATTTCACTACCACTTCCAAGACAACACTTCATCTTTTCATCAACACAATGAACCCATCAATTATGAAAAGATGCTTGAAGCCATGACTCATGCTCAAAATGCTAGAAATCGTGACATAGATATGATGGTCGAATCTCTACGTTCTCACCGTTTGACCAGTTCTGATGTCACTAACCATCCTGTTAGAGTCGAAGAGTCATGTAGTCTTGAAAATCAAGATTCCATTTCAGAACAACCACTTGAACCTGCCCAAACTCCAAATTTTGAAAAAGATATTGACAGTTTAGCAAGTTTTCCTTTTCCTGAAATAGAACTTGAAAATGAATATGATCTTGAATCCCAACTTAGTGATTCAATTCTACTTCCTGGTTCAATTATGACTCCGGTATCTTCACCTGATTTTAATCTTTTTCCTGAGTCAACATTGAATCCTGTGCCAATTCATCATGAAATTGAATCACCCATTCTTGAGGATCATATTGAACTTGACCAATTATACAATTATGAAAATCCTATTGACAAATTGGCAAGTTCTCAATTTTTTGATATTGAACTCAATGAGATATGTGACCTAGATTCTCAAATCTGTGATCTAGTTCAACTTTCTGAATCAATATTGACTCCTGTTGTGTTACCAAACTTGAGTAATACTTTACAGTCAGTTTTGATTCCTCCACCTATCATTCCTGAACTGGAATCACCCACATTAAGTCACATTCCATTGTTAGAAAATACATGTGGACTAGAGTTTCAACTTCTTGACTTGGACTCGCTTCTTGAACCAATTTCGACTCCTGAACCATTACTTGACTTAAGTCACCTTCCCGAGTCGGTATTAGTCATTGTCCTTCCTGAGTCCAAGTCAACCGTTCTATCATTTCATACTCCATTCTGGGACGAGGTGGTTGACAAATTAGACTCCGAATTAGTTATGGAATATGGACATTATATGGGGTTAAATATTTAATAAAGATCCTTTATGGATACATCTTTTTAATGGGTTATATTAAAGATACTTCTGGTGGGTTCCTCCGAGACCCAAGAAAAGTTGATTGGGCCGCGTTTCGTGGACCAATCAGACCACCACCGGAACCACCACCTTAAGGTAACACTTTCCTTCCCTTTCTTCTTTTTCATGCATCTATGCATTAATTCATACATTGAGGACAATGCATGAGATAGGTATGGGGGAGGGTCTAACATAACTTTTCTTTTCCTTTAAAAAAAATTAACATTTTTCTTTACTTTTAAAAACTTTTTGAAAAATAGAAACAATATTTTGACTTATTTTTGTAAGAAATTAAGTTAATTTTAAGGAATAGGAAAATCCAAATTAGGATTTCTTATACTTGGTCAAAATAAGATTATTTGTTTGATTTTTAGAGTTAGGAAGATAATTTGTCAAAGTAATTTGGTCTTGATCTTTACCTTGATGAAATATGCACACTTCATACACTTACACACTTAGGGTTCAAAAACAAAGATTCTTATGCCTTATAAAAAAAAACAACAAGTCTAATTATTGATTAGCTAGGTGCTTTGGCCTAAGCAAGCCTTAGTATTTATGCAAAAGATAATTAGATAAGTTATATATATATATATATATATATATATATATATATATATATATATATATATATATACAAACAAATCTAATTATTGACTAGCTAGGTGCTTTGGCCTAAGCAAGCCTTAGTATTTATGCGAAAGATGATTAGATAAGTTTGAAAAGAAAAATCCTCTAATTAAGCTGGATATTTGTGCCTAATAAAGCATAAGTATTCACGCCTAAAAGAGCTCCATATAATAAAATCCTTAGTTTTGTGGCCTTATTTGCTCAAGTTCTTAAGTCCTTGGGGTGTTTTCTCACCCGGTGCCCTAAGACCGTTTAGTTTGGGAGTCATCGATTAAAGGCTCGTTACATGGGCAGATTAGAAAGCCTAATAGAACTAAGGAATAATACCACAAAAAAATAGATATATATAAATAGATAAGGCATAAGAGTTAGAGTTAATGAACCCTTAGTCAAAATTTTCACAGTCACAAGTGCATATGACTTAGGGTAAAGTAATAGACTAGATGAGAAGTACAATTTGACTCCTTACTTTGATTAATAACAATTTTTGAATAGAGACTAAGTTTAGGAATGAAAAATTCGATTTTCCTATAACTTATAGATTGCTTAGATCTTACAATCATATTTCAAATATTTTTCTCTCTCAAAATGCTTTTTGAAAATACTAACTCTTTGTTTCCCTTTCTTTATGGATTTTGTGGGTGTAATCCGCTAAAAACCCTCACGAGACAAAACTCATCCTCTAGGGGAAACTTAGAGGTTTAACGGCTTGTTGCACATGCTCAGTGCAATCGCGTGACCAGCGAAAGTGGTCTAATAATCCTTAGTATAGTTTAGTTGTTTTGCTCGAGGACGAGCAAAAGATAGGTATGGGGGTGTGATTGGTCGCTAATGTTGCATATTTAATATCATATGTCCATACTTATTATAGAATAAAAGCCTGCATTGTCCTAATTAATTGTTTGAATTATTTGCAGGCCCAATCTTTAAGGAGTTGAAGAGAAATGAGCCCAAAGCCCACCAAAATTTTGAATTAAATCAGAATTAATTCGCACTCACTAAATCAAGGCAAAATCAAGAGGTTGAAACCGGTTGAGAAGAATCCTCTCAGGATCGATCGGTTAAAGCCAAGAATCCAAGGCCATTTCGTCAGAATCCTGGACCCAAACGAAGAAACAAACTGAAGATAAAGGCAGAAGAAACTCCTAGAGAAACCCACCAACAGGGTGTGGCCATCTGGCCACATCCTGGCCACAGAAACGCGGCCCAAGCCGCGTTTTCACGGCTTTGTTAGGGAGTTAGGGGGAGCGTTTGCTCCCCCGACCTCCCCGGGATCCTATAGATGTGGGTTATGCCTATAAAAGGGCATTCTTTGCTCTGAAAATGGAGGCCAATGCAGAGTTAGGATTTAGACTAGTCTTTCATTTCTTAGTTTAGGTTTTTCTTTTTCTTTTTCATGTAATTATAATTTTCATTGATGTAAATAAGAGGAGATCAGACTTTCATCGAAGAATAAGAATGAAGCTGGAGCAATAGTGACAATGGTGTAAGGTTTTCTTTCTTTTTCTTTGATTGTTTGAAATCAAATCTTTGTTCTTTCTTTGTATGTACTTCTTTTTAGTTTTCTTCGTTTTCTTCTTTTCTACTTTACTCTTCTTTTGGTACAAATTGTCTTCTAAGTGAGTCTAAAAGCATCGAAAGAGCCTTGCCTTTGCGAGTGCCACCGATAGCTCATGACGATGGAATTGTGAGTCTCTCTGTATCATTTCATACTTGAAGTAGTCTTGATGATGTAATGTGGAAGATACCAAAAATCTAATCTTACGGGCTATGCGCTGAATGCCTCCACTTCAAGGTAAAATCGTCGCTAATAACTCAAGGTAAGCTTTTGGTAAAAAGAAGGTAAGTACTTGTCTTTCTTTCTTTTCTTTTATTTCTTTAATGTAGATCACCACCTCTTCCAAATCGTTTTCACTCTTCTTTCCCAAACTCATTTGTACATAGTCGCTTCTTTCATTTTCTGATTTTTCTTCACCTTCTTCATCTCTCATATTCTCTTAACTTTAACTATAACTTTCTTTTTTCATTTTTATAACTTTAAAAACAGAGAAGAATTTTCGCTTATTTTTATAGCGATTTCAATACAAGAACGTAAACGCTTCTATCGCAAAACCCTCCTTGTGGATCACGACCCGCATAGCCACTTGCTATAGCGGAAGAATTGAGCACTTGCACATTTTTATTATAAGTTCTGAAATCTCGTATTTTGTGTGCAGGTTTAGCCTCAATCAACCCCCTACACGGTACATCCAAGGGCAACAAAAATGTCTCAAGATCTTCGAACAAATTTCTGTTGGGAAGGAAGGAAGAAGGATATAGATAATTTTGTGCAAAAGTGCTTGATATACAAGCAAGTTAAGGCCGAACACAAGAAACCCCCGGATTACTGATGCCTTTATCAATCCCCGAGTGGAAGTGAAGTCACATTACTATAGATTGTCATAGGACTTCCCCGATCATCACAAGGACATGATGCTATATGGGTAGTAGTGGATCAACTCACCAAGCCTGCGCACTTCCTACCCATCCAAATAAATTATTCGATGGGTAAGTTAGCACAGATTTACATCTGAGAGATAGTTCAGATACATGAAATACTTGAGACATTAGTATTAGACAGGGATCCTCGATTCTATCAAGAGTCTGGGTGAACTTTCCAAGGCTTTAGGGACTAAATTACATCCAAGTATTGTGACACACTCACAGACTGATGGCCAATCAGAGAGGACTATTAAGATATTAGAAGATATGTTGAAAGCATGCATGTTAGATGATGGAGATAACTGGGAGAAGTTTATACCACTAGTGATGTTTGCGTGTAACAACAGCTACCAATTGACTTTTGGGATGCGACCGTTTGAAGCTCAGTATGGTAGGCAGTGTAAGTCCCCCAATTATTGGAAAGAGGTTGGAGAACGAGGATTATTGGGCCCGGATTTAGTGCAAGAAACAACAGAGTAAATCAGGATGATAAGAGAGGATGAAGGCATCCTAGAGCAGGAAAAAAATAAAAATAAAATAATAATAATAATAATAAAATAAAATAAAATTTGAAGAGGCTACTTGGGAGCTGAAAGATGAGATGTGAAATCTTATCCACACTTGTTTTAAGATATGTTAAGTTTCGAGGACGAAACTTTTTGTTAGGAGGGTAGAACTGTAACATCCGGGTTAATATAATCCCAAGAATTTTCTCCTAATCACCTATAAAAAAAAGAAAGAAAGAAACTTTATTATACTCAATTAAGTTTAAGGCTAAGTAATTTAAGCTTTCATGTATTATTGGAGTATTCATATGCATAGATATATATACACTTGCACATGCTTTGTACCATCCTATGTATGAATACATGATAATTTACTATATTATTGGTATTGGGGTAGAATCAAGAAAAATTTCACTATGAGTAATTTTTTAATCCAAATAGTTAGTGGAGAGGGTAGGTGAAAGAAGGAAAGGCTAGGATTTTCTTGATTGATGGAGTGGGTTATTGGATGGAGGAGACGTCTTGGCAAACTTGTAATTATAGGGTCAACTAGATCTGAAAAACCCACTCTCTTCATCTGAAAATTTCACTCATCTTCTTCCCCAAGTTTTTCATGGCAAAAACCTAGAAACCCTCCTTTTCGCTACACAATAAAACCTATACTTTCTCTCCACTTCTCTCCCCCACAACAGAGGCAACAAGGGAGGAGGAGGGGCGCGCCCAGGTGGGGCGTGAGCAAGGTGGAGGGAGGGGGAACTTGGAGGAGGAGGGGAAGGTCATTCCTAGGGCTTAGATCCAAGTTGAGGAGGTGATTTTTAGTCAAAAATCTGAGCTTTTTGGGCCCTAAAAATCCTTTTTGGGAAGGTAAATTCAGACTGAAATTTTGAAAGAAAAACAGCACTTAATCCTCATACTTTGTTGATTTTGTGATAGATATTAATTCAAACATTATTTGCTTAAGGTTGTGGTTCAAAGAGGCAAAGTTTAGCCCTAACAAAGAGGAACAATTTCGAAGAAAGGTGAGTAAACTCGAATCTTGAAGAACTTATGTAAAGAAACTTGAATATGAACATGCTAACCATCTCTTTTATGAAATTCATTGTTTTAGTAGAAATTTTGTGTGAATTGAATGTTCTAAATGTGTGTATGCTATATGACGTACTAGATAAGAGATAGGATTAGCTTAATTGTGATGTTCAGAAAATAGGAAATTTGGATAGGAAATTAAACTAATGTCTTATACGATGGTAAACATTAAATTGCCACATTCATATTGAAGCTTGTAAACACTAAATTGAATACTAATGGGAATGCTAGGAATGCAAAGAGTTGAACGATAAAAACATCAACGGAGGAAATGGACTCACACATAGGAGCTCGTGAGCAAATTGAAGTGATCATACCCATATATATATATATATATATATATATATATATATATATATATATATATATATATATATATATATATATATATTATTATTATATACATTTACAAGTGATGTATTGAATGTGTATCTTGTATGTGCAAGTAGTAAGTGGCACGATATGGATGAAATTCTATGTTATGTTTGTGCAATAGCTTTGCTTGTGTGCATAGTTTCTGTTCCTTGTGGGATGAGTTGTTTTATCCTTATGAGTAGGAAGGGGCCAGCGGGAGCCGGTAGGAAGGGGGAAGACGGTGGGGTAAAAGGTTGTTCATCTATAATTGTAGGAAGGGGCTGGCGGGAGCCGGTAGGAGGGGGAAGACGGTGTAAATGTATGTTGTTAATTGTAGGAAGGGGCCGGCGAGAGTCGGTAGGAGTGGGAAGACAGTGTAAATGTATGTTGTTCATTGTAGGAAGGGGTCGGCGGGAGCTGGTAGGAGGGGAAGACAGCGTTGTGAAAGTAGCTCATTCCATAACTGTAGGAAGGGGCCGGCGGGAGCCGGTAGGAGGGGGAAGACGGTGTAAATGTTCATGCATTCTATGAAATGTTGTGGTGATGAAATGTTACTTGTTGATGTGATGTTTATTAAAGATGTTTGTGCTATCATAACTTAGAAATTGTTATGACTTGAATTATAACATATTACAAATCGTGATAAAAGAAAAACTACTACCACACCATGTATCATCATATGAGTGCATAAAGTAGACCAAGGAATGTTAGCATATGTTTCTTAAATCTTTGGCCTAGTGACGGCCTACTATAAAGATTATAAACTATCAAAGCCAAAAGATTAACTAGAATATTATACAATAACTGGGTTTACTCACTTAGCCGTCAAGCTCACTCCTTTTCTTGACAATATTCTTTTCAGGTCTTAGCAAGGGTCAAAGAGCGGCGTGAGAATTTGTGGTGTCCTATGAAAGGGTCATGTTATCTTATTTTGCTTCTACTCATTTGGAACTCTTTATGTTTTGTGTTGGGCTTATTATGCTAAGTTGGTAGAAATCATGTCATTCATGTTATGATCTTTTGTGGTATGTGTAAAGTCTAAAGGACGGACCTTGTATTTATAGTCCGACGTCTTTTATGTAAGCAATGTTATGTAAATAACTTGGCAGATTCGCTGGATGTATAATTTTGGGATGGCTACTAGTTCCTAATTAATTGTGTATGTCGTAGTCTTGGAATGAGGGTATCCCAAGTATTATTTTGTTTGGGGAGTATATTATTATTGACTGCATGGATGTTTTCTTGGTATCCAAAAGAATAACTATTGGGAGTCATCTATACTATTGAACTTCAGGTATTGTATTTGGGCAAGGCACAAGTTACAAAGGAGATGCTGCCGAAATTTTGAGAAATTAAGTTATTAGAGACAATTCTTTATCCCCTGATAAAGATTAGTAGAGAATCAGAATATTATTATCTGGGACCGTTACAACTATATAGAACAAGTAACCTCTTCTCATGATTGATGATTTATTTGATCAATTATGTGGTGCAACAATATTTTCTCGACTGGATCTTCGTTCTGGTTATCACCAGTTGAAGGTGAAAGCATCAAATATCCTGAAGATTGCTTTTCGCATAAGATATGGACATTATGATTTCTTAGTAATGCCTTTTGGACTCACTAATGCCCCCACAGTCTTCATGGATTTGATGAATATAGTGTTCTCTCCTTATTTAAATAAGTATGTGATAGTTTTCATTGATGATATCCTTATTTATTCCAAAAATCGACGAAAGCATGCTGAGAACGTGAGGAGGGTGATGCAGGTGCTAAGAGAGAAATGGTTATATGAAAAATTAAGCAAGTGTGCCTTTTGATTAGAAAGTGTTGACTTTCTTGGGCACATTGTTTCAGGCCAAGGACTATCAGTAGATCTGAAGAAGGTTGAAGTAGTAGAAAAATGGCTAACTCCCAAATCAGTAACAGAGGTGCGATAATTCCTGGGATTGGCAGGATATTATAGGAAGTTTGTGAATGATTTTTCAAAGATTGCTAAACCCCTGACACAATTGACTAAGAAAAGAGAAATTTTTTTTTGGACACAAGAGTATGAAGCAGCCTTTTCAAAACTGAAGCATAGGTTAACGACCGCACCGGTTCTTACTATTATGGATCTGTCATGTGGTTTTGTTATATATAGTGATGCTTCAAGATAGGGACTTGATTGTGTGTTTATGCAACATGACAGAGTGGTGGCCTATGCCTCGAGACAGCTCAAGTCACATGAACAGAACTATTCGACGCATGACTTGGAGTTGACTGTTGTCATTTTTGCACTGTAGATTTGGCGACATTATTTCTTGGGAACTCGGGTGGAGATTTACAAAGACCACAAGAGTCTGAAATGTATCTTTACTAAAAAAGAATTAAATATGAGACAGAGGAGATGGTTGGAACTTATGGCAGAGATGACCTTAATCTCTGATACCATTCAAGATGAGTGAATGTGATGCCAGATGCTCTAAATAGGAGACCGGCTGCCATGGTCCTCAATAAACAGAAGAGTTTAATAGAAGAAACGAGGAGATTAACCTTGGAAGTAGTTATATCAGGAGAAGCGGCCCGTTGTATGGCATTAAAACTCTAGTATTCATTGGTAGAAAGAATAAAAGAAGCTCAGGCCGAGAGAAACAACTCCAAAATTTCAGGAATCAAGTAGAAGCTGGATTGAGAACTGACTTGATTATTCATGGAGACAGAGCTCTTCGGTATGGTCTAAGATTATGTGTACCCAAGGGAGATGGTAAGTAAGAGCTGCTAGCAGAAGCTCACAACTCTCCTTATAGTGTTCATCCCGACGGAACAAAGATGTATCGGACATTAAGAAACACTTTTGGTGGCATGGGATGAAAAGGGAGCGGCCAGATTTGTGTCTAAATGTCTGGTGTGCCAACAAGTCAAAGCCGAACATCAGAGGACTTCTGGTTTATTGCAACCACTACCTATCCCTGAATAGAAGTGGGAACATATTACTATGGATTTTGTGACTGCATTAGCTAGGAGTTCGAAGGGTCACAATGCTATCTGGGTGGTAGTGGACAGACTGACGAAGAGTGCTCACTTCATACCCTTTAGAGTGGGGTAACCCACTCAGACTTTAGCAAAGCACTATATATAGGAGATAGTAAGACTGCCTGGGGTATAAGTGAGCAATGTGTCGGACCGAGACACAAGATTTTTATCTCACTTCTAGTAGAGTTTATAGGCGAGTCTAGGAAGCAAGTTGAAATTCACTACTGCTTATTATCCCTAGACAGATGGGCAGTCTGAGAGGACTATACAAGTTCTGAAAGACATGCTCTGAGCCTATTGGATTTTAAGGGGTCTTGGGAAGATCATCTGCAGTTGGTCGAACTCTCATACAATAATAGTTATTAGGATAGTATATAGATGGCACCATTTGAGGCCCTATATGGTCGAAAGTTTAGATCACTGGTGTGATGATATTGGTGAACAGAAATTGCTTGAGCCAGAGCTGATAACTCAGACTGTGGATAAGTAGCTCAAATCAGAAAAAATCTGCAGGCTACAAAGGATCGCCAGCGGAAGTGGGCAGATTCCAAAAGGAGAACTCTGGAGTTCGTGGTTGGAGATCATGTATTTCTTAACATGTCACCAACTCAGGGGTGTTATCAGATTTGGAAGTAAAGGGAAGTTAAGTCCAAGGTATATCGGTCTATTTAAAATTGTGAAACATATTGGCACAATCGCCTACAAGTTAGCTTTACCTCTTTCCCTTGAAGAAGTACTGATTGAGTTTCTACCTGCACACATAAAATATAGAATTTAAGAAATAGTACAAGGTGCTTAATGCTACCGCGATAGCAAGTGACTATGCGGGTCGTGATTCACAAGGGGGGACTAGCGATGGAAGCTTTTTGTAAGTTCTCTTTAGTTCACAAAAATGATTAAAGTTCTTCTCTTGTTCTTTGAAAGAAAAGAAAAATAAGTTATGTTAAATTGTGAAAGTGATAGGTTGGAGTAGATGGAGAAAATAGAAAATGAAATTATACAAAGAAAGTCAAAAGTGAATAGAGTTGAGAGTTGACGATGATCTAAGGATTAAAAGAAAGAAAAAGAAAACTAAAGAACTTACCTACCTCTTCTGGTTGATAACTTACCTGAAATTCTTATCAACGTTGTACCTTTACTTGAAGGCGAGCGAAGCATGACAGATGAGATCTTCCCTATTCTCAATCTACACTATGAAATGAAGGTGCAAACTATACTACCATAGAAATGATTGTTCATCACTATAGGCCATCAACGACACTCACAAGGACGAGGCAACTTCGAAGTTATTGGAGTTATTTGGATTCATAAAGACAGAAGAGAGAAGCAACAAAAACAAGAGTAGAAAAGAAACTTCGATTGAACTAAATAACATTGAAAGAAAGGAAGAATACTTACACCGGTGTCACTCTCAGTACAAGCATTACTCTTGTTCTCCCATAAAACTATTCTTCGATCTCTGTTACATTAAAAAACAAAAATTACATTTAAAAGAGAAAGAAAACCCTAAGTTAAACCTATACAAGAATTTATTTTATTCTCTACTTGATCGTCCTTTTACCTCTAAATTTGCAAGTATTTATAGGAAAAATGGGGAGGGGAGAGTGCGCTTGAGGATAAGACCAAATCGCTATCCCAACAAAAAAAAGATTTTCTGATAAGGTTAGAGATAAGATTAGAGATATGGATAAACTCGCTCGCCAACATAAAAGATCTTTTGATAAGGTTGGAGATTATATTGCAGATAAATATTTGTTTATCCCTTGATCTTTAGTTGGATTTTAACTTATCTCTTTAAATCTTTTAAATATTCGTCCCAATCTTAGATATCCCTTTGTATATTGATAGGGTTATCTTTAGACTTCTGAATTTGCCTCTATTCTCATTTGTTCTTGCTGATTCTCCAAGTTAACCAATTAGATCTTCAAAAATCTGATTTTAACTGAATTAGATCTGGGTTTATCCTCTCTGATATGCTCAATCTTCAGTTGTGATTTAAATCTTCCCAAGAATCTAATTTAGTTGGCTTGGATTTGTGATTTATCTTCTCCTATCATATCTTGTAGAAAATAGGTATTAAGACAGTATAATTGTAGGATTCATTACAGAATAAGTGTAAGAATATAATAACAAATATGCAATATATGCGTCCAAGCACTTCCCACACCTATCCTTTTGCTCGTCCTCGAGCAAAACAATAAAACAGAACTAACCTAACTCACTTTTATAGTAATCATGGTTGCACTTAACATGTGCAATAATTCGTTAAACCTCTACCCCTAGAGGACGAGTTTTGTCTTGTGAGGCTTTTCAATGGATTACACCCACAAAATTTAAAAAGAAAGAGAAACAAAGTATTATTTTTTTTGAAAAATATTTTGAAAAAGAGAGAATATTTGAAGTATTAATGTAAGAGTTCAAGTAATCTTTAAGTTATAGTAAAATCGAATTTTTCATTCCTAAGCTTTGTCTCTATTCAAAAACTTATTATCAATCAAGATAAGGAGTAAAACTGAATTTCTCATCTAGTTTATTACTTACCCTAAGTCATATGCACCTTTGTGATTGTGAAATTTTGACTAGGAGTTTTTTAACTTTAACTCATGTCTTATTTTATTTTTTTAATATTTTTATATTTTTGATGGTATTATTCTTTACTCTTAGGCTTTCTAATCTGCCCATGTAAAGAGTCTTTAGTTGGTGACACCCAAACCGGATAGTCTTAGAGCACCGGGTGAGAAAACACCCAAGGACATAAGGACTCGAGCAAACAAGGCCAGAAAACTAAAGATTTTATTTATTATATGGACCACTTTTAGGCGTGAATACTTATGTTTTATGAAGCACAATTACCCAGCTTAATCAGAAGATTTTATATATATATATATATATTTCTTTTTTTCTTTTTTTAAAGCATAAGAATCTTTGTTTTTGAATCCTAAGTGTGTAAGTGTATAAAGTATGCATATTTCATCAAGGTAAAAATCAAAACTAAATTACTTTTTCAAATTTTCTTCCTAACCCTAGAAATCAAACAAATAATCTTATTTTGACCAAGTATAAGAAATCCTAATTATGATTCTCCTATTCCTTAAAATTAACTTTATTTCTTACAAAAAAATAGATCAAAATATTATTTCTCTTTTAAAAAAGTTTTAAAAAGCAAAGAAAATGTTAAACTTTTTCTTTTTTTAATAAAAAGAAAACCTATGTTATGTTAGAACCCTCCACCGCACCTAGCTCATGCATTGTCCTAAATGTATAAATGAATGCTTAAATGCCTGAAAAAGAAGAAAGGGAAGGATAATGTTATCTCAAGGTGGTGGTTCTAGTGGTGGTCGGATTGGGTTAAGTGTTACTACCCAATCAAAATATTGTGGTGGTTCAATAAACCCACCTTTATTAACCTCTTTTCTATTTACATAATTACAATCTCCAATATGAATGAATCATGAAAAAATCTTATCATAAAACTTATTCACTTTAGATGACCAGTTTTAGAAAATCATCACGGAGTCATCAAGGTCTATACCTATATCCAACAAAAGAATATGACATGGTGGAATGGTTGACTTGGGCACAAGAATGATAGGTTCGGGAACCAATACTAACTCGAAAAAATTAACTTTGGGTTCGAGAATCAGTTTTAGTTCAAGAGTTGAGTCCAAATTCAAGAATTGAAATTCACATTCTTTTCCATCAATGGAATGTGACTACCCAAATTTGGTGATTCAATTTCTAGATCTATAGGTAGGGAAACAAAAGTTGGCTCAGAAAATTGGTCCAAATTAAGAATATTGAAGTCAACATAGATTTGAAGATGGGAACTAAATCACAAGGCTGGGGATCCGGGTCACATTCATATTCAAGTTCAATCTCATTAAATGAAAAAATTGCCAATTTGTCAAAGTTTTGAAATTGGTCAAGTTCAAATTTGTGTGATGAAATTGAATCTTTCTTAAGATCTTCAAGATTCCATGATTCTTTATTTTCATCGATATGGCTAAAAGTGTCAGGAATAGTCAAAGATTGGGTAGGGAGAGTTTTCTTATTCCTACACATGTTTTCCAATCAACAAAGTCTTTCTTCTATCATATTTAAAGGATCACTTTGGAATTGAATTATGGATTCCGTACTCTTTTCTAAGTCGGTATGTTCTTCTTGGAAAATAGAGTAAGGATCTCTTATTTGAAAATTTTAACAGATTTTGAGTATTCTAGAATTTGAATTCATCGCTCAAGATCTTTTAAGGCTTCCATCCTCTTTTCCCAGTCAATTGATTCTTCTAATGGTTGTTCGGGAGAAGGAGTATATGAAGCTGGATGTTGGTAGGTAAGGTAGTTGACTATATGACTCGGGAGAGTTGTATCCCCACTGACTCCGTGAAAAGTGGGGATGATTGTTCTTGTCTTGTTCATAGTATTAGGGCTGGGGCATATATTGATTCGGATAAGACCAATCTGGCATAATTGGTTATTAAAGTTATGATATGTCGATTCGAGTCAAAAGAGGTCAGAGTGAAATATAGAATAATTGTAAGTATAATCCATATTACTAAGATGTCAAAAATAAAAAAAATAAAAACAAGCAAACAAACAAACAAATAAAAAAGAAAAAAAAATATAGCCTAAGTTAGGGTAGACCTTAGACTTAAACGATTCCTAACGGTTAGACTGTCCATGGAGGGTATATTGCTGAATCTGATCACAAGTTAATTGACCAATTAGGGGTAAGATTGGTGGGAGGTATCCGTGCATAAAAACAATGGGCCCAATTAAGCCAAACCACCAGCTTCGAGGTTTCGCCCCTCAATCCCTAACCTTTGACACCGATTTGGAAAGAGTCAAATTCTAATCAACTTTTCCTTAGGTCAGTCTCTTATTGAGTCTGAGATGTCCCTGGGGTCAATGTCTACTTAGTTTTAGTTAGGCATGGGCTAGTGAGTGAGGAGACTATTTGTAGGCTAAAGGAGGATAATAACTTCCCAACCTTATCTTGTTTAGAGGATAAGCCCTTAATTCAATTTAGTGCAAGTTGTACATGTATATGAAAAGTAACACTTAAGCAATGTAAATAATTCAAAAATATTTCTATACTACATGCTATGCACATGCACCTTTGCTTTAGTACTCTTCAACAGTAATGTAAAATATAAACAAAATTAAACAAATGCCTAAATGCAAAGTCTAAACCGTTTTAGCATTTAACAAACATCAATTTACTGTTGAGGTTAAAAAGTATGTACAGTGAGTTAAATAAAAAAATAATAGTTGCAAAACTTTACTTTGCAATTCAACCAACCTATAAAAAATAACTTTGCAATTCAACCAACCTACAAAAAATACAGGTTAGTAGTTCACTCAGATTGTCGCGGGAATGCAGCGAATCTGAGGGCTTCTGGGCTCTGCTTTCTTGAGCAGAGTCCAGGGCCACTTATATGTCCAATACAACAAAAACTTCCTTGTTGTTAAACCTGTACACCAAGAATAGAGAAGAAAATTAATCAATAAAGTAAACAAAAAAGAGTTACTTACTGTCCCTCCCCGGCAATGGCGCCAAAATTTGATTGAATTTCTACCTGCACACAGAAAATACAGAATTTCAGAAATAGTGTAAGGTGCTCAATGCTACCGTGATAGCAAGTGACTATGCGGTTCATGATCCACAGGGAGGGACTCGCGATGGAAACTTTTTGTAAGTTATCTTTAGTTCACAAAAATTATTAAAGTTCTTCTCTTATTCTTTAAAAGAAAAGAAAAATAAGTTATGTTAAATTGTGAAAGTGGTAGGTTGGAGTAGATAGAAAAATAGAAAATAGAATTATACAAAGAAAGTTAAAAAGTGAATAGAGTTGGGAGTTGATGATGATTTAAACTAAGGATTAAATGAAAGGAAAAGAAAACTAAAGAACTTACCTATCTCTTCTGGTTGAGGACTTACTTGGAATCCTTGTCAACGATGTACCTTTGCTTGAAAGCTTGAAAGCGAGTGAAGCAAGACAGATGAGATCTTTTTCATTCCCGATCTACACTACAAAATGAAGGTGCAAGCTATACTACCATAGAAATGATTGTTCATCATCATAGGCCATCAGCGGCACTTATAAGGGCGAGGCAACTTCAAAGCTATTGGAGTCATTAGGATTCATAAACACAAAAGAGAGAAGCAACAAAAACAAGAGTATAAAAGAAACTTTGATTGAATTAAATAACAATGAAAGAAAGGGAGAATACTTACATTAGTGTCACTCTTAGTACACGCATTACTCTTGTTCTCCCGTGAAACTATTCTTCGATCTCAGTTACATTAAAAAAACAAAAATTATATTTAAAAGAGAAAGAAAAATCTAAGTAAAACCTATACAAGAATCTATTCTATTATCTGCTTGATCGTCTTTTGCCTCTGAATTTGCAGGTATTTATAGGGAAAATGAGGAGGGGAGAGCGCGCTTGAGGATGAGACCAAATCGCTATCTCAATAAAAAAAAAGGATCTTCTGATAAGGTTGGAGATAAGGTTGAAGATATGGACAAAATCGATTTCCAACAGAAAAGATATTTTGATAAGGTTGAAAATAAATATTTGTTTATCCCTTGATCTTCAGTTGGATTTTATCTTATCTCTAAATCTTTTAAATATACGTCTCAATCCTTCAGATATCCTTTTGTATATTGATAGAGTTGCTTTTTGACTTTTGGATTTGCCCTTATCTTCATTTATCCTCATTGATTCTCCAAGCAACTGAATCTTCAAAAAAATCTGATTTTAACTGAATTAAATCTGGGTATATCCTGTCTGATATACTCAATCTTCAGTTGTTATTTAAATCCTCCTAAGAATCTAATTTAGTTGGCCTGGATTTGTGATTTATCTTTTCCCATCATATCCTACACAAATTAGGTATTAAGATAGTATAATTACATGATTTATTACAGAATAGGTGAAAGAGTGTAATAAGAAATATGCAATATATGCGTCCAAACAAGTACATAATGTTTTCACGTGTCTCAGGTCTGAAAATTTGTGCCTGATGAGAAAAATGACCTTGATTATTCAGAACTGACGTTAAGACCAGATTTAACCTATGAAGTTCAGTCAATGGCAATAATTGATCGAAGAGAGAATGTCTTAAAGAACAGAGTGATCTCATTAGTTCGAGTGGCATGGGACCCTAATTCCCCAGGAGATTCTACCTAGGAGTTGGAGGAAGAAATTCGGGAAAAGTACCCTTACCTGTTCCCTGACCCTCAGGGATTACCTTATTAAAGTTTCTATTTATATTAGCATGTTGCGTTCCAATTTTTTATTTAAATTTCAAGGATGAGATTTTTGTTGTAAGGTGGGTAGAAGTGTAACCCCCAGCTCTAGATGCACGTGTTACCGTACTAATACTCGATACAATTTACGTCTTTGATTTAACCTTTTTGGTACTCAGACTAAACCAATTTCAGCTCCATAAATCATTTTCAATATTTTGGATTTCTTTTAAATTTTTAGGAATTTTTCTGAATTATTTTGAAAAATCTCTAAATTCAGTGGTAACTAATCGGGGCGAAACTAGCACTCAAAAATGTATAATTTGTCAAATTAATGTTATATGTGCTAATGTTCCCTCGATACTTCCGTTATAGCATTGGCTCAATGGGTCGAATCCACAGGGACGGGAGGCGATAGAAGCATTAACAGTTTTTATTCACGTCGTTTGTTAACAGTTCTCTTTGTTAAAGAATTAGAAAAAGGAAATAAAAGAAAAGGAAAGGAAATCAAGCATGTGGTAGATGGAGAAGGCGATGAAAACGGTGAAGAAAATAAAAGAGAAGTGGTTCGGGAAATAAAAACAAAAGGAAGATGAAACAAAGGTGAACTAAGAGGATGGTGAAAACATCGATAGAAAATGAGAAAAAGAGTTTGAAAATGATTTTCAAAACAAAGGAAAATAAAACTCATGGCTACAAACTACTAATTGCTCCCTTAACCATACTAACCTCTTAGTGATAGTTGCCTCACATGGATCCTCGGCCATCACTAGTCCTTGGCTTCAAGAGACGATACAGAGCATGGTCCATAAGATTGATCTTCTACATTCAAACAACACATCCATACCACTAACAAGTTGCAAGCTACTTATTAAATCATCAAAACCGGTTAGAGGTGATCATGAAATAAAGAAAACATTGCAAGTTAGCAAGTTAGTGGGTTAGATGTTAGAAATGTTAGAATGTTAGAATCCATCATCATTAGCCATCAATGGCTCTTGCAAGAGCAAGGCCTTGTGAGGCTATTAGATTAATGTGGATTATCAAGAAAGTGGTTAGATGGTTAGTGGTTAGTAGTTAGATTTGCCATGAGAAGAAGAAAAGTTAGAAAAGCATCATGTAGAAGATGGAGAAGATTACATTGGAGAAAAAGGAGTCACCTTTACGTAGATTGTCACCATCTATTACATCAATTCCTCTTTATCTCTCTCTGAATCACTCAGCCCTACTACAAGATCTAAAAAGAAAAGAAAATACAAAAGAAATGAAATGAAGAACACCTACCTACACTATACTAAAACATAGAAACCCTAGCCTAAAATCAAAAACTCCCCCCTAAAATCCAAAAACTACTTCGTTCTAGACCTATGCAGGTGTATTTATAGGCGTAGGAGACTTCTGGAAGACAAGACGGGGCCAGCGTCGAAGATCGACGCGTGGCCCCACCAGATTGCCGCGGATCCGCGACAATACCAGGGACAAAAGTCCCTGGTTTTGGTGTGGGAATCCGTGGCGCTTCGGGAGCTTCCTAGTATATCCCAATTCTAGTAATTTTGCCCGGATATTCGTCTGACGTGCGCAAGAGTCTATGTTCGACGTATCTTCTAGAAGATCCCTTACTTGGCCTCCAAGAATTATGGATTTAATTACCCTAAAATGGGTTTAATTAAGCTCTTATTACTCCTTTGCCCTTAAACTCCTGATTTACCTGCAAGAGAGAGCAAAATACAGTTTAGACTGACATTTTATTCATAAATCGGTGGAAAGATGCGATATAAAAATGCAGAATTGTAGACTAATCACACCCCCACACTTATCTTTTGCTCATCCCGAGCAAAATAAGAAAAGAAAAATATACTACAAATGTTATTACACCACTTTCGCAGGTGACGCGATTGCACTGAGCGTGTGCAACAAGTCGTTAAACCTCTAGGTTACCCCTAGAGGATGAGTGTTGTCTCATGAGGGTATTCAGCGGATTGCACCCACAAAATCCATAAAGAAAGAAGACAAATGTTAGTATTTTGAAACACATTTTTAAAGAGAGACAAGTTTACGAAATATTTTTGCAAAAATATAAGGGATCTAAGGTCATAAGTCCACCAAAAATCATTCTTCCTTAAACTTAGTCTCTATGCAAGATCTTGTCTTCAATTAAGGTAAGAATTCAAAATTGGATTGAATATTTTATCTTTTATAAAACCTAGATAATATGCACTTTGTGAAGATTTCTGGGATTTCAACTCCAACCATCTAGCCATTTATTTGTATTTATATATATATATATATTTCTTTTTTCTTCCCTTAGTTTTCTTAGGCTTTCTAGTTCTCCCATGTAGTGAGGCTATTACTGATGACTCCCAGACCCGACGGTTTTAGGGCACCAGATGAGAAAACATGCCTCGGGTTTAAGGACTCCAGTAAACAAGGCCACAAAACTAAGGGGGATTATTCGTTTCTTTTAACCACCGTTAGGCGTGAATAATCATGCTTCTTGAGGCATAGTTATCCAGCTTAATAAGTGATGTTTTTTTTAGTTATATTTTTTTCTTTTTATTTATGGAATTTTAGGTCTTTGTTTCCATCCCAAAAATGTGTAAATGTGATGTGCATCTATCTAAGGCAAAAAATTCAAGATAAAACTATCTCTCCAATTTATCTTACTTAGCCTATAATTTTAAACAAGATCCATTTTTTCGACTAGGTTTAAGATGTCATAATTGAGGTTTCCTTAGTTTCTAAGATCATCTTAATTTTCTTAAAAATAGATCAAAATTTTGTCTCTTATTTTAAAAAGTTTTTAAAGAAAGAGAAAAATTCTTATACAAAAGAGAAGATTTCTAAAAGTATCCTAAAAGAAGTGTAAAAGAAAATAAATCTAAAAACTCTATGTTGGTAAACCCTCCCCCACACTTATCTCATGCATTGTTCTCAATGCATCGTGATGCATGTATGCATGAAACAAATAGAGAGGGAAGGAAAAATCATCTTAAGGTGGTGGTTCCGGTGGTGGTCTGATTGGTCTACGAAATGTGGCACAATCCAATGTGCGTGGAATCCGGAGGAACCCACCAGAGACCTCTAAAATACAACCCACTAGAATGATGTATATATTTATAATTTTTATTAAGAATTTTACCCTATCTAATTTCTAAATTTTCAAAATAATTTCAGAGTCAAATCTATCAAAACGCTTGTCCCAGAATGGAATGATTGATTTGGACTCAGGAAATACTGGAACTAATACTGACTCAGGAAAAAGACTTAAGTCAAGTAAATATTCAGGAGTCAAGATTGGTTCAGGAAGTGGGTCCAAATCAAGAGTTTGAAACTCAAGTCCACATTTATTTCCCCATGATGGAATGTGACTTTATAAGATTGGTGATTCAAGTTCACGAATGAAAGGTATGAGAATCAAAACTGACTCTAAAATGTTGCTCAAATTGGGTAACATAATAGGAGTCAATATTGATTCAGGAATTTGAACTGGATCACAAATTTGAGGATCAAAGTCACATTCCTCATTGAGTTCAATTCCATAAAAATGAGAACTTGCCAATTTATCAGTAAGACTTTCAAAAGTATGAAATTGGTCAAGTTCAATATGATCATCATAAAAGATTGGTGATTCAATTTCACAATGGATTGGTACATGATCCAATACTGACTCAGGAAAAGGCCTGAATTCAGGTAAAAACACCTGCGTCAATATTGAATCAGGAAGTGAAATTGAATTACCAAGTGGAAGTTCATGATCATATTCATGCTCAAGTTCAATTTCAGGAAAAGGATAACTTGCCAAAATATCAATGGGATTTTCAACATTTGATGTATGGTCAAGTTCAGATTGGTATACTGCAATTGAATCTTGGTTTCTAGAATAACAAGAGTCCTGAGTCAGATCAATAGAGTTAGGGATAGCTGAATTGGTTAAAGGTTGATAAGATAGAGTTTCCTCATTCTTATAAATGCTAACCAATTCTGTTTCCAACCTATTGATAGACTCGGCAAAGGATTTTGGAAAGTGTAATGCGGACTTTTGTAAGACTTCTATACTCTTTTCAAGATATGATGCATCTTCAAGTGGTTATTCCAGAAAAAGAGTGTAGGAATCTTGGTTTCCAAAACAACAAGAGTCATGGGTCAAATTGATAGAGTTAGAGATATTTAGATTGGTCAAAGGTGGAGAAGAGAGTGTTTCTTCATTTTTATAAATGTTGACCAATTTACTTGATTGTGTTTCCAGCCTATCAATAGACTGAGAAGAAGATTTTTGAAATTGTAGTGCAGACTCTTGTAAGATTTTTATACTCTTTTCTAGACTTGACTTTTCTGCAAGTGGATGCTCTAGAATGGGAGTATAAGAATCTTGGTTTTGAAAATTTTGTGAAGAATGTGAGTCAAAAATGTTTTGAGATTGAGGCTTAGACTCACACAAGAGTTCCTTACTCGTTTCCAGGGCAGATGGTTGTTCATTATGATGAGGTGGAACTGAGTAAGACTCTTGAAAATATTGTGGAATTGGAGAGGTCATCATTTTCTAAAGTTGTTACTCGACCTCTTGCAAGTTAGCTTCTATACTCTTTTCTAACTCGGATTTTTCTTCAATAGGAGGTCCAGAAAAAGGAGTATAAGAAGCGAAATCGGGGAATGAATATTATGTAAATTGTGGATAAGGTGGACACGGTGGACAACGAGGTTGAAAATTTAACTCGGGAGAGGTGATCCCCATTGACTCTGTGAAGAGTTGAAATTATTTTGGAAATTATAGTCATAAAATTGTGGGTATGGGTTGTATTGATTCGGATAAGTCCAACTCGGTGTATTTGGTTGGCTCATATTGTGAAAAATCAGGTTGGAATTATCCAAAACAAATGGGGTCGGTGTTAAATATGGATTCATATTCGGATTGAAAGAATTTTTATTGTTGAATTCCATTTCACAAATAATCACAAACAAAAAAGAAAAAGCAAACAACAAACAAAAAGAAAGAAAATCAAAACCAATCCTATATTAGTGTTGACCTAGACCTAGACGACTCCTAACTGGTCGATTACCGGGGGAGGTTGTTGCTTGAATCCGACCACAAGCTAATCGGCCAGGTAGGGACAAAATATGGTGGGAGGTATCCGTGCGTAAGTAACGGGCCTTAATTATGCCAAACCATGGTATCTTCGAGGCGTAACCTCTTAATCCCCAATCTTAGACGCCGATTTCACAAGAATAAGATTCAAAACAAGTTCGACCTTCGGTCAATCTCTTAATGAGTCCGAGATGTCCCTAGGGGCCAACGTCTATCAATTTTTATTAGGGCTTGGGTTATGTGAGTGGGGAGGTGATTTTTGGGCTAAGGAAGGGTGATGAAATCCCCACCTTATCTTGTATGGGTTTTGCCCTTAATTTCAATTTGTGCAAGTGTGCAATATAGACAAGAATATAACATAAAGCGAGTAAATCACCCACGTGTTTTTCCTATGCTATATGCTATATGTACACCTCAGTCCAAATCACAACAATAGAACAAAATACAGTATATTGGAATTGAATTGATACGTGCCTAAATGCAAATGTCTAAGCCGTTTTAAAAGCGTCCAAATACCATATTTCAGTTCTTTAGTTTATTGCGGTGTGTAGGCAATCAAAACAGGAAAGTAATAGTACAGATCTACTAGCTATTACAATGAACACATCCCAGCACAACAAGATATACAATGATCACAAAATAGCCATGTTGGCGCGGCAAATGTCGCATTTGCACGGCTTTTTCTTTAGAAGCTGGGGCCCTACTTTCTAGAGCAGGGAGATGCAAAGGTAGTTTTTATTCTGCAATGTTAAGATCCTGTAAAGAATGTCCTGCACACCAAAACAGAGAAGAAATATGTTAACAAAAACATGAAATCAAAACCATTCTCATTCCCCGGCAACGGCGCCAAAAATTTGATCGGGGCAAAACTAGCACTCAAAAATGTGTAATTTGTCAAATCAATGTAAAAGCTTGTATATGTACTAATGTTCCCTCAATACTTCCATTATAGTATTGGCTCAATGGATCGAATCCACAGGACGGGAGGCGATAGAAGCATTAACAGTTTTTATTCACGTCGGTTGTTAACAGTTCTTCTTTGTTAAAGAATTAGCAAAAGGAAATAAAAGAAAAGAAAAGGAAGTCAAGCATGTGGTAGATGGAGAAGGCGATGAAAACGGCGAAGAAAATAAAAGAGAAGTGGTTCGGAAAATAAAAACAAAAGGAAGATGAAACAAAGGTGAACTAAGAGGATGGTGAAAACATCGATAGAAAAATGAGAAAAAGAGTTTGAAAATGATTTTTAAAACAAAGGAAAATAAAACTCATGGCTATTAACTACTAATTGCTCCCCTAACCATGCTAACCTCTTAGTGATAGTTGCCTCACATGGATCCTCGGCCATCACTAGTCCTTGGCTCCAAGAGACGATACAGAGCATGGTCCATAAGATTGATCTTCTACATTCAAACAACACATCCATACAACTAACAAGTTGCAAGCTACTTATTAAATCATCAAAACCGGTTAGAGGTGAGCATGAAATAAAGAAGACATTACAAGTTAGCAAGTTAGTGGTTTAGGTGTTAGAAATGTTAGAATGTTATAATCCATCATCATGAGCCATCAATGGTTCTTGCAAGAGCAAGGCCTTGTGAGGCTATTAGATTCATGTAGATTATCAAGTAAGTGGTTAGATGGTTAGTGGTTAGTAGTTAGATTGCCATAAGAAGAAGAAAAGTTAGCAAATCATCATGTAAAAGATGGAGAAGATTATATTGGAGAAGAAAGGAGGAACCTTTACATAGATTGTCACCATCAATTAGATCAATCCCTCTATATCTCTCTCTGAATCTCTCAGCCCTACTACAGGATCTAAAAAGAAAAGAAAATACAAACGAAATGAAATGAAGAACACCTACCTACACTACACTAAAACATAGAAACCTAGCCAAAAATCAAAAACTCCCCCTAAAATCCAAAAACTGCTTCGTTCTGGACCTATGCAGGTGTATTTATAGGCGTAGGAGACTTCTGGAAGACAAGACGGGGCCACGCGTCGAAGATCAACGCGTGGCCCCACCAGATTGCCACAGATCTGCGGTAATTACCGCGGATCCGCGGCAATATGATTGTAATCTAATTTTGCATATTTTATCACATTATTCCCATGCATTTAGTAAATAAAAATATGATTTTTACTCATCTTCTCTCTATTTTTGCAGGTCCACATCTGAAATAAGAAAAGGCCCAAAATCTCTTTAATTAGCAATAATTAAAGAGAATTAATTCCAAGCCCAAAAGAGAGCCCAAGTTTGAGCCCAGGATCTGGAGAATTCTACGTGCCAGCTCACACTTCTAGAAAGTCCACGTGGATAACAAACTGTAACAAACTCGCAACAGAAAATCTGGCCTCAACGGCCTTGATCTTACCGCAATTTCTAGAAGTTTGCCGTAAATTTGCGGCAGTTACAGGGTGGTTAGATCCCGGATTTCTCTCCAACAACCTGGGCTCTAGATCCTTCTCTCTGAGCCTATAAATACAGGACCAGGGCCTTCGCACAAAGACTGAACAGAAGAAGAGAGAGATTAGAGAGTAGATGCTTGTAATTTTTGTAGGTTATTCTCTAGGATTTTTGTAGTACTCTAGATCTTCTTCTTCCCTAGAAATTTCTGCAAAAGAGAGTTGTAAAAGAGAGAGAGCTTGTGTAGATCAAGGTGTGACAACTTGTGAAGCAAGGATTGATCCATTCTCTTCTTCTCTACTTGAGCATTTTCTAGTTTACTTGCTTTTCTTTACTTGTAGCTTTACTTTACTTGTTCTTTAATTCATGCTTTGCTTTTCTTTTGTAATGGCTTGTAGCTAACTTTTCTTATATGTCTATCTAACCACTAACCTTGCTAACTACTAACTCATGGGTGATTGCTTTCTTTAATCTTCCAAGTTGTATGGTCTTCTCTTCTCCGATGGGTTTCTTTCATTTCTTGGCAAGTTCTTGTTGTAATTCCATATGATTCATGTGTGCCTCATTTAGAGCCTTGTCTTTGAACAAGTGCCTTGATGGAACATGGAGATGGATAACCAAACATATGCTAGTTGTTGTACAACTTCATTACTTCCATTATTGAATGTTGTATCTTCTTCCTTAGCATCCCTTGTGTGTCGCTCTTTTGATTCCATTATTGAAAGTCTATCTTGTAGGCCAATGACATCTATGAGGCTACAAGACAAGTCCAAGAATGATCCCCTGTCATCCAAGTGGGAAAGTAATTAGACCAACACGCAAGACAAATCCATGCCGATGAATCAACATGAGGCACGCATTCACTATCACGGAGTTTAGTAAGTTTTAGCAAGGTAGTAAGGTTAGCTAGTCATGGTTTTCTTCCATTCAATTCTTTTCTAAAGTTTTCTTTTCTTCTAGTGTTAATACCAAAGCCAATCTTACTTTTGATTTCATTCAATTTCCATCATGAACATATCCACCAATTCTTTTATTTCTTTTTCCAACGATTCTTTATTCTTTTAAAGCAAAGAAGAATCTTCGTTTTATATCTTCACTACCAACCGTAACGCATCCATCGCAAGCTCTCCCTGAGAATCGACTCAGTATAGCCCATGCTATAACGGAGATTGGAAAGGATACATTGAATACATTTTTACATACATTGTGGAGTGATCAAGCACTTGAGGTTGTTTCTAAACCTTTCTCTCTTTAATTGAATATATTTGTGCACAAATTATACTCCACATTTACATACACCTTTCCCGTCTAATCAAATTTTTGGCGCCGTTGCCGGGTATAAAACTCCACAATTTGGCGCACATTCCTTTCCTAATCAAATTGGCGCCGTTGCCGTGGAGAGCAACGGTTTTTGATTAAAAGTGAAGAACTAAACGAATCTTCTTCTCTGTTGCAGGTTACAGGTGAAGAAAACAGGAAAATTTGCATTGCAGAAACATATAAGTGGCTCTGGGCCTCTGCTCTCGAAAGCATAGACCAGAAGTCCTCTGAATTACCGCAGAATCGCGGCAAAAGCCGCAGATCTGCGGCAAGGAAGAGTTAACTACTGACCAGTTTTCTGCAGGGTTGCTTGCTCTGCTAAATACAGCTTCTGCAGTACTTAATTTCTTGATTGCTTCACCATACTCCTGCTAATAATCAACAGTAAAAAATTTGTTGTAAAGTTAAAAAAATTGTTTAGACATTTGCATTCTAGGCACGTGTCTTTTCAATTCATTTACTTTTACTGTTGAAGAGTGCTGGAGCAAGGTACGTGTGCATTGCATTTAGACTAGGATTCACCTCTTGGTTGATATTTTATCGCTTTGAGTGAACCTTGTTTGTTTATATCGTACACTTGCACAAAATCGATTTTAAGGGCATCACCTATAAATAAGATAAGGTGGGGATTTCATTACCCTTTCCTTAGCCCAAAAACTACCATCCCAGCACTCACAATCCCAAGCTTGTAAATAAAATTTGATAGACGTTGGCCCTAGGGACATCCGGACTCACTTAGGAGATAATCCTAAGAGGGAAAAGTGTTGGAAATTGACTTTTGTAAAATCAGTGTCTAGGAAAGGGATTGAGGGCCGAAAGCCCGAAGGTTGCTGGTTACTTAATTAAGGAACGTCTTTGACGGAAAACCTCCCACCAACCTTGACCTTTCCTGGCTGATTCGCTTATAGTCAAAGTCTACACTGAACCTCCTGTGGACGGTCTAATCTGTTAGGAGTCGTCTAGGTCCAGGAACCCTAGACAAGCTTGGATTGATTTTTTTCCTTTTATTGGTTGTTATTTTATTTTTCTCTTTTCGCTGGTGTGATCGGTGCACGTTGTTTGTGACTTTATATGCGAGAGTGGTTCTGTGATCCTAATTCAGCAAGACTTGCTAGACTTTCTACACTTGCACAACCACTTCACACTACGGAGAACAACGTCTCACTTCAAGATCGATTTTATCCGATTCGCACCTCTCTTCCATCGTGCATTCTTCTCCCTGAACCCAATGGAAATCACTTCGAGCTGAAACCGCAATTCATTAATACACTTCCCCGATTTCATGGTCTTGAGTCTGAGGACGCGTACCTCTTTATTCATGAGTTTGAAGAGGTATGCCAAATGATGAGAATTTCCCAACTGACCGAGGATGTTGTTAGGTTACGGTTTATACCGTTTGCACTTAAGGATTTAGCTAAGAAGTGGCTTTACAATCTTCCCGTCAGTTCCATATCTTCTTAGGATGATTTTGTTAAGGTCTTTCTTAAGAAATTCTATCCTATCCACAAAATAGCCCTCATGCGCAAGAATATCATGCAATTCAAGCAGGAACCAAATGAACCTTTCTGGAAGTATCTTGAGTGTTTCAAAGACCTTCTAGCCCTGTGTCCTCATCACGGAATAGAGAAATGGCGTCTATGCCAGATTATCTATGACGGTCTAGATTACCAAACGAAAACCCTCCTTGAATCCATGTGCCAAGGGGAACTTTTAAAGAAAGATGAACATCAGGGGTGGGATCTTTTTGAAACCCTAGCTGAGAAAACCATTCAGTGGGAGTCATGCCCTGATAAACCGACTCCCACCACTTCCAGAACTGGTATGCACTCCATAGAATCCTCTCTAGCTGCAGAAGCCAAGATCACACAACTGATGAAGAGGATAGAACTGCTTGAGTCCAAGGGAAATTCTGTTGTCAATCAGGTCAACCCATCACCTCTGATTAAACCGGGTTGCACCACTGTCATGACCTTAACCATGTTTTTGAGGAGTGTCCATTATATCAGCCCCAATCATTTCAGGAGAACATGATTGCAGCTTTTACCAGACCCAATTACCATCCATACTCCAACACTTACAATTCAGGATGGCAGAACCATCCAAATTCTTTGTGGAGTCAGTCTGGTCCTGAGCATTATAGGCCACCACTTCCACATCCTTACAATGCTCAGTTTCACCCATCTAGTTTCAATCAAAATTCACTGTATGTTCATCCATCTCAAAGTCCACCACAATCATAGTCTTTTCAAAATCCACCACAATACCAAACACAATTCCAGTCTCCATACCCTCAACATCCACCCCAGAATAATTCAGAATTATCAGAGTTGAGGAAAATGTTAGAAACCTTTACAAAGAATTATCAACAGGATATGAATAAGGTTCAGGTCCAAATTGGGCAATTGGCTAATTCTGTAAATGAGAGACAACAAAACATGTTCCCAAGTCAGCCATTGCCAAATCCCAAACATCACTTCCCTTTGAATGAAGTGGAAGATTCAGGACCCAGTCAATGTCATGCTATTCATACCCTGAGATCTGGAAAACAAATAGACAATAAGGTTTTTAGTCCACCATCTCATCCAGTACCAAAGCCAACACCTCCTATCCAAATGCAACCAGCTTCTGACAAACCATCTTCTAGTACAGAGCCATCCATATCTAAAGCCAAGGGTAAAGAAAAGGTAGATGAGCAACCTTACAAGCCTAGTGTACCATTTCCAAATAGGCTTAGAAATAACAAGTCAAATGCTCACATGGAGAACATAAGAGAAATGTTTAATAAGGTCAAAATCAATGTCCCTCTTCTTGATGCCATACAACAAGTGCCATCATATGCCAAATTCTTAAAGGAAATGTGCACCAAGAGGAGGAAGACTCAAGTCTCTAAGAAAGTCTTCCTAGCATCAACCATCACCGAGTTGCTCACTGGTCCAATTCCTGTAAAATACAAAGACCCAGGGAGCCCCACCATTTCATGCATCATAGGAGACACTACAATCAATAGGGCACTTCTTGATTTAGGGGCCAGCATCAATCTCCTGCCTTTTTCTGTATATCAACAATTAGGGTTAGGTGATCTCCTCCCTACCCAAATGACCATACAATTGGCTGATCGCTCTGTCACTAGACCCAAGGGGGAAATTCACGATGTCCTTGTCAAAGTTGGGGAATTCATTTACCGCGTTGATTTTGTAATCCTTGAGACACAACCGGTGTCTAATTCCAATCGAAGGGCTCAAATTCCTGTCATTTTGGGACGACCATTCCTAGCTACTGCAAATGCTATCATCAATTGCCGGAATGGATCAATGAGGTTAACCTTTGGTCACATGACACATGAACTCAATGTCTTCCACACACAGCCTCACAAAACAAAAGATCAAACATTTGAGGTTAGCTTTATTGAAGACAATTGTGAGGATTCAAAAGATGAGTCACAATTCTGTGATTCTCTTCAAGAACCTCCAATTGATATATCCTTTGAAGACCTTTTTGCTGATGAGATCATGTGTCTAGGTGAGTCAACTCGGGGTCAGTTAACAGATTGTCCACTTCCGGATGTTGACCTTAGTTTTGAAGAATTGTATGGAGAAGAGCTAAAATTTCTAGACATTGGAAGTGATGAGATTCATAGTGAAAGTGGTGACAAAGCATTTGTTTGTGAACAATGTGGTGGAATGAGTGTGAATGATAATAACAATCAATTGAATCTGGAAACACCTAGGGCTAAAATAATCCAGTACGTTTCCCAACTGAGCCCGCGAAAACAGACGCACTGGAATGATGGGAAACGGGCCAGAGGAAAATGACCAAAGAAAAGCCTAGGTGAGGGTTGTATTTGTAAATAATTTTTTGCACTTTTTTGTAAAAATAAAATTCTAACCTATTACCTTTTTCATGCATACATATATCATGATGCATTGAGGACAATGCATGAAATAAGTGTGGGGGAGGGTTTACTAACTTAGAGTTTTTAGATTTTCTTTCTTTTACACTTCTTTTAGAAATAATAAAATAAAAAAATAAAAAATAAAAAAACAAAAAACAAAAAAAAACTTTTTGAAATAAGAGACAAAAGTTTTGATCTATTTTAAGAAAATTAAGATGAATCTTAGAAATTAAGAAAGCCTTAATTATGATATCTTAAACCTAGTTGAAATAATAAATCTTGTTTGAAATTATAGGCTAAGTAAGAAAAATTGGTGAGATATTTTTATCTTGAATTTTTTGCCTTAGATAAGTATGCACTTCACACTTACACATTTCTTGGGATGGAAACAAAGACCAAAATGCCATAAAAAGAAAAAATAAAAAAATATATATACAAATAAAACATCACCTATTAAGCTGGATCATTATGCCTCAAGAAGCATGATTATTCACGCCTAACGGTGATAAAGGAAATAAATAATCCCCTTTAGTTTCGTGGCCTTGTTTACTTGAGACCTTAAACCCGAGGGATGTTTTCTCATCTGGTGCCCTAAGACCGTCTGGTTTGGGAGTCATCGGTTATAGGCTCGCTACAAGGGTAAACTAGAAAGCCTAAACTAAGGGAAGAAAAAAAGCAGAAAAATATGTAAATATAAATAAATGGCTTGATGGTTAGAGTTGAAATCCCAGAAATCTTCACTAACACAATGTGCATACTATCTAGGTTTCATGAAGGATAAAATATTCAATCCAATTTTGAATTCTTACCTTAATTGAAGACAAGATCTTGCATGGAGACTTAGTTTAAGGAAGAATGATTATAGGTGGACTTATGACCTAAGATCACTTATATTTTTGCAAAAATAGTTTGAAAACATGTCTCTCTTTTCAAAATGCGTTTTCAAAATACTAACATTTGTCTTCTTTCTTTATGGATTTTGTGGGTGTAATCCGCTGAAAACCCTCAGGAGACAACACTCCTCCTCTAGGGTAACCTAGAGGTTTAACGGCTTGTTGCACATGCTCAGTGCAATCGCGTCACCAGCGAAAGTGGTGTAATAAAATTGGTAGTATAGTTTTTCTTTTCTTTTCTTTGTTTTGCTCGGGACGAGCAAAAGAATAAGTGTGGGGGTGTGATTGTAATCTAATTTTGCATATTTTATCACATTATTCCCATGCATTTAGTCAATAAAAATATGATTTTTACTCATCTTCTCTCTATTTTTGCAGGTCCACATCTGAAATAAGAAAAGGCCCAAAATCTCTTTAATTAGCAATAATTAAAGAGAATTAATTTCAAGCCCAAAAGAGAGCCCAAGTTTGAGCCCAGGATCTGGAGAATTCTACGCGCCAGCTCACACTTCTAGAAAGTCCACGTGGATAACAAACTGTAACAAACTCGCAACAGAAAATCTGGCCTCAACGGCCTTGATCTTGCCGCAATTTCTAGAACTTTGCCGCAAATTTGCGGCAGTTACAGGGTGGTTAGATCCCGGATTTCTCTCCAACAACTTGGGCTCTAGATCCTTCTCTCTGAGCCTATAAATGCAGGACCAGGGCCTTCGCACAAAGACTGAACAGAAGAAGAGAAAGATTAGAGAGTAGATGCTTGTAATTTTTGTAGGTTTTTCTCTAGGATTTTTGTAGTACTCTAGATCTTCTTCTTCCCTAGAAATTTCTGCAAAAGAGAGTTGTAAAGAGAGAGAGAGAGCATGTGTACATCAAGGTGTGACAACTTATGAAGCAAGGATTGATCCATTCTCTTCTTCTCTACTTGAGCATTTTCTAGTTTACTTGCTTTTCTTTACTTGTAGCTTTACTTTACTAGTTCTTTAATTCATGCTTTGCTTTTCTTTTGTAATGGCTTGTAGCTAACTTTTCTTACATGTCTAGCTAACCACTAACCTTGCTAACTACTAACTCATGGGTGATTACTTTCTTTAATCTTGCAAGTTGTATGGTCTTCTCTTCTCCGATGGGTTTCTTTCATTTCTTGGCAAGTTCTTGTTGTAATTCCATATGATTCATGTGTGCCTCATTTAGAGCCTTGTCTTTGAACAAGTGCCTTGATGGAACATGGAGATGGATAACCAAACATATGCTATTTGTTGTACAACTTCATTACTTCCATTATTGAATGTTGTATCATCTTCCTTAGCATCCCTTGTGTGTCGCTCTTTTGATTCCATTATTGAAAGTCTATCTTGTGGGACAATGACATCTATGAGGCTACAAGACAAGTCCAAGAATGATCCCCCGTCATCCAAGTGGGAAAGTAATTAGACCAACACGCAAGACAAATCCATGCCGATGAATCAACATGAGGCACGCATTCACTATCACGGAGTTTAGTAACTTTTAGCAAGGTAGTAAGGCTAGCTAGTCATGGTTTTCTTCCATTCAAATCTTTTCTAAAGTTTTCTTTTCTTTTAGTGTTAATACCAAAGCCAATCTTACTTTTGATTTCATTCGATTTCCATCATGAACATATCCACCAATTCTTTTATTTCTTTTTCCAACGATTCTTTATTCTTTTAAAGCAAAGAAGAATCTTCATTTTATATCTTCACTACCAACCGTAACGCTTCCATCGCAAGCTCTCCCTGAGAATCGACTCGGTATAGCCCATGCTATAACGGAGATTGGAAAGGATACATTGAATACATTTTTACATACATTTGTGGAGTGATCAAGCACTTGAGGTTGTTTCTAAACCTTTCTCTCTTTAATTGAATATATTTGTGCACAAATTATACTCCACATTTACATACACCTTTCCCGTCTAATCACAATACTAGGGACAAAAGTCCCTGGTTTTGGTGCGGGAATCTGTGGCGCTTCGGGGAGCTTCCTGGTATATCCCAATTATGGTAATTTCGCCCGAATATTCGTCTGACGTACGCAAGAGTCTAGGTTCGATTTATCTTCTAGAAGATCCCTTACTTGGCCTCTAAGAATTGCGAATTTAATTACCCTAAAATAGGTTTAATTAAGCTCTTATTACTCCTTTGCACTTAAACTCCTGATTTACTTGCAAGAGAGACCAAAACACGGTTTAGACCGACATTTTATTCATAAATCGGTGGTAAGATGCGATATAAAAATGCAGAATTGTAGACTAATCAGTGACCTATATCAGTAATTAACTTTATGATTTTTAATTCATAATTGGGGTTAAATGTCAAGAATTTTTTTTCAAATTATTCCTTAAAATTATATTTTCTATTTTAGCATTTTTGGGGATTTTCAAAATTAGTCAAACTTAGGCCATAAACCGGTATTGACCGATATTACTGATTGATTCTAGAATTTTTAATTTACAAATTAGATTGGATTTTTAAAATCCGATTTCACATTAATCCTTCGGGTAATATTTGTGGTTTTATAGAATTTTACGAACCGTTCGGACTTAGTCCAATTTTGACCTAATTATTTAACTTCATTACATCATTAAATATTATTAATTATAATAACCTAGATAATTCTTTCTTAAATCCTAAGTTTTTGAAACTCTCCATTTTTCTACGTGGTTCTAACTGCCAACTTCACCTATTAATAAGACTTTCATGTTAATTTTTTCCATCTCATTCTCTCTCTCTCGAACTCTCCCTCTCGTTCTCTCTCTCTCTCTTTCTGCCCCACAGACCACCACCACCTCATCATCATCGGCTGATCATCGTCGATGGTCATGGCCGTTGCACCCTGGCCCAAACACCACGCCAATCCCAACACCTTCCCGACAACCTTCAAACTCCGCCGTCCTCCGCCATGACCACCACCACATCTCCTTCCTCCTCTCTCCACCTACTTCATTCCTCATCTATCACTCTCATTGGAGCTCCGCCGTCTTCTGCCATTGCGCGTGCAACCACTCCAATAGCGGCCAGACCCCGGGCCCCCTTTTTTCTTTCCTTCTTCTTCTTCTACATGATGTTGTTGCTAAGAAAGTGAAATTTTCATGATGGGTTTGGATACTTGCAACCCACAACCTACAAAATGGCACCCAATAACTTAGAAAAGGTAAAATTACATATAAACCCACTATAAACTATTATTTAATCTTGTAAAGTAATTTTAAACAATTTCAAATATTGCAAAACAGGTCCTGAATCATGTTTCGGGTGATAACTTGATCATTTAACGTTCAAATCACGCATTTTTGGTACCGTTAGGATTGGCACATCGAGAACTTCACTTATAAGACAAGTGTTTACTATTATTTTCATACTTTCATCATCAAATTCCATTTATATTATTCATGTATCTGATTAGTCTATTCGATACTTGGTGGTGCGGATAGTCCGAATAATTGTCTATCCTTGAGAACTTGTATAACATATATGAGCATGGACTTGTCTTGTATGTTATTAGTGATGATTATGGTTTATTGCTCATGTTATTAAGGAGATAGCTGGGATAAATGCATGTAATTCTGTTATTGACTCCCATTACATGTTACCGGGATACTCCTATTATTTATTCATGTTACCTGTTACACAGCTATTCCTGTTATTTATTACAGCTATCTACTAGATACATATGAAATCACCTAGAGGGGGGGTGAATAGGTGATAATGCTAATCAATGCACAATTAAAAATTTATGATGCAACAATCACCCAAAATCAGACTAGAAGCTGAATACCTCGTGAAGGGCTCTAAACTCCTTCCTCGTGATTCCTTTAGATAAGAGTTTGAGGTGCGCAATGCAATCTTGTTGTATGAGTATTTGATTCACAATATGAATTTGAAACAAGTGAATATTGCAATGAATATATAGAGCAAGTAATAGAAGCAGTGAATATAAAGCAAGGAATAAGAGCAAGTAAACCAAACACAAACACCGAGAATTTTTTCAAGGTTCGAGCACCCAGCACTACGTCCCCCTTCCCCCAGAAGGATTTCTAACCACTATAACTTCACAAAGAGTTACAATTACACCGGAGTACCCAACTCCACAATCTCGAATACAAGTATCTCTTGGTGATCAAAAGACCACAAACTCTCTTTTGAAAAAGCTTTTTCCCTTACAAAAACCCTATAGAATAATATACAAGATTGAAGCTCAAGGTTTTGTAAGTGATATAAAAATAGAAGAGAGATTTTAAGAACTAAAAACTTTCAGAAAACTTTAAAAATAATAGCCCAAAACTTAAATAAAGCTCTTTCAAGAAAACTCAAAATTTTTTATCTTTGAATTTGTTGTTGTAAAAATCTCTACCCTAATGACCCCTTTATATAGGATTTAGGAAGAGTAAACATAGAAAAGTTTTACCTGAATATAAGAGGAAGAAATTGACCCTCTAATACAGCTAACCACGTTTTATTTAAACTTAAACACATTTTGAAAACATGTTAAAAATTAGCCTCCAGAAAATTAGCCATTACTGCCAATCTGGCAGATTGGTCAACTTGGAGCACATTTTCAGGCTGTAAACGTCCGAATTAAGAATTAGGTATATAGGAATAATTTGTAGAGGTTTACGTCTTCATTTAATGCAACTGAAATCAACTCAATATCATTTTAATTAAAAAGTTATCAATAAAACACTAACAGGTGTCAAAATAGAAACTGTAAGCTATTTTCAGAACAACAACAGAGTTCAACCAAATATTTGACATCTTTAAAGTTTGAATCTGAAAATAATTATTGAATAAGAAATTTAGATCTGAAAGTTATCTTTAAAATGCAAGTTAAATCATATTATTTGAATATAAGAATAAGAATTATGATAACAATTATAAAAGGGTGTCAAGCAGATCAGCAGAACTAAAACTAATTCAAATCCAAAATCTGATATATGTACTTGAAATCAAAAACCGATTAAATCAAAAACCAAATGTATTGAATTTATGTGTGTGTGTATTTGAGCTTCAAATGTATATACTATTCTTTAACAAATTATAAAAATGAAAAACAAATCTTAATGAAGTCTTGAGCGATGCAATGTCATGCTAGAGCCTTCTCTTTGCCATGCTAGAGTCTTCTCTTCTATGGTCACTTCCTCAAGCGCCATATGCCTTATTAGCTCCAAAAACCTTGGAAACCTTACAATAGCTAAGCAATGACCATCATAAATGGTTCAATCCTGAAACTTCATTTTAAACAACTTATTAGTACCATATAGCTCCTAAGTGTTTTGTTATCATCAAAACTCTAAACAAATGGAGAGTGTAACCTCTTGGGCCAATAATCTCCCCCTTTTTGATGATGACAAAACAAATAGGCTATATTAACAAGATATAAAAGGGATTTAAAAAATCTCCCTCAAATGATACTCTATTTTATCGAGTATAAAACATGAAAACATATACATATATAATATGTACAAAACATGAAACCTACATAAACATATATGAGATAAACATGTACAGAATATGAACATGTACAAAATATGAAACCAAAACATGAAATCACCAATACTTCTCCCCCTTTTTGTCATACATCAAAAAGGGTTAGGAAACAACCAATAAATAATATATGCTTGAACAAGATATAAACATGCATATATGCATACATAAACTCAAATATCTCTTCCCCTTGTTTTTTGTCAATACATCAACAAAGGGGCTAAAAAAACAATCGATTGCCATATCATCAAATCTTAAAGATCAAAACTTAAGTTTTTTTAAATACCAATTTAAAATTTTGATAAACATATTGATACCAATTGAAAAATATTGATACCAATTAAAGGTAAAATCCAAATTTTTAGATAAACACTAAAATCATTTTGCAATGAGGATACCAAATAGAGAATAATATCAATCTAAGATCATTGATATTAATATTGAAAATGTTAGCATATATCAAACCAAAGTATTTTACAACATAAATGGTGGGAGTAAGATACCAATTTAAAATGAAAACTAATACAAATTGAAAATACAACCAATACCAATTTTACATAAAACCAATTTAAAAACCAGAATTTTCTCCCCCTTTATGAAATACTAAAGAAACAATGCATAAGCTTGTAATAGATACTAATTAAAAATAATTGACATGATGAACTAAATCAAGCTTAGCAAACATAATTTGTGCTTTTTCAAAAAAAATTGTAAAGACATGTGAAAATCATATATATGTAATTATGGATATACTAATTGAAATATGAGGCATACATATATAGAAAACACATATAAGTATACAAATATATGTAATATCAATTTTGATATCATTAAAAATATAATGAGGATCAAGTGTATAACTCATATTTCCTACTACCCATTTCATGCACATGTTTAAAAATGATTTTCAATAAAGAACATACAAGGCATGGTCGCCCAACCAACCGCCCTTAAATGGGTAGGGGTTTTCAAAAATAGATTTGAAAATAGAGTACATTTGAAAAATACTACCATATGAAGAATACGAACTAGTTATATGAAAAGTTTATAAATTAGTACGAAATCCTTCAAGTAAGGAATAAATCAAAAATATATTTCATGAAACACATGTAAATCACATGATCATCAACACTCAAAAAATCCATAAATCCCATATCATACTCAAGAAAATAAAATCATAAGAAAACAATAAGTAAAGTGAGTGTACAAGATGTATGTGAAACACATTATCATGAAACTAGGCAATCAAGCTCAATAATGAATTCCTTAAAATATGAAACACAAGTGAATCATCAAAATGATTTAATCTTCAGGGCATATGTATGTCTTATACTAACTAAAGTATACATACATATCCAAACATGAAAGAGTCCACAAAAGTATATGCATGAAAGCAAGTGGCTCAAGGATGTATATGTATATCTAATAGTTTAAACAAGATGGACATATACATGAAGTTAAAACATAAAAAAACATGTACGATATGGGAATACAAGTCAAATGCATGAATCATCAAAACTAGACTATACTAGTACATCTAACGGGTACAAATGAATATTCAAGCACAAACATGTAATAATCTATTTGTGGCTTATTAGTTGTACAAGTATATATCCAAGTTTTAATGGAAACTAACATTCAAACGAGTAATCAAAACATGAAGCATCAAAACAAAACACATAAACATACATATGATCATTAAGTATATGCACATACATAGATTAGGACATACACATTAGTTAAAACAAATGTGAGAACACAAAGATATAAATCCATATTAAACATGGGCGTCTCAAATAACTTAAACATGTATATCACTAATCTAAATATCATGGCATATGGCATAATGAACATTAAAATAAGACATGCTACAAATGAATAATTTAATAAGCATGCAAAAATAAAGGGAGTAAGAGATTGTTATCAAAAACCTAGATGGCAACTCTCCATATCTCCAAAACAAGGTGGTCCTCCCACCAAACTCCCCTTGAAAGTGATGCATCCAAATTGTCCTCTTTAAGCTCGGAACGCATCCACTTTAAGGCACCATAACTCTCACGTCATGTGAGAGCCCACACCTACATTAAATACAATAGGGGTGGTCTTTGGTACCCATACTCTTTTGGGTCCATAGGGGTTAGTACCATTCCTAACCTAAATAAATATATTTGCTAAATTAACATCATGTATACGATCATAGCAAAATTTAGTAAGGTGGCCCTTACGTCCACAATGTGTACAAGTGTACACATGAGCATACAAAGTGTGATGTTTGTGATTGTGAGGAGCATGTGTATGCCGTGTATGGTGTGCATGCAAGGATGGAACTTATTTCTTTCGAACCAAGGATTCCAAACGTGTATGGTTCATGCCACAATGGCTCAAAGTGAAGCCCAAACAATCAACACTTTTTTCAAAATATTTATATCATTTTCAATACTTGAAGATAAAGTGGAGCATGCAATAGGTGTGCTAGATGAAGAAGTTACACTAGCATGACAAACATGAGTATCTATATCATTTTTCAAAGATTTAATTTTATTTACCACTAAATGTAATTCTTTTGAAATAAAATCAATTTCATTTTTCAAAGAATGGTTATTTTTTAAAATAAAATCTAATTTTGAAGATAAAACCTCATTGTTCTTCAAAATATCATCACAATCATTTTTACTTTTTAAAAATTCATTTTCCTTTAGGGCAAGGTCTAGTTGAGATTTAAGTGAGTCACGTTCACTAGAAATCTCTTCCTTCTCTTGCAAAATCAAATCAAATCTAGAACACAAATCCTTATTTTCTTCTTTTAATTCAAAATTCTTTTTTTCAAAAGATCATGTTTTTCCAAAAAAAATTCAAACTTTGTAGCAAGTTCTACATTTAAGGTTTGAACTTCTAAACATCCATAGCAATAGGAACTTGTGTTATCATCTAGTTGAGATTCCGATTATACCTCAAGGGAGTCATTCCCTTGGACCATGAGGCAATCTCGTCAGACTTGTCTCTCCTAGATCTCCTCATCTTATCGATAATCTTTGGTAGCTCAAGAGAAGTCAAAATGCTTCATACTGCAAAAGCTGAATCATAGTGAGCAAACACATGTAAAAAGTCTTTATCAAGAGATGCTCTAAGTGCCTTAAGGGCTAGTGCATTGGCCTTTTTATGTTTGCTATCATTGGGGTAGGATTCCTTGGTAATGGCTTGATAGACTTTATATCCTAGTGCTTTCAAATGACAAATCGTCTTGGCCTTCCAAATATCAAGTCTAAAAATATCAAACATAGGAGGGCTATCCATGAGTGCAAACTAAATGTGTGCAAATGAAAATGCAAATGTAGATTAGCAAATTTTAGGATCTCTCTAAGGATGTGAAGCCAAAAACTAGAGTCCTAGCTCTGATACCAATTGAAATCACCTAGAGGGGGGTGAATAGGTGATAATACTAATCAATGCACAATTAAAAATTTATGATACAACAATCACCCAAAACAAGACTAGAAGATGAATACCCCGTGAAGGGCTCTGAACTCCTTCCTCGTGATTCCTCTAGATAAGAGTTTGAGGTGCGCAATGCAATCTTATTGTATGAGTATTTGATTGACAATATGAATATGAAACAAGTGAATATTGCAATGAATATATAGAGCAAGTAATAAAAGCAATGAATATAAAGCAAGGAATAAGAGCAAGTAAACCAAATGTAAACACCGAGAATTTTTTCGAGGTTCGAGCACCCAGCTCTACGTCCCCACCTTCCCCCAGAAGGATTTTTAACCACTATAACTTCACAAAGAGTTACAATTACACCGGAGTACCCAACTCCACAATCTCGAATACAAGTATCTCTTGGTGATCAAAAGACCACAAACTCTCTTTTAAAAAGCTTTTTCCCTTATAAAAACCCTATAGAATAATATACAAGATTGAAGCTCAAGGTTTTATAAGTGATATAAAAATAGAAGAGAGATTTTAAGAACCAAAAACTTTCAGAAAACTTTTAAAAATAATAGCCTAAAACTTAAACAAAGCTCTTTCAAGAAAACTCAAAACTTTTGATTTTTGAATTTGTTATTGTGAAAATCTCAAATTCTAATGACCCCTTTATATAGGATTTAGGAAGTGTAAACATAGAAAAGTTTTACCTAAATATAAGAGGAAGAAATTGACCCTCTAATACAGCTAACCACTTTTTATTTAAACTTAAACACATTTTGAAAACATTTTAAAAATCAGCCTCCAGAAAATTAGCCATTACTGCCAATCTGACAGATTGGTCAACTTTGAGAACATTTTTTAGGCTGTAAACATCCGAACTAAGAATTAGGTATATAGGAATAATTTGTAGAGCTTTACGTCTTCATTTTAATGCAACTGAAATCAACTCAATATCATTTTTAATTAAAAAGTTATCAATAAAACACTGACAGGTGTCAAAACAGAAACTGTAAGCTATTTTCAGAACAAGAATAGAGTTCAACCAAATATGTGACATCTTTAAAATTTGAATCTGAAAATGATTATTGAATAAGAAATTTAGATCTGAAAGTTATCTTTAAAATGCATTAAATCATGTTATTTGAATATAAGAATAAAAAGTTATGATAACAACTATAAAAGGGTGTCAAGCAGATCAGCAGAACTAAAACTAGTTCAAATCCAAAACCCGATATATGTACTTGAAATCAAAAACCGATTAAATCAAAAACCAAACGTATTGAATTTATGTGTGTGTATTTGAGCTTCAAATGTATATACTATTCTTTAACAAACTATAAAAATGAAAAACAAATATTAATGAAGTCTTGAGCCATGCAATGCCATGTTAGAGCCTTCTCTTTGCCATGCTAGAGTCTTCTCTTCTATGGTCACTTCCTCAAGCGCCATATATCGTATTAGCTCCAAAAACCTAGGAAACCTTGCAATAGCTAACAATGGCCATCATAAATGGTTCAATCTTGAAACTTCATCTTAAACAACTTATTAGTACCATATAGCTCCTAAGTGTTTTGTTATCATCAAAACACTAAACAAATGGAGAGTGTAACCTCTTGGGCCAACAACATGTTCATACACACACACTACTGAAGTACCTAACACTTGAAAAGTGTTTACTGTGTTTTTGTCACTTGTTCCTATTATACGAGGAGTCTTGTGAATTTACCGGACCATGTATGTAACCGTCTTATTGAATATATACCAACTGGGGATGGGAAGACTGTATAATTGACTAGATTTTGTCGGGTGAGTGTTCTGGATCCATCTTGGTCCTACTGTAGGGACATGGTAGTGATGGATATTGTCCGTTATAGCTCATTGAGCTTCTTGTTTCTTGTCCCCCTCTTAGCGGAGGGCCCTGGCCTCAGCATGCCAGGGGACCGTTTAGGGCCGTGATCTCGGGTATGCACGGGGTACACTCACCTGATCAGAGCTCCTCGATCATTAGGTCTCATGGCACTTGTTTTACACTCACGATTAGTATTGTGCAGGTTACTTTCCTACGTATATCCTGTTTATTCCAAGTATATGTTTATATAGTGTTATTCCATTGCTTCTTTATTTTTCCTTTGTACACTTGCTCGGTCGCATCTGAGACCCTGGGTTTGCATGCTCAGATATAGATATCGTGGTTTCACCCTCAAAGGAGGACCAGGAGTACCTAGACGGCTTGGCTGAGCAGTAATAGGACAGTTCATGACCTTTTTGTTTCTTTTGGCTTGCAGTATGTTCTTTAGCGTACTCTTTTGTGTTATAGTTAAGTAGTTGTACTGTACATCTTTATAAATGTACTGATGGACTCGTATGTATTCTGTTTTTGGGACTGTATGGGATGGTGTTATGTACTCTGGTTATATATGATATATAAAATATCAACGGTGTTCTTGCTCTATTTGATACCTGTGCAGGTCTACTGGAGGCTTAATGCGTATACGGAGGGCTACACCCCCCCCCCCCCGCGCGTACATGTCGCCGATCATGTCACGTACTATTACGTCATACTTTGAAAAATGGGGCGTGACAAACTTAGCTTATATTGACTTTTCCTTTATCTCTGGTTTAGGATAGGATAATTTCTGAATTAACATGGGCTTCATAGACTCTTGGGCTTCTTTTTAACTTGTGGGCTTCTTTTAGGCTCTTTTCTTCTCATTTTAATTATAGAGTCCTGAACATTACTAAACAATAAAACAATTAAAATCAGTGCTTTATAAAAAGTAAACATGAAAATGTGAGTAAAAATATGCACTTTTGATGAACAATCACTTAGTTATTTGCCTGCCTAGGCCTCTTTAAAAGCAATACTTGGATAACTGTCTGCTTCACTGGATCAATGGAGTCTAACTCACTACTTTGTCCCTCAAGGATGAGAAAAAACTGATCGTCAGCTTGTCTGCAATTTATCTTTTATAAATGTCGACAAGTAAGACATTTTTCAGATCAGCTGAAATACCATCTAGGAGTTTGTCTTTTTTAAGTGTCAACATGAAGTAGCATCACTCTCCACCTGCTGCAATATTTTATCGGTCGTATCACTCTCCACCTGCTGAGAGTTTGTAGGCTTCATCATTAAAGCTTTGTCAAGTGTGGCATCTCTGCTCAATATAAACTTTTTATCCTTCAGATCTTAAATTTTGTAGCCTTTTACTTTTTTATTGAATCCAACGAACACACATTTTCTCGCTCTCAGGCCCAACTTGTCTTCCTAGACATGATAATAGGTTGGACACCCTACAATACCCCATTCTCAAAATACGTACCCAGATATGTGTCCCAATTTTTTTGCACATATTTATTTTTCTTTTATTATTATTTGGTATTGGACCTGATCACTTTACTTTATGCAGTGGTATCACTTGATTTGACCTTCTTGATAGTTGATTGGACTTGTTTCTATTTTAAATATTAATTTTCAATATTTTGAATTTTTCAAGATTTTCTGAAAATTTTTCAATAAGTTCGGTGTTGACTGGTATTGTCGGTTAATTTCAGGATTTTTAATTTACAAATGAGATTGAAATTCTTGAATCTAATTCCACAATGTTCCTCAAAGTAATATTTTCTATTTAGAAAATTTTTGGGGATTTTCTGATTTAGTCAAATTTGACCGAATATAATGATATTATATTCTTTTCCCAATTTTCCTATTTTTCCACTTTCCTTTTTTTTCCTTTTCCTTTCTTTCTCTTTTGCCCTTTCATTTTCTTTTTCTTTTCTTCTATTTTGTTTTTCCTTTTCCTTCCCTTCGTTTCTCTTCTACACACTTCCCCTACCTTCTCCTTCTTCTTCTTCTTCTTTTTCCTTTTCTTTTTCCTTCTCCCCTCAGTCGGCTGCTCCTTACTCTTCCTATCTCTTTCCAAAATCTCTCTATACTTTCTCTTATCTTCCCCTTTAGCTCCTCCCTCTCTCCCCTAAATCCGGCCGGATCCTTACCCCTCGGCCACCCTTCCGATGCCCTCTCGCCGGCTAACCACCCCGAGCGCCTCTACAGCCCCACCAAGCCACCAAACCCTACCCTCTCCACTTTCTCTCCCTCCATCACTTTCTATCTCTATCCATCTCCTTCCCCCTATCTCTTTCTCTTCGGCGCCGCCCAGTTCCGGCCATTTACCGTCATGTCACCCTGGTCGGCCACCAACTCCGACATGTCCCTTCCCCTTCTCCTCCTCCTTCTTCTTCTTCTTTTCTTTCTTCTTTTCTTCTACTCTTCCCCTAACTCTCCCCTTTCTCTGATCGTAGCTGTCATGCCACCCTGATCGGTCACATATATTCCATATATATTATTACATTATCATGTTTATTATCTAATAAATCTTATTAATAAGTCTTATTTTTCTTTATAAAATGCAGACCCATTGCTAAAGGAAAGGGGAGAGAAACGAGCCCAAAAGCCCATCAAACTCTGATTTAATTCAGAATTAATTTGAAATCAGAAAATTAGAGCAGATTATGGCAAATCAGAAAGGTTGAACGGTTAAAATGAAACTTCCTAAATCAATTGGTCAAAGCCAAAGATCAAAGGCCATTTCGTCAAATCTAGGAGCTGAAATGGGAAAACCAGCAAGAGATAAAGGCATATCAGTAAACCAGGGAGTACTACCAACCAGGTGTGGCCACCTGGCTACATTATGGCCGCAAAAAATGCAGCCAAAGCTACATTTCTGCAGTTTGGTTGAATTGGTTGGGGGAGCATCCCCCTATCTTCATACGCCCTCACCCGTTTGGTGTTTCCTTATAAATATTGCATTTTTTAGAGAGAAAGGACCAAAAATTAGTTTAAGCTTTTCTCTTTGTTTTGAATGATTTTGATGTAAAGAATCCAACGGAATCATATGTATGCCTTAAACTAAGCCTTTCTTCTTTAAAAGTGTTCTTGAAGGCACATGAGGATGGATTTGGAATTCTAAACTTCTATTTCTTTTAAAACATCACTTGAACTTGTTTTTATTTCATACTTGAAAGACAACTTGATGATTTAACATTCAGTTTAAGAGGATTTCTTAAGAAAAAGAGTTAAACTTTTCCTAACAATCTTATTTGCTTTGCTTATGACTTTCAAAACTTAAGCTTAAGTTTTTGCCTATGATCAAATTGAGACACTAAGAATTTCAAGAGAAGAACATATCGCTGAGTAGTAAATAGTGAGCCCAGATCTTTTTCCTATATTAAAATAACAAAATCAATCTTCAAGCTTTTTAAATATCGCTTTCTCCAATGCTTCTCTAAGTTTTTAATTTTTCTTTTAATCACTTCCTAATTTTCCATTCTCCTTTTCAACATAAAAAACACTGATACCATTCTTTGCTTTTTAAGTAAAAATATCAAAATGCTTCATCGCATTCCTCCTCGTGGACACGACCCGTTAGCCCAAAACTAGACGGTAATTCTCACTGGTTTCATTTGCAATCAATTTTTGGCACCGTTGTCAGGGAGAGAATGGTGAAATTATTTTCTAACAAGTTTGGTGTCTTGTTTCAGGGACGTCAAGGAATCAGATTTAGCGCTCAAGCCTTACAGGAGAAGACTTGCTATTCTCTGCCCCTACTCTCGAAAGTAGGAAACAGAATTTCAAGAAATTGCAGCGCAAAAGCTTGAAATTTTTGGACTAGTAAAAACTCTTTTTTGCAAGACATATCGCTTTGCAAAAATACAGTTTTTGTTTATTATTTCTACCATATCTGATATTCACACTCCCTGTTTTTAATCTAATAGTAATCTGATTGATTGTTAATTGCTTAAAAAAAACATTTAGACTTGCATTCTAGGCATTTGTCTAATTATATTTTTTTACGATTATTGTTGAAGATAGCTGGAGAGAAGGTACATATGCATAGCATATAGTTTAGGAAATATTCTTGGGTGATTATTTGCCTGTTGAATGTTACTTTTCTATATCTTTCACACTTGACACAATCAATCTTAAGGGCAAAACTCAAATCAAGATAAGGTGGGGAAGTCATTACCCTTCCTTAGCCCACAAACCATCCCCAAGCACGCGCAGTCCAAGCCTAATATAAAATCTGATGGACGTTGGCCTTAGAAACATCTCGAACTCATTAGGAGATTATCCTAAGGAGGATGGTGTTAGAATTTGACTCCTACCAATTTAGTGTTTAAGGACAGGATTGAGGAGCGAAACCCTGAAGGCTAGTGGTTTGGCTTAATTAGGTCCGTCACTTTTTGCATGGATAACTCCCACCAATCTTGCCCTAACCTGGCTGATTAGTTTGAGGTCAAAGTCTACATTATACCTCCTGTGGACAATCAACTAGTTAGGAGTTTTCTAGGTGAAGATTACCTTAGATGAGGTTTGGTTGTTTTCTCTTGTTGACTATTGGTGAACTTATTTGTGATGGTGTTTGTGTATGCAAGTGTTGTCAAGAGACCCTAATTCATCTAGGTTAACTAGAAACACATCACTACCCAAGTTCAAACCAAGACCAGATTTGGTTATAGCTCATTCGACATCTTTGCAGGATAAGTTCTATCCCATTAGAACCTCACTTCCATCTTGCATCCAACTTCCATCAGTTGGTGAACACAATTTTGAGCTCAATCCTCAGTTCATCAACACACTCCCCAAGTTTCATGGCTTAGAGTCTAAAGATGCTTATTTCTTTATAGGAGAGTTTGAGGAAGTATGCTTAATGATGAAAATCCTATACCTTGTAGTTGATGCTATTAGGTTGAGATTTGTCCCATTTGCTCTTAAGGACTTAGCCAAGAAATGGCTTTATAGCTTAGCGGCCGGCCCTATCACATCCTGGGATGGTTCCATCAAGGTCTTCTCGAAGAAATTCTATCCAATTCATAAGACCGCTCTCGATAGAAAAAACATCATGCAGTTTAAGTAAGAACCTAGTGAACCGTTTTGGAGGTACTTTGACGCTTCAAAGACCTCCTTGTCCAATGTCCTCATCATAAAATAGAGAAATGGCAACAATCCAAATTCTTTATGACGGTTTAGACTACTCTACCAAGACCCTCTAATAAACCTTGTGCCAAGGGATATTCTTACAGAAGGATGAGAATGAAGGATGGGATTTATATGAGGATCTAGCTGAAAAGATCATCCAATGGGAATCAACTAGTGAAAGCTCTAAGAATTCAAACTCCATCTCTTCAAAAGGAGGTCTCCATTCAATTGAATCATCCATAGCTAACGAGGCTAAATTAGCTAACCTAACGAGAAGACTGGAAGGTTTAGAAATTAAGGAACCAAGTCCAGTCAATCAAGTCAGCCCAAACCAATTTTCAAATCTGGGTTGTACTTACTATCAAGCCATGAATCATGTGTTTGAGGAGTGTCCTGTATTTCAAGCTCAGCAACAATATCCTGAACTGATGAATACGGCCTTTTTAAGGCCGAACAATAATCCTTATGCACCAACGTACAATCTTAGTTGGAGAAATCACCCGAATTTCTCTTGGAGTCAAAACAACAATGACCACTCATGGTCAAACCATGCAAGCCATTTCAATCATTCCAATAATTCTTTCAATCATCAACCCAACTTTTCTAATTACCATCATAATTCTCCCAACCATCCGCCTAATTTTTTAAATTATCAATAAAACTAACGAGCTCCACAACCATCCTTCCAGAATCCTCAACTTGAAAGGAGAATGACTGACTTTGAGAGAAACATGAAAAGGTATATGAAGAACCAAGATTCCCTCATGTAAATTATACAAAGGCTAGAGATTCAAATGAGCCAATTAGCCAATCCACAGAATGAGAGACAAGAAGGTACCTTGCCCAGTCAGCCAGTAATGAATCCTAGAAATTCTCAACAAGCTCATTTGGCTGAGAATCAATCATTGAATCAATGTAATGATTTTCATGCATTGAGGTCAGAAAATAAAGTTGATAATCAAGTGTCAACACCATCCAATCCCATTCAGCACAATCACAATTAAGCATCCACCTCATCTTGACCCAATCCTTCCAAATCTGACGAATCTGAAACGGATAAGTCAACCAGTCAGGTGCACCAACCTATAGTACCATTTCCTAATAAGCTGAAAAACAATAAGCAAAATCCATACTTGGATAAGATAATTGAGATCTTCAATTAAGTTAAGATAAATGTACCACTTCTTGATGCCATCCAACAAGTCCCATCTTATGCAAAATTTCTTAAGGACATGTGCACCAAGAAGAGAAAGACTAATGTGTCCAAGAAAGTCTTTTTAGCCACTAACATTAGTGAGCTATTGTCAGGTCTGATCCCTGTCAAGTACAAGGATTCAGGTTGTCCCACCATTGCTTGCACCATAGAATAAGTCGAGATTAGTCGTGCACTTCTTGACTTGGGAACAAGTATTAACTTGCTCCTATTCTCAGTTTATCAACAACTCGAGCTAGGGGATCTTAGTACAATTTGAGTCACTATCCAACTGTCTAACCATTCAGTAAAAGTTCCAAAGGGAAAAATCAATGATGTCCTTTTCCGGGTTGGAGAGTTTATCTACCCCGTTGATTTCATAGCTCTAGAGACACAAAATGTGTCCAATCCTGGAGTTCAAACTCATGTTATCCTAGGGTGACCATTCTTGCTACTGTCGGTGCCATCATCTATTATAGGAATGGGTCTATGAGGTTAAGCTTTGGGGACATGATTAGAGAAGTTAATGTCTTCAACCTAGGATAACAACCCCGTGATGTTAAGGATCAAACATTTGAAGTCAACCTCATTGAGAACTTGACAAGTGAACATGGAGAAGAATTGGAATTAAAAACTGAGTGTGATTTCGAGTTAGAGTCTGACGACTTTAACCTTGATCAGGTTATCGAGTCTGTAGTGAATTGGGCCTCGAACCCTATTTCACCAAATGTTGATCCGACAAATTTGATTCAGCCTTCCAGTGAGCCTTCCCTTTCCTTAGAATTGAAAGCCTTATATACGCATCTCAAGTACATCTATCTAGGCGAACAAGAGACATTTCCTATCATATTGCCTCCCATTTAAATGACGGGCAAGAAGAAAATTTTAAAGCAATTCTGAGAAAACATAGGGAAGTCATTGGTTGGACTATGACCGATATAAAAGGATTGAGTCTAACCATAGTTCAACATCGCATTCATCTTAATGAAGACGCGACACCAAAACGAGACTGGCAGCATAGGTTAAATCCTATAATGAAAGAGGCTGTTCAAGATGAAATTGGGAAACTCTTAGACAATGGGATAATCTATCCCATTTCAGATAGCCAATGGGTCAGTCCTATTCACGTAGTTTCAAAGATATCTAGTTTCACCGTGGTGGAAAACGAGAACAAATAGTTGGTCCAAACTCGATTTCCCACGAAAATTCGAGTTTGCATTGACTATAGGAAGCTTAATGCAGCAACTCGTAAGGACCATTTTCCGCTCCCCTTCATTGATCAAATGCTGGAATGTTTGACTGGCCATGAGTATTACTATTTCTTGGATGGTTACTCAGGGTATAATCAGATTCCTATTGCTCCTGAGGACCAAGAAAAGACTACGTTCACATGTCTATTTGGGACATTTGCTTATTCTCAAATGCCTTTCGACTTGGTCCCCAGCAAAGTTTCAACGTTGCATGTTGAGTCTTTTTTCTGATATGGTAGAACGATTCTTAGAAATCTTCATGGATGATTTCTCCATCTACGGAGATTTATTCACTAAATATCTCCACCATTTAGAACTTATCCTCTAACGTTGTGCTGAGAAAAATCTGACACTGAACTAAGAGAAATGCCACTTCATGGTAAGATATGGAATTGTCTTAGGTCATGAAATCTCCAAGAAAGAAATTAAAGTGGATAGAGCCAGGATTGAGGTTATTGCTAAGCTTCCTATGCCCAAATGCATGAAGAATATTCAATCCCTCTTAGGACACGTCAGTTTCTACTAAAGATTTATCAAGCATTTTAGCAAGATTGCTAAACCCTTGACTAATCTGTTAGTTAAGGATATGTCCTTCACTTTCGATGCTCAATATATGAATTCTTGGGAGAAGCTTAAGAAAGAGCTTATTTCTGCACCAATCATATTTGCACTGGATTGATCTTAGCCATTCAAAATCATGTGCGACGCTTCTGATTTTGCAATAGGCGCTTATGATAACAAGCAGCACGTAATTTACTACTCTAGTAGGACTCTCAACGATGCTCAAATGAACTACACTACTACTGAGAAGAAATTCTTGGCAATAGTCTTTGCCTTAGAGAAATTTCGTCCCTACCTACTAAGGTACAAAACCACAATTTTCACTGATCATTCTACGCTTAGGTACCTCATGATGAAGAAGAATACCAAGGCCTAACTCATTCGTTGGATCCTCCTTCTCCAAGAATTCGATCTCAAAATTCAAAATAAGAAAGGCATAGAAAATGTCGTTGCTGACAATCTCTCGCGAATTGCAAACTCTCAATGCAACAAATTGCCCATAAATGAGGACTTTCCTGATGAAAATCTCCTAGATATCTTTAGGGAACCTTGGTTTGTTGATATAGTGAATTAGTTAGTCACAAACCAAACTCCGTCTCATTGGTCTAAAAACGATATATTCCAGTTCTTATCTTAAGTCTGGTATTTCTTTTGGGAGGAACCGTATCTTTTTAAGTATTGTTCTGATCAAATTATTAGGAGATGCATTCCCGATGAAGAGGTTAAGAGTGTTTTATCCTTCTGTCACGAACTTGTATGCGGTGGATACTTTGGTCCCCGTAAGACTAGTGAAAAAGTGCTACAAAGTGGGTTCTATTGGCCCACTTTGTTCAGAGATGCTTATGAACGTGCCCTAGTTGTCAGATGGTAGGAAGGATCTCAAAATGATATATGATGCCCCTCATCTAATTTTAGAAATAGAACTCTTTGATGTTTGGGGCATCGACTTTATGGGTCTATTTCCTAATACATTAGGAAACCGATACATATTGGTTGCTGTGGACTATATGTCCAAATGTGTAGAAGCCATTCCAAGTAAAACTAATGATAATAAAGTTGTCATAAAGTTTTTAAAAGAGAACATTTTCTCACGCTTCGGAACCCCTCTGCTATCATCAGTCATAATGGTACTCACTTTTGCAATCGATCCTTTGAAGCTCTTATGCGAAAGTATGTCATAACTCACAAGTTATCCACGCCTTATCATCCTCAAACCAGTAGGCAGGTTGAGATTTTCAATAGACAAATCAAGCTTATTTTGAAAAGACTATAAATCAAAACCAGAAAGATTGGTCCACCAAACTTGTAGATGCCCTATGGGCCTACAGGACCGCTTTCAAGACGATTCTAAGGATGTCTCCTTATAGGTTAGTCTTTGAGAAAGCTTGCCACCTACCCGTTGAGTTAGTGCACCGGGCCTCATGGGTGATTGGTCGCTAATGTTGCATATTTAGTATCATATTTCCATACTTATTATAGAATAAAATATGCATTGTTCTAATTAAATGTTTAATTTATTTGCAGGCCTATTCCTAAAGGAGAGTGAAGAGAAATGAGCCCAAAAGCCCACTAAATTCTGAATTAAATCAGAATTAATTCAAACTCAGTGAATCAGGACAAAATCAGAGAGGTTGAAAACCGGTTGAGAAGAATCCTCCCAGAATCGATCGGTTGAAGCAAAGATCAAAGGCCATTTCGTCAAACTCATGGACTCAAACTGAAAATCCAGCTGAAGATATATACAAGACGCGAAATCGGGGAGCTCCACCAACAGGCTGTGACCACCTGGCCACAGCAAGGCCGCGGAAACGCGGCCAAAACCGCGTTTCTGCGGCTCTTTTATGGAGTTAGGGGGAGCGTTTGCTCCCCCTATCTTCATCTTATCCTGTAGGTTGGTTTTTGCCTATAAAAGGGCAGGATTTGCACTGAAAATGGGACGACCATGCAGAGAAAAGATTTAGTCTAGTTTTCACTCTTTGTAGTTTAGGTTTTTCTTTTCTTTTTATGTAATTATATGTAAGCTTAGGTTAGATGGAGATTCATGTAAGTAAGAGAGAGAGGCTTATGTTGAGAGTAACACCGATGTAGGGGGGGTGAATAGGTGTTGGCTAATCTAATGGTCACTTAATGCACAAATGATGCGGAATTAAATCTAAGATGACCAAAATGAAACTTCTTTTAATTAAACACTTATGTATAACACAAGAGTGTTACCGAATTCCCTTTGCAGGGCTCTGGACAAGCTCCTCTAGATTCCCCTTGAATGGGTTGAGGTGCCGCGTTGGCTCTCTTGGTTGAATACTAGTGTTAACAACAATCCCAAGCAAGTATAGCAAATATGAGCACAAGGGAATATATCAAGCATGTAAATAATAAAGACAAGTATTGAATGCAAGATATAAAAGAGACAAAGAGAGAGAGAGAGAGAGATAGAGTGAGCAATCGCAAACACAAAGGGTTTGTTTCGAGGTTCGAGCACCCTTGCTCTACATCCCCGCCTTCGACACACGAAGGGTTTCCACTATGCAAGATCCCAATGGATCTCTCCTCGGTGCCGCAACACCTACAAGCCCTCGGACTCCCAAGTCCTGTACACACGCAAGCACTCTAGCTTGCCGAGGCTGCACCTCAAACCACCAAGAGTTCACAACCGAACTCTAACCACCAACGAGCACACTTGCCCGTATCCTCAAAGAACAAAGAAATGATCTTTGGTGATCACAACACTTGATCACCTAAAGAACTCTCACTACAACACACCTATAGGAATATATAGCAATGGATAGCTCAAGTGTGGTGTGAGAAAAGCAAGGAAAGAAAGCTAAGGTGAAAATCTCAAAGAATCACTAAAACACTTTTAATAAAAACTCCCTTTTAGATGGGAAGTATTTGCTCTCTATTTTGTGGAGAAAACTCTTCTAAAAGTATCAGAAAAACAGGCTCAAGAAGTCTCCAAAATCTTGTGTGAAAACAATGACCAAATCCCCTTTTATAGGCTGCAGAAAAATATAGCCGTTGGGATCTGTCAGAGCTGCCGGTCGACCGGCCGGTCGACTGGCCAACGGTCATATTTCCGACCGTTGAAGCCTCCGGTCGACTGCCTGGTCGACCGTCCTCTTTGAGGAAACACAGTTTCCTTCGGGCGGTCGACCGGTCGGTCGACTCAAACAACCCGAGAGCAAACTGCTCACAGTCGGTCGACCGTACGGTCGACCGGACCACTGTGCTGACAACGTACACAAGGCTGTGCACGTCGGTCGACTCGGACGGTCGACCCGACCATGGTACGGTCGACCGCCCGGTCGACCGTTTTGGCCTGTCAGCCAGTTCCTGGTCAGAAAATCTGGGATTTAAAAATTAGTCTTTTTAACTTAAATAAAATCCCATAAAATCTCAATAAATCTACAAAAATAGTTTCAATGTTATACAATGATATACAAGCATGCTTGCACAAAATCAAGGCATGTTATAATAGATTTGAACTATTTTTGTAACTTGGAAATATTGGCTCAAAAATAAAAACTGTTTTTCCAAAACATATTTTTCCAAAACTTGTTTTTCCATATCTTCACAAAATACAAAAACAAGATATTTAAGTTCATTTAAAAGCATGGTGTGTATGGATATGACCCACTACACAATTAAGATGAAATATCTATGTTTTTGATATCTAGCATATAAAATGGTTTTGGTTAAAGGATATACATGATAGAAATACCAAAAACCAACTATATATAAATTGTCACAAAAACAAGTCTTTTTCCAAATAAAAGTTCTTTTCTAAAATGAAATCTTTTATGAAAGCAATTCTATCAAGAGTTCTATCAAGAGTGTGTGTGTGATATAGACTTGAGCAATCCACCGACTATCTATCCTTTACAATTTTAACTAAAACAAAAAACACAAATCTTATACCTAGACACAAGTCTTCATCTTCTTGAAGTCTTCACTTCAAAGCTTCTCATCTTCTTGACTTGGTCCAAGCTTGATCCAAAAGCTCCTTGGATCACATCGTGCTAGCTCCAAATCTTGACATTTTATCCTTTGTTGAGCTATGCACCTACTAAGATCTTGATAATGAATCTGTCACTAATTAAACACAAGATCATTAGTAATCATAACTTCATGAGTTGATCATCATCAAAACTAGGGCGATAGGCCTTTGGGCCAACAGTTTTCACTCTTTATAGTTTAGGTTTTTCTTTTCTTTTTATGTAATTATATGTAAGCTTAGGTTAGATGGAGATTCATGTAAGTAAGAGAGAGAGGCTTATGTTGAGAGTAACACCGATGTACCCTCCTCCTTTCTTCCATTGTTTCTGCAAGCAATAAAGGTATACATTTGTTTATGTTCATCTCTTTTCTTTTGTTTTCTTCTTCCTCTTTCTACTTTACCTCTTTTGGTTTTGTTGAGCATGCAAGTGAATCCAGAAGCATAAGTATAACAATGTTGTGTGAGTGCCAACGATACTTCATGAAGATGATCTCTTCCTCAAGATCCGTATCACTTCATTCTTGCCCGGCTTGATGCTATAATGCGAATGGGGACTGAGCTCGATCCTATGACTTATGCGTTGAACCCCTCAGAAGCAAGGTAGAACATGCAAGGGTTCCAGGTAAGTCATCAACCAAACGAGGTGAGTACTTCTTTCATCTTCTTTCTTTTCTTTTATTTCTTTAGTATATATCATCACATCTTCCAAATCTTTCATCACTTCTTTCCCAATTCATTTGTATATAGCCATTTCCTGGTTTTCTCCACCTTCTCCATCTATCGCTTTCTTTTTAACTTTAACCTATCTCTTTCTTTTTTTCATTTTCATTTCTTAAAACAAAGAAGAACCTTCGTTTTTCTTCATAAAGATTTCAATAAAAAAAAACCTTGAACGCTTCTATCGCAAACCCTCCTTGTGGATCACGACCCGCATAGCCACTTGCTATCGTGGTAGAATTGAGCATTTGCACATCTTTATTCTAAATCTAAAATTATGTATTTTTATGTGCAGGTTTTGCCTTAATCAAATTTTGGCGCCATTGCCGGGGAGAGTAACGAATTTTATTGAAATCTGATTTCTATTGAATTTTTAGAACTAAAACGAATTTTCTTCTCTGTTGTAGGATATAGGGAAAGCAAAGCAGGAAAAAAAAGATTGCAGAAACATATAAGTGGTCTTGGGCCTCTGTTCCAGAAAACAGAGACCAAGGACCCTCTGAATTGTCGCGTTTGCTCGGCTTTAGCCGCGTTTCCACGGCAAGGAAGAGTTCACTACTAACTGTCTTTTTTGCAGGGCTGCTTGTTTTGCAAAAATATAATTTTTTGCAAACTTTATTTCTTGTATGCCATCACATAAGCCTGCTAATAAATCAAGAGTAAAACATTTATTGAAAAAGTTAAAAATTGATTAGACGTTTGCATTTTTAGGCACGTGTCTTTTCAATTCATTTATTTTACTGTTGAAGAGTGCTGAAGCAAGGTACGTACGCATTGCATTCAGAATAGGACTCATTTCTTGGTTGATTTATATCGCTTTGAGTGAATCTTATTTATCTTATACACTTGCACAAATTGATTTTAAGGGCAATACCCAATAACAAGATAAGGTGGGGATTTAATCACCCTTCCTTGGCCCAAAAATTAGATTCCAAGCACTCACTTACCCGAGCCTAACTAAAAATGAGTAGACGTTAGCCCTAGGGACATCTCGGACTCAATTAGGAGATTATCCTAAGGGGAAAAGTTGTTGGAATTTGACTCCTGCCAAATCAGTGTCTAGGAAAGGGATTAAGGGCCGAAAGCACGAAGGTTGGTGGTTATTTAATAAAGGAACGTCTTTGACGGAAAACCTCCCGCCAACTTTACCCTGAACTGGCTGATTAGCTTGTGGTCAAAGTCTGCATTATACCTTCCGTGGACAGTCTAACCAGTTAGGAGTCGTCTAGGTCATAGGTCTACTCTAACTTAGTTTAGAATTTTTTTTCTTTTGTTTGCTTATTTGTTTGTTTTTCTTTGTTTGTATTCTATTGTGTGATATGGCTTATAATAACAATTTTTCCAACTTCAATGATAATCCATATTACACACCGACTTCATTTTCGGATATTACCAACCCGACATATCATAACTTTAATCAACCTAGTGTGCCGGATTGGTCTTATCTGAATCAATATCCCATGTTCCCAATCTTATAACCATAATTTCCATAATAATTTCAAATCTTTACATAGTCAGTGGGGATTCACCTCCCCCGAATCCAATTTTCAACCAACTTGTCCTCCTTCTCCACCTAGTCCACAATATTTCCAAGATTCATACTCAGTTCCACTAGTCCAAAATAGAAAACTATCAATTTTGGAAATGAGTATGCGTGAGTCCAAAAAAAATCTCAAAATCTGATGGACTCACAATTTCACCACCAATTCCAAAACAACACTTCATCTTTTTAACACGATGATGAACCCATCAATTATGAAAAGATGCTTGAAGCCATGACTCAGGCTCAAAACGCTCATAATCGTGACATAGATATGATGGTTCAATCTCTTCGTTCCCACCGTTTGACCATTTCTGATGTCACTAACCATTCTGTTAGAGCCGAAGAGTCAGGTTGTTTTGGAAATCAAGGTTCCATTTCAGAATAATCATTTGAACTTGCCCAAACTCCACATTTTAAAAAGGATATTAATAGTTTGGCAAGTTATCCCTTGCCTGAAATCAAACTTGAAAATGAATATGATCATGAACCTCAACTTAGTGATTCAATTTTACTTCCTGATTTAATAATGACTCCGGTGTCTTCACCTGATTTCAATCTTTTCCCCGAGTCAACATTGGATCATGTGCCAATTCATCATGAAATTGAATTACCTATTTTTGATGATCATATTGAACTTGACTAATTGTACACTTTTGAAAATCCCATTGACAAACTGGCAAGTTCTTATTTTTATGACATTGAACTCAATGAGAAATGTGACCTCGATTCTCAAATCTGTGATCCAGTTCCAATTCCCGAATCAATACTGACTCCTGTTTGTTACCGGACTTGAGTAATATTTTAGAGTCAGTTTTGATTCCCACACCTATCATTCTTGAACTTGAATCACTAATATTAAGTCACATCCCATTGTTGGAAAAAAAGTGTGGACTTGAGTTTCAACTTCTTGACTTGGACCCACTTTCTAAACAAATTTCGACTCCTGAACCTTTACTTGACTAAAGTCACCTTCCTGTGTCGGTCTTAGTTCCTGTACTTCCTGAGTCCAAGTCAATCATTCTATCTTTTCACACTCCATTCTGGGACAAGGTGGTTGACAAATTTGACTCCGAAATCAATTATGGAATTTGTTGGCCCAAAGACCCATCACTCTAGTTTTGATGATGATCAACTCATGTAGTTATATTACTAATGATCTTGTGTTTAATTAGTGACAGATTCATTATCAAGATCTTAGTAGGTGCATAGCTCAACAAAGGATAAAATGTCAAGATTTGGAGCAAGCACGATGTGATCCAAGGAGCTTTTGGATCAAGCTTGGACCAAGTCAAGAAGATGAGAAGACTTCAAGATCAAGACTTGTGTCTAGGTATAAGATTTTTATGTTTTAGATAAAATGTAAAGGATAGAATAGTTGGTGGATTGCTCAAGTATATATCACACACACACTCTTGATTTAATTGTCTTTTCATAAAAGAATTTTCAGATTTAGAAAAGACTTTCATTTTGGAAAAATATAGTTTTTGGTACTCATGTTTACATTATTCAACCAAAACCTAAGTATATGCTTAATGTCAAAAACATAGATATTTCATCTTGATTGTGTAGTGGATCATATCCATACACACTATGCTTTAAAAGTATATCTTGTTTTTGTATTTGATGAAGATTTGGAAAAACATGTTTTGGAAAAATATTGTTTTGGAAAAACAATTTTTATCATGAGCCAAATATTTCCAAGTTACAAAAATAGTCCAATCTTTTATAACATGCCTTGATTTTGTGCAAGCATGTTTGTATATCAAAGTATATTGGTAAAACTATTTTTGTAGATTTTTAAGTATTTTATGGGATTTTAATTGAGCCAAAAAGACAAACTTTTTGATCCCAGAAAACTGTTTCAGGCTTCAGATAAGTTGACTTTCCTCCTTTTATAGTCGACTAATCCTGAAGTCGGTCAACCGGCTCGGTCGACCGACGTGCACAAACGTGCACGCCTTTGTGCACTGGAGGACGGCCGACCGTGCGGGTCGACCGCTCCGAGAGCTCTACTCTCTGGAAATCGCGGCCGACCGCACGGGTCGACCGACGGAGAGTTGACTCTCTCCTCCAGTTGGTCGGTCGACCCGGACGGTCGACCGTGGCTCCAACGGTCAGAAATCCGACCGTTGGCGGTCGACCACACGGGTCGACCGACAGCTCTGACAGACCCCAACGGCTATAATTTTCTGGCCTATAAATTTGGGGGTTTGGTCATTGTTTTGAGCCAAGATTTTAGGAGAGCCTTGAGCTAGTTTTTCCCATTCTTTCAGAAGAGTTTTCTCCACAAAATAGAGAGCAAATATTTCCTATCTAAAGGGAAGATTTTATAAAGAGTGTTAAAAGAGATTTCTTGAGTTTTTCACCAAAGTTTTAATCCTTGCTTTTCTCACAAACACTTGAGCTATCCATTGATATTCATCTTATAGGAGTGTTGTAGTGAGAGCTTTTATTGGTGATCAAAGTTTTGGATCACCAAGATTTCATTCTTGTACTTTGAGGAGACGGGCAAGTGTGCTCGTGGTGGTTTGGAGTTCGGTTGTGAACTCTTTGGTTCGAGGTACGGCCTCGGCGAGCTAGTGAGCTTGCATGTGTACGGGACTAGGGAGTCCGAGGGCTTGTAGGTGTTGCGGCACTGAGGAGAGATCCATTGGGATCTTGCATAGTGGAAATCCTTCGTGTGTCGAAGGCGGGGATGTAGAGCAAGTGTGCTCGAACCTCAAAACATACCTTTGTGTTTGCGATTGCCATTTCTCTCTCTCTCCCTTGTTTATATCTTGCATTCAATTATTGTCTATCTTTATATGCTTGATATATTCATTTGTGCTTAATTGATATACTTGCGTGGGATTGTTGCTAACACTTGTATTCAACCAAGAGAGCCAACGCGGCACCTCAACCCATTCAAGGGGAATCTGGAGGATTTTGTCCAGAGCCCTTCACGGGGAATTCGGCAACACTCTTGTGTTATACATAGTGTTTAGTGTAAAAGATTTAATTAGGTCATAATTGTTTTTAGCTTCCGCATTATTTGCATCATTCATCATTAAGTGACCATTAGATTAGCCATCACCTATTCACCCCCCTGTAGGTGAACTTACAATTGGTATCAGAGCTTGGTGCTCTTGATATTGGGTCTAACAACCTAGAGTTAAAGATCCTCTTTTTAGGCTAATCACAAGATTTTGTACACACACTATGGAGTTCATGTCACCACCCACCTTTGATATTCTTAACATCCAAATTTGGAAGGTTAAGATGTCATTGTACCTCAAAGCCTTAGGCATTCATGTTTATCTTGCCACAACTAATAATGCATATTGTTTAGATGGTAAGAATTTTGAGGCTAATGCAAAAGCCCTACATGCTTTGAAGAGTACCCTAAATGATGATTACTTATTTAGGGTTGCTAACATTGATTCGGCTTTTGTAGTTTGAAACATCATCACCTCCCTTGGTGAAAAAGATCTATACTATGCGGGGAGCGATTCGGACGTTGGAAGCAACACCTCCAACACGTGCTATATGGTCCAAGGGGATAACCCCCTTGAGGTAAACACCGAATCCGAGGATGAGGATGTTAACATGTCATATGAAGAGCTTTCTACATTTTGTCAATTATTGCTTGAAAGACATGACATGATTAAGAAAGAAAATAAAATTTTGAAAAAGAACATTGCTTGCATGCATAAGGAACATGATTCATTTAGAAGTAACATTGCATGTTTAGAAAAAGATAACAAAAATTTGAAAAAGAATTTTGATGCCATGCTTAATGAAAAAGATTCATTAGAAAATAAAATGGCATGCTTATAAAAAGAAAATAAAGATTTGAAAAATGAAAATGTTTCCCTTATGTCTAAATTAAATGATCTTTGTGAAGGGAACACTATTTTGAAAGATAAAATTGTTATGGTGGAAAAACAAAAAGAAGTTGTTTTTCAAGAAAATAAATCTTTGAAGAGAAAAATTTGTGAAAAAGAAAAAGAATTTGTTTCACAAAAGAAAAAGAAAAATGATCATATATCTCATCATGCTTTACATGCCACCACTAATGAGATTAAGAATTTGAAAAATAAAATGGATAATTTGAGTTCAACTTTGAACTCTTGTGCATCAACCATACTAGATTGGAGTCCTTGTTTTCAAAGAAACAAACTCCACATGTTCATGCACATCCACATCATCATGCTTATGTTGCACAACATGATCACACTCCTACACATAAGCATACTAAGGTGTACATATGTACACATTGTGGCCGCAAAGGCCATTTAGCAAAATTTTGTTATGATAAGTTAGATCACTTTAATTTTGCTAATAAAAGATTTTGGGTTCCTCAACACAAAGCTAACCCCCGTGGACCCAACAAGAAAATATGGGTACCAAAACCCCCACCTTTTGCTTTTAATGTAGGTGAGGGATCTCTCAAAACGTGAGAGATTTGGTGCCTTGGTAGTGGATGCAATGGACTTGATGGACATACATTTGGATGCATCGCTATCAAGGAATTTTGGTGAAAAGGCCACCATGTTAGGAGCTTTGGATTTGGTAACAATTTCTAAACTCCTACTTTTTTATGTTCATGCTAGGTCATTTATCATAATTATAGCATGTTCATGTTTTTATGATTTTTGTGCTTCATGTAGTATTTACATGTTTAGATGTAGACTTTATCAAAACTTGCATTTATACATGTACAAATAGTGAATTACAATTGATTCATATATGATTGCACTTCATGCTCATTTGTACCCACTATATGCATATGTATAGACTAGTTTTGATGATTCTTGTTTATACATGTTTTACTTATTTTTATGCTTTACTTCATGTATATATATTTTTAATTCAAATCTAATAAATATACATGTATACCAGTGAGTCTCTTGCCTTCATGCAAACATTATTAAAAGACTCTTTTATTTTTGGGATATGTATGTGTATTGTTAGGATTGGATTAATCATACATATACCATGAAGATTAGTGTTTTGATGAAAAATGATTTTTCGTGTTTTTGTTAATAAAACAAAAAAAAATGTGACTTATGATCTTTTTGTGCTTCATTGACTATTTTCATAAAAATGCTAGTTACATGATCGTTTAACACTCACACTTTTGTTAAAAATCATTTTTGAGCCTTATAGACCATGAGTGCTTAAATCTTTGTGTATCTAGTTATGTTTATGAAAAACATATGATTTGATATATTTGAAGGATCTTTAACTAGTTTTTCAAAAAAAATTTATACTAGTTATTTATTCTTCAAATAGATTTTGAGATTTACACATGATTCTATTTTTCCCAAAATTTATTTGATGCTTCATGTATTGAATATTAGTTTATATGTTAGTTTTATCAACACTAGGATTTATACTTGTACATATCATGGGCCACAAATAAATCTATTTATATTTGTGCTTGAATGCTTATTTGAACCCATGAAATGTGCTTGTATTACTTAGTTTTGATGATACATACATCTTTAAACTTGTATTCCCACTTTTGGATTTGATCTATTATCATGTGTTTTCATTTCATGTATATGCATATTTTGCCAAACTTTAAGATATACATGTATACCTCTTGAGTCATTTGCCTTTAATGCAAATCTATTTATATGGACTCAATTGTGTTTAAGAGATATGTATGTATACTTATTGTGTTGTCAAAACATACATATATCTTGAAATATGATTTTTTTAATAAAAAAACAAAATGTGTGATGATTTTCATGTCTTGATGATTTAAAGGAATATTGAGATTAATTGACATTTTTTGCTTTATTCCTTGCTTGAAGGATTCCGTACTAGTTGTTAAAACATTTTCATATTAACTAGTGCAAATTCTTCATATGGTAGAGTATATGATGAGCTTACTCTTCAATTGGTATCATTGGATATTTTCAATTGGTATCAATATGATTTTTATATACTCGTATTTTGATTGTATGTATGAATGCTTTCAAATTTAAAATTATATCAATTTCTATTGGTATTATCTTTTCATACATGTGATCTATATGCTAAGCTTAATTCAACTTTCAATTGTACATTCTTAAAGCTTATGCAATATGTTTTCAAAATTGATATCAAAATAAAAATTTGGTTACTTGATATCTCAAAATGTGTTTTATTAAGAAAGTTCAAAATTTTTAAAGAAAAACTTAAAATTTTTGATTTGTAGTTCCTATATGCAAGGAGAGCTTAACATCTCTCTTACATATAGATTCATGTTGAGTGTATTGTATATTGAAGAGCTTGACAACTCTTCTTTATGTGGTACACGTGTGTAGCGGGAGCTTCACATCTCCTCTTATGCATTACATAATATGTGTTATGTGAGTTAGGGTTTGTCATCCCTTCTTCATGTAATGCATATGTGTAGGGAAGCTAACTTAGTGTCTTCCTCTTCATGAATATATATCGCATATAAATCTTTATTGATTGATTTGTGTTACCCCTCTTGATCTCTTTGTTTTTGACAAAAAGGGGGAGAAAATTTTGTTTGATTTGATTTTACTTTGAACCCTTTGTTGATGATTGACAAAAAGGGGGAGAAGTATTTTAAGTATTTGTGCATATATGCATGCTTTCATTGCTTAAGGGGGAGAAGTATTTGTCTTCCTTGTTAGTTATGCATATATTTTTGTATTGCAAATAGGAGAAAAAGATTTTGATTTATGCTTGTTGCATGTTTTATCTCCATACTTGCATACATATTCATGTGCCTCATTGCCATATCTATTGCTTATTTGATATTCATGAGTTAAGGGGGAGCTTCTTTGAAGCTTTACTTTAATCCATGCATATATAACTTCATGAGTTTTGTCATCATCAAAAAGGGGGAGATTGTTGGCCCAAAGGCCCATCACTCTAGTTTTGATGATGATCAACTCATGTAGTTATATTACTAATGATCTTGTGTTTAATTAGTGACAGATTCATTATCAAGATCTTAGTAGGTGCATAGCTCAACAAAGGATAAAATGTCAAGATTTGGAGCTAGCACGATGTGATCCAAGGAGCTTTTGGATCAAGCTTGGACCAAGTCAAGAAGATGAGAAGACTTCAAGATCAAGACTTGTGTCTAGGTATAAGATTTTTATGTTTTAGATAAAATGTAAAGGATAGAATAGTTGGTGGATTGCTCAAGTATATATCACACACACACTCTTGATTTAATTGTCTTTTCATAAAAGAATTTTCAGATTTAGAAAAGACTTTCATTTTGGAAAAATAAAGTTTTTGGTACTCATGTTTACATCATTCAACCAAAACCTAAGTATATGCTTAATGTCAAAAACATAGATATTTCATCTTGATTGTGTAGTGGATCATATCCATACACACTATGCTTTAAAAGTATATCTTGTTTTTGTATTTGATGAAGATTTGGAAAAACATGTTTTGGAAAAATATTGTTTTGGAAAAACAGTTTTTATCATGAGCCAAATATTTCCATGTTACAAAAATAGTCCAATCTTTTATAACATGCCTTGATTTTGTGCAAGCATGTTTGTATATCAAAGTATATTGGTAAAACTATTTTTGTAGATTTTTAAGTATTTTATGGGATTTTAATTGAGCCAAAAAGACAAACTTTTTGATCCCAGAAAATTGTTTCAGGCTTCAGATAAGTCGACTTTCCTCCTTTTATAGTCGACTAATCCTGAAGTCGGTCGACCGGCTCGGGCGACCGACGTGCACAAACGTGCACGCCTTTGTGCACTAGAGGACGGCCGACCGTGTGGGTCGACCGCTCCGAGAGCTCTGCTCTCTGGAAATCGCGGCCGACCGCACGGGTCGACCGACAGAAAGTTGACTCTCTCCTCCAGTTGGTCGGTCGACCCGGACGGTCGACCGTGCCTCCAACGGTCAGAAATCCGACCGTTGACGGTCGACCACACGGGTCGACCGGCAGCTCTGACAGACCCCAACGGCTATAATTTTCTGGCCTATAAATTTGGGGGTTTGGTCATTGTTTTGAGCCAAGATTTTAGGAGAGCCTTGAGCTAGTTTTTCCCATTCTTTCAGAAGAGTTTTCTCCACAAAATAGAGAGCAAATATTTCCTATCTAAAGGGAAGATTTTATAAAGAGTGTTAAAAGAGATTTCTTGAGTTTTTCACCAAAGTTTCAATCCTTGCTTTTCTCACAAACACTTGAGCTATCCATTGCTATTCATCTTATAGGAGTGTTGTAGTGAGAGCTTTTATTGGTGATCAAAGTGTTGGATCACCAAGATTTCATTCTTGTACTTTGAGGAGACGGGCAAGTGTGCTCGTGGTGGTTTGGAGTTCGGTTGTGAACTCTTTGGTTCGAGGTGCGGCCTCGGCGAGCTAGTGAGCTTGCGTGTGTACGGGACTAGGGAGTCCGAGGGCTTGTAGGTGTTGCGGCACCGAGGAGAGATCCATTGGGATCTTGCATAGTGGAAATCCTTCGTGTGTCGAAGGTGGGGATGTAGAGCAAGTGTGCTCGAACCTCGAAAAATACCTTTGTGTTTGCGATTGCCATTTCTCTCTCTCCCTTGTTTATATCTTGCATTCAATTATTGTCTATCTTTATATGCTTGATATATTCATTTGTGCTTAATTGATATACTTGCGTGGGATTGTTGCTAACACTTGTATTCAACCAAGAGAGCCAACGCGGCACCTCAACCCATTCAAGGGGAATCTAGAGGAGTTTGTCCAGAGCACTTCACGGGGAATTCGGCAACACTCTTGTGTTATACATAGTGTTTAGTGTAAAAGATTTAATTAGGTCATAATTGTTTTTAGCTTCCGCATTATTTGCATCATTCATCATTAAGTGACCATTAGATTAGCCATCACCTATTCACCCCCCTCTAGGTGAACTTACAGAATTTGGAAATTAGATGGGGTCAAATATTTAATAAAAATCCTTCATGGAAACATCATTCTAATGGGTTATATTAAAGAAATTTCTGGTGGGTTCCTCCGAACCCAACGAAAAGTTAATTGGGCCGCATTTCGTGGACCAATCAGACAACCACCGGAACCACCACCTTCAGGTAACATTTTCCTTCCCTTTCTTCTTTTTCATGCATCTATGCATTAATTCATACATTGAGGACAATGCATGAGATAGGTGTGGGGGAGGGTTCTAACATAACTTAGGTTTTTCTTTGTATAAAAAAAAAGAAAAATTTTTTAACATTTTCTTTGCTTTTAAAAACTTTTTGAAAATAGAAACAATATTTTGACATATTTTTTGTAAGAAATTAAGTCAATTTTAAGGAATAGGAAAATCCAAATTAGGATTTGTTATGCTTGGTCAAAATAAGATTATTTGTTTGATTTTTAGGGTTAGGAAGAAAATTTGTCAAAGTAATTTAGTCTTGATCTTTACCTTGATGATATATGCACACTTCATACACTTACACACTTAGGGTTCAAAAATAAAGATTCTTATGCCTTATAAAAAATAAAAAAAGAAAAAAAAGAAAAAGAAAAAAATATAAACAAATCTAATTATTGATTAGCTAGGTGCTTTGGCCTAAGCAAGCCTTAGTATTTATGCGAAAAATGATTAGATAAGTTTGAAAAGAAATATATATATATATATATATAAAAATCCTCTGATTAAGCTGGGTATTTGTGCCTAATAAAGCATAAGTATTCACGCCTAAAAGAGGTTCAAATAATAAAATCCTTAGTTTTGTGGCCTTGTTTGCTCGAGTCCTTAAGTCCTTGGGGTGTTTTCTCACCCGGTGCCCTAAGACCGTTTGGTTTGGGAGTAATCGATTAAAGGCTCGTTACATGGGCAGATTAGAAAGCCTAATAGAACTAAGGAATAATACCACCAAAAATATATATATATATATAAATAAATAAGGCATAAGAGTTAGAGTTAATGAACCCTTAGTCAAAATTTTCGCAGTCACAAGGTGCATATGACTTAGGGTAAAGTAATAGACTAGATTAGAAGTACAATTTGACTCCTTACTTTGATTGATAACAAATTTTTGAATAGAGACTAAGTTTAGGAATGAAAAATTCAGTTTTCCTATAACTTATAGATTGCTTAAATCTTACAATTATATTTCAAATATTTTTCTCTTTCAAAATGCTTTTTGAAAATACTAACTCTTTGTTTCTCTTTCTTTATGGATTTTGTGGGTGTAATCCACTGAAAACCCTCACGAGACAAAACTCATCCTCTAGGGGAAACCTAGAGGTTTAACGGCTTGTTGCACATGCTCAGTGCAATCGCGTGACCTGCGAAAATGGTCTAATAATTCTTAGTATAGTTTAGTTGTTTTGCTCGAGGACGAGCAAAAGATAGGTATGGGGGTGTGATTGGTCGCTAATGTTGCATATTTAGTATCATATTTCCATACCTATTATTAAATAAAATCTGCATTGTCCTAATTAAATGTTTAATTTATTTGCAGGCCCATTCCTAAAGGAGAGTGAAGAGAAATGAGCCCAAAAGCCCACTAATTCTGAATTAAATCAGAATTAATTCGAACTCAGTGAATCAGGGAAAAATCAGAGAGGTTGAAAACTGGTTGAGAAGAATCCTCCCAGAATCGATCGGTTGAAGCAAAGATCAAAGGCCATTTCGTCAAACTCCCGGACTCAAACTGAATATCCAGCTGAAGATATACACAAGACGCGAAACCGGAGAGCTCCACCAACAGTCTGTGGCCACCTGGCCACAGCAAGGCCGCGAAAACGCGGCCAAAACCGCATTTCTGCGGCTCTATTATGGAGTTAGGGGGAGCGTTTGCTCCCTCTATTTTCATCTTATCCTTGAAAAACACCTAGAGGGGGGTGAATAAGTGTAAGTGCTAATCTAATGAACTAAGTGCTCTAAATGCGGAAGCTTAAAACAATCTTGCAATCACACTTAGTACAATCAACAAGTGTAGCCGAATTCCCTGTGAAGGGCTCTAGACTAACTCCTCTTGATTCCCCTTGAATGGGTTGAGGTGCTATGTGAAGCTCTTGTTGATTAGGTACAAGTGAGGCACACACAAACAACCAAGCATATACAAGATATAGCAATGTGAATTATGCAAGGCAATACAAATGCAAGCAAATATGATATGAATGATATGGCAATATGAATAATGCTTTGCACAAATGTAAGGAGAGAGAGTTTAGAGACAAGTGGATCAAACGCAAAGTCCAAGATGTGTTTCGAGGTTCGAGCACCTTGCTCTACATCCCCGCCTACACCACCGTGTAGGATTTCCAATCCACTATCAACGTCCACCGAGGACTCCCACCGAGGGAACCTTCACCGAGAAGGATTTGTTACAACAATAGGAGTACCTAACTCCTCTCTCAAACAACCACCTCACACAAGAGGGGTAGGCCCTTAGCCAATACAACAACCAACACCTCTACCGAAGAGGTTTACACCAAGGGCCTGTTTGTTTCCCCGCAAAACGCCGCAAAACCGCAAGTCGTAAAACTCTTTTCCATTTTCAGCTGTTTATTTCGTTGCAAAACATTTCGCAAAATACAACTCTCATTTCCCACTTGCAGTTGCTACAGTTAAATTTGTGGTCATATAAATCTCACTTTTACACTCAAATTTTCTCACTTGCAACTGCTACAGTTAATTTTGTAGTCAAGTAAATTCTACTTGTTATACATTCGTAGTGCCAAAGCAGTTACTTGATATCAATATATAATTTAATATTATTAAATATTTAATATATTTAATATTTTTAATAGTGTTTAATTTCTTACCTCATTATTTTATACTGGTATTTTTTAGTTTTTTATTATTTTTAATATTGTTTTAATATTTACTATTTTATTATTATAATTTAATATATAATTTAATAATTTTATTTAATACTTTATTATTTATTAATATTTAAACCAATTTTCTTAATATTTTATTTAAATTTAATATTTTACTAATATAACAATAATGTGTTTTAATACAAAATTATTATATATTAAATTTATTTATTTCTTAATATAAATAATTACTTTATTAATATTATAATATACTTTAAAATTATATTAATATTTTATTATGTTAATATTGTAATAATTCATTATAATAATATCATAATAATATTTCATTATTAAATTTTTAATTATATTTTACTTTGTTAATTTTATATTTTTATAATATTACGATATTATTATCATAAAATTTAATATTATAATGATCTTAAGTATTTTATAATATTATAATATTATAACTATATTTTATTAGTTTTCTTAAGATTTTTTTAATATTTATGTTTTATTAGTATCCTTAAAATTTTATTCAGTTTCTTTAGATTTTCATTTATTTAGTTAATATTGTAGTAATATTTTACTAATTTTACTAATATTTTATTAATATTATTATTATAAATTAAATATTAAGATTATTAATTTTTTATCTCAAATTTATTAATACAATTTAAGTTGTAATAGTAGATTTAATTTAATAGTATTTATAATATTTAAATTACTGCTACAGTTAATTTTGTGGTCAACTTTTCCACTTACACTTTTACATTACCAACCAAACACCGTAAAACACAATATACTTTATCATTTACACTTTCACTTTATCAACCAAACACCGTAAAACACAATATACTTTTCCATTTTCACATACTTTAACAACCAAACAACGTAAAACACAATATGTTTTCCATGCTACAGTACATATTTACAACTCTCATTTTACAACTTACGACTTGCGAGGTTTTGCAACCAACCAAACACACCCCAAATCTCCACCTCTCACTAGAGGGAGCAAACCAATCACCCGATCACCTCTAAACAACCACCTCACACAAGAGGGGTAGGCCCTTAGCCAATACAACAACCAACACCTCTACCGAAGAGGTTTACACCAAATCTCCACCTCTCACTAGAGGGAGCAAACCAATCACCCGATCACCTCTACCAAAGAGGGATACAACAAGGATAAGGGTGTTTACAACAAGTGGTTCCAAAAGACCACAAACAATCTCTCTTTTCTTTTCTCTTTTTCTACAAAACAAATGAGCCTAATAGATTAGGATAGAAGATAGCTCAAGTGTGGAAACTAGGTGTTTTGGAAAACAAGCAACAAAGAAAAAACACTTGGGAAAATTCTTGCAAAAGATATAGAATGAAAACCAAGACAAATCTCCCAAAATACTCTTTTCTTTGATTTTTCCAAAAACCCAAAACAATAAAGATTGAAAGATAAAAGCCCCAAATACTTTTGAAAAGTCTTTAAAAACACTTAAGAAGGTCTGGAATTTTTGCTCTTAAAAACTTCTCCAAAAACTATGAAGAGATGGGGTATATATAGCCCCAATACAAAACTAGCCGTTAGAGCTGAGCTGGCAGCTCTGACAGGCATCGGTCGACCGCCCGGTCGACCGCCAACGGTCAAAAATATGACCGTTGGGCAACCACGGTTGACCGGCCCGGTCGACCCAAACAAACAGAGAGCACTGCTCTCAGATCGGTCGACCCGGACGGTCGACTGTCCCAGTGTCTCCAAACGTGCACAGATTTGTGCACGTCGGTCGACCGGCCCGGTCGACCGACTTCAGCCAAGTCGACTAGGTTAGTTGACTTAGTCGACTGATTGAAGCCTGGAACAGAAAACTGGGTCAGAAAAACAGTGTAAAATATTTTTCTAAAAATCTTTTAACACTTCTAAAAATCCACAAAACTTGTTTTATCATTTTACTTTGATAAACACACTTGTGATAAAAATTTCAAGACATATATCAATCATATAAATTCATTTTTGAGTCTTGTAAATTTTATCAAAAACCAACACTTGTAATTTTATCAAACTTGATTTTTCCAAAACATGAATAGGATAGTCAAATTAAGCTTGTCTAGCAAGTTTAAAGCATGTATGTATATCTAGAACATATCTAATATACATAGAAATAAAGTAAACTTGTTTTGATCTACTATTCATGAAAACCAAATCCAAAACATGAAACTTTATGTGTGTTGAGCACTTGAGCATATCAACTATACTAAGCTTTACAAATGGATCTAAACACACTATCTAAACTAGGATACCTAAGTCTTCTTGATGATCTTCATCTCCAAGATGACTTGCTCCAAAACTCCATCCATGGGCAAGGCAAGGTATGATCTTTAAGCTTTGGCCCTGGAATCAACATGAAAAGCTTCTAAACTCCTTTGTTGAAGCTAATCACCATCTAACATCTTGCTAATGATCTGAAACTTAAAATCACAAGATTATTAGTAAACATAACTACATGAGTTAATCATCATCAAAACTAGAGTGGAAGGCCTTTGGGCCAACAATCTCCCCTTTTTGATGATGACAATACTCATGGAGTTATATATGCATGGATTAAAGATAAGCTTTAAAGAAGCTCCCCCTTAACTCATGCATAAACCAAATAAACATAAATATGCATGAATGACAACATAAACAGGCATAAACAAAATACTCTAGATACAAAATGAAATATTCAACATAAAACATGTGCTCTAGATATCAAATTCAAATCTTCAAAACACAATAAGCTCTAGAGACCACCTAACATAAAATGAACATTAAAACTAACATGCTCTAGATACCAAATAAACCAAACCAATTAACAATAAACTATATTGAACATAATATATGCAAAACGTAAGTATGCATATATAAAAAACTAGTGCATATTAACTCAAATTCTTCTCCCCCTTTTTGTCAATCATCAACAAAGGGGTAAAAACATGAAAACCAATTTTCTCCCCCTTTTTGTCAAAAACAAAAAGATCAAGAAGGGGTGCAATATCAAGACAAAAATTTTGAAAGCATTAGAGCTTTTGTAAAAACAAGTAAAGTCTTCTTTCCCTTTATGTCAAAAATAAAACACAATATCAATAAAGGGTTTGTTCAACTAACTATGATACCAATTTAAAAATATGACAATGAAGTGCATATTGATCATTTTGAACATAAAGACAAAATCTTGATACCAATTGTAAATATTAATCATTTTGAGCATATGACACCAATTTAAATTGTTTATCAAAACAAATAATATCAAATTGAAAACTATTCTTTTCAATCATAAAGCAAGGGAGTGGAATACTAAAATACCAATTGAAAAATAAAATACGAGATTTTCTCCCCCTTTATGAAATACCAATAAACACTATGCTATGCTTGAAATAAGATACCAATTGAAAAATGAATCAATTGACATAACAAATAAAGTTCAAGCTCTAGCCAAAATAAGATTTGTGCTTAAGATATAGAAATATAATAGCACAAATAAAACAAGTATATGTGTATGAAATAGAATGAGTACCAATCACCAATAGATGATACCAATTGAAAACATACATACACAATAAACATATGAGTATACAAAATAATCAAAATTGATACCAAATGAAAGAGTTCAATGATACCAATTGACATAACAATAAGTTCAAGTGTATACATCATATTACCTACCACCCAATCATGGTTCAAGTTTTAAAATGATTTTCATTTGAAAGCATACATGAACATGATCTCCCATCCATCCTCCCGTGGACGGTTGGAGTTTTCAAAAATAAATTTGAAAATTAAAGTATGTTTGAAAAACTCTATCATATGAAGAATACGAACTAGTTAAAATGGAAATTTTTGTTAACTAGTACGAAATCCTTCAAGCAAGGAATAAAACAAAATAGTTTTCATAAAATATGAAGTCCACACGATAATCAACACTCTAATCCAATTAAGCATAATTATGACTCATGAAAACAAAACATGAGCAAGTCATACATGTGAGTGTACAAGTACAATGTGAATATCATATAATCATGAAAATGTTTAGTTAAGCTCAATTTTTCCTTAAAAACACGAGAACATGAAAAATCATCAAAACTTATTTAATTTTCAAGGCATATGTATGTCTAATACAAACTAAAGAATACATACATATCCAAAATACAACGAGTCCACAAATGTATATGCATGAAGGCACGTGGCTCAAAAGGATATACATGTATATCTAATAGTTTGGACAAGATAGACATATACATGAAGTTAAACAAATACGAAATCAAGTAAAACTAAAAATTTTTTTTTACCAACATAAGATTTCATTTCAAGGTATATGTATGAATTGTCAACACAATAAGTATACATACATATCCCTAAACACAATTGAGTCCAAAAATAAAGATTTGCATGAAAGGCAAATGACTCAGGGGTATACATGTATATCTTAAAGTTTGGCAATACAAACATATACATGAAGTGAAAACACACAATCAAATCCAAAAATGAGAATACAAGTTTAAAATGCGTGAATCATCAAAACTAGACTATACTAGCACATCTAATGGGTACAAATAAGCAATCAAGCCCAACTATATATAAATTATTTGTGGCCCACTATATGCACAAGTATATACCTAGTCTTAATGAAAACTAACATCTAAACATGTAATCAAATCATTAAGCATTAAAAACAAATGTAAAAATCATCATGATAAAACTAAAACATGATTACTATGTAAATTCACATGTATTAGATTCATGATGTACATTATAGCTTAAACAAAAGTGAGAACACTAAGTATGAATTCATATAAGCATGTGTGTCTCAAATACTATACATGTATGTCAAGGATCTAATAAATATGGTCTTTACATACTAATCCAAAGACAATGAAAACATGCAATAGAACATCAAAACATGCTATAAACAATAATATGAAAGCATGTAAATAATAAATGGGAGTAAAGGATTGTTACCAAAACCGAAGAAGCAACTCTCCTTGTCTCCAAAACAATGGTGGTCCTCTCCACCAAACTTCCCTTGAAAGTGATGCATCCAATTGATTTACTTTAAGTCCAGAACGCATCCACTCCAAGGTGCTATCACTCTCACATCATGTGAGAGCCCACACCTACATCAAAAACAATAGGAGGGGTGGTCTTTGGTACCCATACTCTTTTGGATCCATGGGGGTTAGTCTCATTTCTAACCAAACAAATTTCTTTGCTAAATTATCAACATGTAATCTATCATAGCAAAATTTAGCAAGGTGGCCCTTACGTCCACAATGTGTACAAGTGTACACATGAGCATACGTGTGATAGTGTCCGTGAGGAGCATGTGTATGCCGTGGAGGGTGTGCATGCATAAAGGATGGAACTTGTTTCTTTCGAACCAAGGTTTCCAAACGTGAGTGGTTCATGGCACATTGGCTCATAGTGGAGCCCAAACAATCCATTTTCTTCTTAATTAATTTTATATCATTTTCAATCAAAGAAGAAGTGGAGCATGCAATAGGTGATGTGGGTGATACTACCCTAGCATGGCAAACATGTGCATCCATCTTATTTTGCAAAACAATATTTTTCTTTAAACATGCATCTAAATCATTTGAAATAGAAATAATTTTGTTTTTCAAAGCAACATTCTCTTTTAAAACAAAATCTACTTTAGAAGACAAATTTTCATTCTTCTTTAAAATGTTTTCACAATTATTCTTAGATTTTAAAAATTCATTTTCTTTTAATGCAAGTTCTAATTGAGATCTCAATGAATCCCTTTCATTATAGACCTCAACCTTCTCTTGCAAAACAACATCAAGTCTAGAATGCAAACTTTTATTTTCTTTTTCAATTCCTAGACTTGTCTTTTTCAAAACTTTATACTTTTCAATTAGTTTTTCACATACAATAGATAGTTCTTCATTCAAGGCATGAGCATCATAATTATCACATGAAGAACTAGAGCAATCATCACTAACTAAGTGGGTTTCCGATTGTACCTCAAGGGAGTCATTCCCTTGGACCATGAAGCATTGTGAGTCGGATTCTCCACTAGACTCCTCTTCTTGTTGGATTTGTTCTTGGAGCTCGGAGATGGTGGTTGTTGTCAATTTGTTCCACACTACAAAAGCGGAATCAAAGTTAGAAACACGCAAAAGATATTCTTTAGGTAATGTGCTTCTAATGGCCTCAAGGGATTGTGCATTAGCCCCTATATGATCACCATTACCAAGATAGCATTTCTTGGTAGCGGCAAGGAAGACATGCAAACCTAGGGTCTTTAGGTACATGGACATCCTATACTTCCAAACAACAATGTTGGAAGGGTCAAAGTTAGGTGGGGTCATGAAGTCCATGGCAAACTATATGAGTGTGCAAACAAGCAAATGCAAACAATAGATTAGCAATCAAATGGATCTCACTCCTAGGATGTTAAGCCTAATATCAGGAGCACTAGCTCTGATACCAATTGAAAAACACCTAGAGGGGGGGTGAATAGGTGTAAGTGCTAATCTAATGAACTAAGTGCTCTAAATGCGGAAGCTTAAAATAATCTTGCAATCACACTTAGTACAATCAATAAGTGTAGCCGAATTCCCCGTGAAGGGCTCTGGACTAACTCCTCTTGATTCCCCTTGAATGGGTTGAGGTGCTATGTGAAGCTCTTGTTGATTAGGTACAAGTGAGGCACACACAAACAACCAAGCATATACAAGATATAGCAATGTGAATTATGCAAGGCAATACAAATGCAAGCAAATATGATATGAATGATATGGCAATATGAATAATGCTTTGCACAAATGTAAGGAGAGAGAGTTTAGAGACAAGTGGATCAAACGCAAAGTCCAAGATGTGTTTCGAGGTTCGAGCACCTTGCTCTACATCCCCGCCTACACCACCGTGTAGGATTTCCAATCCACTATCAACGTCCACCGAGGACTCCCACTGAGGGAACATTCACCGAGAAGGATTTGTTACAACAATAGGAGTACCTAACTCCTCTCTCAAACAACCACCTCACACAAGAGGGGTAGGCCCTTAGCCAATACAACAACCAACACCTCTACCGAAGAGGTTTACACCAAATCTCCACCTCTCACTAGAGGGAGCAAACCAATCACCCGATCACCTCTACCAAAGAGGGATACAACAAGGATAAGGGTGTTTACAACAAGTGGTTCCAAAAGACCACAAACAATCACTCTTTTCTTTTCTCTTTTTCCACAAAACAAATGATCCTAATAGATTAGGATAGAAGATAGCTCAAGTATGGAAACTAGGTGTTTTGGAAAACAAGCAACAAAGAAAAAACACTTGGGAAAATTCTTGCAAAAGATATAGAATGAAAACCAAGCAAATCTCCCAAATACTCTTTTCTTTGATTTTTCCAAAAACCCAAAACAATAAAGATTGAAAGATTAAAGCCCCAAATACTTTTGAAAACTCTTTAAAAACACTTAAGAAGGTCTGGAATTTTTGCTCTTAAAAACTTCTCCAAAAACTATGAAGAGATGGGGTATATATAGCCCCAATACAAAACTAGCCGTTAGAGCTGAGCTGGCAGCTCTGATAGGCATCGGTCGACCGCCCGGTCGATCGCCAACGGTCAAAAATATAACCGTTGGGCAACCACGGTCGACCGGCCCGGTCGACCAAACAAACAGAGAGCACTGCTCTCAGATCGGTCAACCCGGACGGTCGACCGTCCCAGTGTCTCCAAACGTGCACAGATTTGTGCACGTCGGTCGACCGGCCCGGTCGACCGACTTCAGCCAAGTCGACTAGGTTAGTTGACTTAGTCGACTGATTGAAGCCTGGAATAGAAAACTGGGTCAGAAAAACAGTGTAAAATATTTTTCTAAAAATCTTTTAACACTTCTAAAAATCCACAAAACTTGTTTTATCATTTTACTTTGATAAACACACTTGTGATAAAAATTTCAAGACATATATCAATCATATCAATTCATTTTTGAGTCTTGTAAATTTTATCAAAAACCAACACTTGTAATTTTATCAAACTTGATTTTCCAAAACATTAATAGGATAGTCAAAATAAGTTTGTCTAGCAAGTTTAAAGCATGTATGTATATCTAGAACATATCTAATATACATAGAAATAAAGTAAACTTGTTTTGATCTACTATTCATGAAAACCAAATCCAAAACATGAAACTTTGTGTGTGTTGAGCACTTGAGCATATCAACTATACTAAGCTTTACAAATGGATCTAAACACACTATCTAAACTAGGATACCTAAGTCTTCTTGATGATCTTCATCTCCAAGATGACTTGCTCCAAAACTTCATCCATGGGCAAGGCAAGGTATGATCTTTAAGCTTTGGCCCTGGAATCAACATGAAAAGCTTCTAAACTCCATTGTTGAAGCTAATCACCAACTAACATCTTGCTAATGATCTGAAACTTAAAATCACAAGATTATTAGTAAACATAACTACATGAGTTAATCATCATCAAAACTAGAGTGGAAGGCCTTTGGGCCAACAATCCTGTAGGTTGGGTTTTTGCCTATAAAAGGGCAGGATTTGCACTGAAAATGGGACGACCATGCAGAGAAAGGATTTAGTCTAGTTTTCACTCTTTGTAGTTTAGGTTTTTCTTTTCTTTTTATGAAATTGTATGTAAGCTTAGGTTAGATGGAGATTCATGTAAGTAAGAGAGAGAGAGGCTTATGTTTTGAGTGACATCGATGTACCCTCCTCCTTTCTTCCATTGTTTCTGCAAGCAATAAAGGTAAACATTTGTTTATGTTCATCTCTTTTCTTTTGTTTTCTTCTTCCTCTTTCTACTTTACCTCTTTTGGTTTTGTTGAGCATGCAAGTGAATCCAGAAGCATAAGTATAACAATGTTGTGTGAGTGTCAATGATACTTCATGAAGATGATCTCCTCCTCAAGATCTGTATCACTTCATTCTTTCCCGGCTTGATGATATAATGCGAATGGGGACTGAGCTCGATCCTATGACTTATGCATTGAACGCCTCAGAAGCAAGGTAGAGCATGCAAGGGTTCCAGGTAAGTCATCAACCAAACTAGGTGAGTACTTCTTTCATCTTCTTTCTTTTCTTTTATTTCTTTAGTATATATCATCACATCTTCCAAATCTTTCATCACTTCTTTCCCAATTCATTTGTATATAGCCATTTCCTGGTTTTCTCCACCTTCTCCATCTATCGCTTTCTTTTTAACTTTAACCTATCTCTTCCTTTTTTTCATTTTCATTTCTTAAAACAAAGAAGAACCTTCGTTTTTCTTTATAAAGATTTCAATAAAAAAAAAACCTTGAACGCTTCTATCGCAAACCCTCCTTGTGAATCATGACCCGCATAGCCACTTGCTATCGCGGTAGAATTGAGAACTTGCACATCTTTATTCTAAATCTAAAATTCTGTATTTTTATGTGCAGGTTTTGCCTCAATCAATGGGCAATCAAGCAGCTAAATTTTGACTTGAATAAGGTCGGTGACCTTCGAAAATTACAAATTTCTGAATTAAAGGAGTTGAGAAATTAGGCCTATGAAAATGCTTAGATCACTAAAGATATAGTTAAGATTTTTCATGATAAACACATCATAAGGAAAATATTTGTCCCTGAACAAAAAGTCTTACTCTATAATTTTAGGCTTCATGTTTTTCTAGGAAAACTATAATCAAGATACACTGGGCCATTCATTGTAAAAACTATATTTCCACACGGTGTTGTAGAGATCAGTGACACTAAGAATGAAAATGACTTTAAGGTAAATGGTCAACGCTTTAAACCTTTCTTGGAATCGGTGCGGGTAAATGAAACGGTTATTGGTCTTTTCGACCCAGTATATCAGTAATTTTCGTCTTTTACATTCAATTTCATGCATCTATACATTTCTTTTATACATTGGGGACAATGCATGAGATAGTGTGGGGGAGGGCTCTAACATGATTGATATAACTGAAAAAAAGAATAAATATATATATATATATATAAACTTTTTGAAATAATAGAACAATATTTTGATATATTTTTTGTAAGAAATTAAGTTAATTTTAAGGAATAGGAAAATCATAATTAGGATTTCTTATACTTGGTCAAAATAAGATGACTTGTTTGATTTTCAGGGCTAGGAAGAAAATTGGTGAAAGTAATTTAGTTTTAATCTTTACCTTGAAGAAATATGCACACTTTATACACTTACACACTTAGGGTTCAAAAACAAAGATTCTTATGCCTTAATAAAAAACATATATATGCATATCTATAAACAAATCTAATTATTGATTAGCTAGGTGTTTTGGCCTATGCAAGCCCTAGTATTTATGCAAAAGATGATTAGATAAGTTTGAATATATATATATACACAGACACACACACATATACACACACACACAAACATACACACATATATATAGACACACACACACACACACACACACACATATATATACATATATATATATATACATATATATATACATATATATATATATATATATATACATATATATATATATATATATATATATATATATATATATATATATATATACATATATATATATATATCCTCTGATTAAGCTTAGTATTTGTGCCTTATGAAGCATAAGTATTCATGCCTAAAAGGGATACATTTATAAATAAAATCTCTTGATTTTGTGGCCTTGTTTGCTCGAGTGTTTAAGTCCTTAGGGGTGTTTTCTCACCTGATGCCCTAAGATTGTCCGGTTTGGGTGTCACCGACTAAAGGCTCGTTACATGGGTAGACTAGAAAGCTTAATGGAATTGAGGAATAAATACCACCAAAAATAAAAAAATAAATAAGACATAAGAGTTGAAGTTAAAGAACTCTTAGTCAAAACTCACAGTAATGAAAGTGCATATAATTTAGGGTAAAATAATAGATTAGATGAGAAATATAGTTTGACTCCTTACTTTGATTGATGAAATGCTTTTGAATAGAGATTAAGTCTAGGAATGAAAAATTCCATTTTCCTATAACTTATAAATTACTTGAACTCTTAAAAATATACTTCAAATATTTTCTCTCTTTTCAAAATGCTTTTCGAAAATACTAACATTTTTCTCTTTCTTTATGAATTTTGTGGGTGCAATCCACTGAAAACCCTCACGAGACAAAACTTATCCTCTAGGGGTAACATAGAGGTTTAACGGCTTGTTGTACATGCTCAGTGCAATCGAGTAGCTAGCGAAAGTGGTCTAATAATTGATTAGGATTAGTTTTGATGTTTTGTTGGAGGGCGAGCAAAAGATAAGTGTGAGGGTATTATCGGTCACATATATTGCACATATATTGTCACATTACCATGTTTATTATCTAATAAATCCTATTAATAGGTCTTATTTTTCTTTATAAAATGCAGGCCCATTGCTAAAGGAAAGGGAAGAGAAACGAGCCCAAAAGCCCATCAAATTCTGATTTAATTCAGAATTAATTCAAAATCAAAAAATCAGGGCAGATTATAGCAAATCAGAGAGGTTGAAAACTGGTTAAAATAAATCTTTCCAAATCAATTGGTTAAAGTTAAAGATCAAAGGACGTTTCATCAAATTCAGGAGCTAAAATGGAAAACCAGTAAGAGATAAAGGCATATCAGTAGACCAGAGAGTACCACCAACCAGGTGTGGTCACTTGGCCACACTATGGCCATGGAAACGCGGCCAAAGCCTCGTTTCCACAGCTTGGTTGAGTCAGTTGGGGGAGCGGTTGCTCCCCTATCTTCGTACGCCCTCCCCGTTTGATTTTCCCTATAAATACTGCATTTTTCAGAGAAAAAGGGACCGAAAATTAATTTAGTTTTTCTCTTTATTATTAGGGTTTAGGTTCTTTGTTCAATAGTATTGAGAAGTTGTATCTCTGTCATTTATTTTGTAGTTCATCTAAATACCAGTGAGAGAGAGGAAAGGAGTGATTATAATCTGAAGTTGAAGTGATATCAATAAAGGATCAAGCTTTCTCTTCTTCTCCAATTCATGGGTATGATTCATTTCATTTACATGGCTTGCTTTTCCTTCATTATGAGTAGCTAAATTCCATTTTCTGGGCTCACTAGCGTCTCTCTCTTTGATCCCTCTTGTTTTGAATGATTTTGATGTAAAGAACCCAACGGAATCATATGTATGCCTTAAGCTAAGCCTTTCTTCTTTAAAAGTGTTCTTGAAGGCACATGAGGATAGATTTGGAATTCTAAACATCTATTTCTTTTAAAACATCACTTGAACTCCTTGTTATTTCATACTTGAAAGACAAGTTGATGATTTAACATTCAGTTCAAAAGGATATTTCTTAAGAAAAAGATTTAAACTTTTCCAAACAATCTTGTTTGCTTTGTTTAAGACTTTCGAAACTCAAGTTTAAGTTTTTACTTATGATCAAGTTGAGGCACTAAGAATTTCAAGAGAAGAACATATCGTTGAGTAGTAAGATAGTGAGCCCAGACCTTTTTCCTATATTAAAAATAACAAAATCAATCTTTAAGCTTTTTAAAGATCACCTTCTCCAAAGCATTCTCTAAATTTTCAATTTTTCTTTTAATCACTTCCTTACTCTCCATTCTCTTTTTCAATATAAAAAACACTGATGCTATTCTTTGCTTTTTAAACAAAAACACCGAAATGCTTTCATCGCATTCCTCCTCGTGGACACGACCCATTAGCCCAAAGCTAGACGATAATTCTCATTGCTTTCATTTACAATCACACACCGGCGGACCCATGATAAATATGGTCCATCAACCTGAAAGTAGAAATCATTTGCTTTTTAAGTGTCCATATACATATTACATCTGGAGCCTATGTAAACCAAAACTTGGTATTAGTACCCTGCTTGCAAAAACCTGGCAGTTGAAGCTCTACGGATAAAGAACAGGCTCACCAACAGGATTACAGCTTATAAGCTTGCTAGGCTAGCACTTTCAGCAACTGTGGCGTTATTGGAAAGAGAGGAGTAGAAAGGTTTTTTAGAATCAACAGTTCCACAAGATAGCAGTCTTTAGAAGAATCTATAGTGATATCAATGTATTGATAAAAAACTGTCAAGGGAGAAAGGGGATGATCCTGCACACTTGGCTTTTCTATTAAAGTGGGGAATTCTTGTAATATAATAGTATTAAGGATGTTACAAGTAATAATGCTAGGCCTGTCTAGGAGTTTTAATTGCAGTAGGTGATGGTCAGGGTCCTCTACCTATCCAATATAGTTCTACTAAGCCAGGAAAGATAGAATTACCTATGTACAGTCTCAATTATGTAACTATATGAGTTTTCTGATAAAAAAATTTCATTCTTACCTTTCATATATATATATATATATATATATATATATATATATATATATATATATATATATATATATATAATAAAGTGGCAATAAAAAAGTCAATGATATCGCTTTTATTTAATTTGGATAAGACTTCACTATGCTGATGTTCATATTTTTTTATGATCGCTTTGAACGTATATTAAGTGGATACAAAATGTTCAATTCTTTAAACACCATTAATTTGTATCCGCTTGTTGTACAATCAATTCTCATGATATGCACGTGACTTTTTTTGTGTATGATCGTCATTGGTGATAAACAATAACTTGACGGAGTCAGATTGAATGAAATAAAAAGATAGAATTGACTTTTGACCACCACTTGATTTCTAAGGTGACATCTGATACCCATTACTCTCAAATGTGTGCATGAGGAATATGTTCCTCAGGTGCCATCTGATGGAACATTATCAGATAGCGCATCAAAACTCCAATCTCTATTATTTTTTCACGATCCGATCGCTGATCATTATCTTCGTGTCCTAAGATATATATAAAAGATCAAGTGAATTGGAATTCATTTAATCATTGATCTAATGATTTCATTTGTTATATTATTAAAAATCTTTAATTTTTTAGCCATTAGATACATGAGTTAACGAGCAAACTTCAAATCACGTGATTTTTTATATGTATACGTCTTGGGACATGAAGATCATAATGTATGGTCGGATCGCCAAAAACTGGTAGAGAGATTGGAGCTTTGATATGCCATCTAATGGATTTATATTAGATGATATCTAAAGTATGTCTCTCTATATATATGGAAAAAGTGTGTGTGTGTGTGTGAGAGAGTAGAGAGAGAGATTAACTTGTGTCATTCTGGAAGGATTCGAGGGCGAATCCTTCCCATTTAAATCCAATCGTACAACATGTGAATGTAGGATGCACTTTGTTGAAGCTGATCTACATTATCTCAAGTACTAAAAATCAAAATCATGTATTTTGAATACTTTTTGCCCCTCCATCAAGTATGAGCAAAATGGACGGCTGAAAATGGTTTATTGCTTATATCTATGTTTTTAGACATACAAATTCTCGATTCGACTATTTCATCATGATCTAAACACTTAAAAATCCTCACACACTAATTTTTCTTAGATTTCAAATATTCTACACCGGTAAACTAACCAACTCACTATTTCGGTCGTACATTTTGTGCCTACTTGACGGATGAGCAAAAATTCAAAATACATGATTTTTAATTTTTAGTTACTTGAAATAATGTAGATCAACTTCAACGAAATGGATCTTACATTCGGATGTCGTAAGGTTGTATTTGAGTGGGAAGAATTCAGCCTTGAATCTTTCCGGAATGACACAAGTCTCTCTCTCCTCTATATATATATATATATATATATATATATATATATATATATATATATATATATATATAAGGAGCTGATCTCCTAAGAATGGTTCTCACGGCTTTGTGTGAGAACTTTCATGTGGATCGTCAGATCTGATAGATTAAATCAAATAAAATCAGATCTCTATCAGATCTGACGACCACATAAAAGTTCTCACTGAATCTGTGAGAACCGTTCTTAAGGGATCAACTCAATATATATATATATATATATATATATATATATATATATATATATATATATATAAGGAGCTGATCTCCTAAGAATGGTTCTCACGGCTTTGTGTGAGAACTTTCATGTGGATCGTCAGATCTGATAGATTAAATCAAATAAAATCAGATCTCTATCAGATCTGACGACCACATAAAAGTTCTCACTGAATCTGTGAGAACCGTTCTTAAGGGATCAACTCACTATATATATATATATATATATATATATATATATATATATATATATATATATATATATATATATATATATATATATATATATATATATATATAGAGAAAAATGGATATCAGCCGGCAGGCTGAGAGAACTCTCTCAGCCTGCGCTGACGTGGCTCAAATTGTCACGTCACTGAGTTGCGGCACGCTTTTAGGCGACTGTTAAATTACCAAATACCCCTTATGAAAAGCAACTCTTAGAGCGTTCCCTTGATTATTGTTTATTATTATTTTTCCCCCCTTTTATTTTGCCGCTCTTTATAGGATATAAATTATTTTTCGCCTTATTTCTTTACCTCTTTTTTTGAAAGATGTATTTTCTCCTTTTCAGCCTGAGATAAATTTTTTTTTGAAAATATAAAATCTTTTCAGATCAATGTTTTCAGCCTGCGATAAAATTCTACTTTATAGTTTAATTTTTTTTGTATATAATGTAGTCAGAGTCCTGGTCGCATTGTACATTTAAACTGCGACCTTAGTCAAAGTTTTTGGTCGCAGTGTACATGGTGAAATGCGACCAAGGTCGCAGTGTTGTTATTGATAAAGATAGCCAGCAACTGCAATCTAGGGTTGCATTACATGGACTGCGACTTTGGTCGCAGTACGTTAAGTAATTATTTTTTTTTAATATAATGTATTCAGAGTCTTTGGTCGCAATGTACATTTAAACTGCGACCTTAGCCAAAGTCTTTTGTCGCAGTGTACATGGTTAAATGCGACCAAGGTCGCAGTGTTGTTATTGATAAAGATAGCCAGCAACTGCAATCTAGGGTTGCATTACATGGACTGCGACTTTGGTCGCAGTACGTTAAGTAAGTGTTGTTTTATTAAGTGTTGTTTTTTGGATTAAGTCATTTTTTGAATCTAAATGAAAAATGAAAAGTTGTCTGTTGTCTGATGCGACTTGGAGTCAGTCCGTGAGACGCGACCTGTCATAAAGATTTTATGAGATCTTTTAACGTCAAGTCTATGTTGACGAACCCCGCACCATTCGTTGTTTCCCGAAGCGGTTGTCTACGCGTCGGTTCTTCATTGGGTTTAGGCGTTAATGTCTTTTAATGCCAAACCGGCGCTGGCGGTTGGAGACCATGGGCTGCCTATAAATAGGGCTCACCCTCTCCCTTTAACAGCCCATAATTAGACTGTTTTCTTTCGAGAGCAATTGCTCTGAGAATTTCCGCCTTCTTCAGAGTCTCTAACAGGGGCCTGCCTCCATGGATGAAGATGACCTTATTGACGAACTTGATCGATGTTCGTCCACAAGGGAAGAAGTCATAGACCTCATCGTCCACAAGGGAAGAAGTCATGGTCCTCGTCGTTCACAAGGGAAGAAGTCATGATCCCTGACGAGGACTTAATCCTCACCGAGATCTGCTCTGACTTGATGCACCAGTCAAGCTTGCTGGTAACGGATGGTCAGAGTGGGTATGGCGGCGGGGGATGTGGTGGATATAGTGGTGGGTAGCATTCCCTGTGAGGTCTCAAAACCTCCTCTCTTACCCCAGAAGTGACATCGAGGAAACTCCATGCTCACTGGATAACCTTCTGGTGAAGAGATGTTCATAAACGAAAGATTCTGCTGCCACCAGACCTCCAGGAGAAGATTGCTCTTAGTAGTCAACAAGGGCTCTTCTTGGCTCTTCTGATGTTTTGTCTTCTTGGATACTTTGATGTTTAGTGTTCTTTGTAACACTCAATCTTATTGATTCTGCTGCCACCAGACCTGAAGAAGAAGATTTCTCTTAGTCAACAAGGGATTTTTTGATGTTTAGTCTTCTTGGCTACTTTGATGTTTAGTCTTCTTTGTAACACTGAATCTTATTGATTCTGCTGCCACCAGACCTCAAGAAGAAGATTGCTTTTAGTCAACAAGGGATTTTTTTTGATGTTTTAGTCTTCCTTTGTACTGCTGTATTTGTAACACTCAATCTTATTGTATAAGAGATCGTTTTGTATCATTTGCACATGCCTGGAGATAAATGCCTCGACATAAATAAAAAGCATATTTGTTTTTTTTTAATAAACTACGAACTTTTTCGCAGCCATGCATTGCAAACAAAACAACTATGATCATAGATGACACTGCGACCAAGGTCGCATAAGATACATTGCAAACAGTAACTACTGTGACCATGGTCGACACTGCGACCAAAGACTTCGACTAAGTAACTGTTGCGGTGACGTGTCACATCGTCGCAGTGTTGTTGTTGATTAAGACTAAAAACCAGCAATAGCGACCAAGATTGGAGATTATTTTTTTAAGACTGCGGCCATCAACTGCGACCAAAGTCGCAGTGTTGTTGTTGATTATTTATAAAGACCACCAACTGCGACCAAGGTCGCAGTGATGTTGTTGATTCGTAAAGACCAGCAACTGCGACCAAGGTCGCTGTGTATTTTATTAAGACTAAACAGCAACAACTGCGATCTAGGTCGCAATTTATTTTATTAATACTACAGTCAGAAACTGCGACCAAGGTAGCAGTGTTGTTGTTGAGTAAGACTAAAGTCCAGCAACTGCGACCAGGGTCGCAGTGTATTTATTAAGTCTGCGTCCAGCAACTGCGACCAATGTCGCAACCTTTCAATTTTAAAAATTTTTAAGGGTGAAGTAATATAATTATTAACTGCGACCAAGGTCGCAGTGTTGTTAAGGATAAAGATGGTCGCAGTGTACATGGTTAAATGTGACCAAGGTCGCATTGTTGTTGTTGATAAAGATGGCCAACAACTGCAGTCTTAGGTCGCTTTACATGGACTGCGACATTGGTCGCAGTACGTTAAGTAAGTGTTTTCCTTTAGATTAACATGCATAGCGACCAAGGTCGCCGTGTTCTTGTTTTATTAAGTGTTGTTTTAGATTAAGTCATTTTTTTGAATCTAAATGAAAAATGAAAAGTTGTCTGTTGTCTGATGCGGTCAGAAACTGCGACCAAGGTAGCAGTGTTGTTGTTGATTAAGATTAAAGACCAGCAACTGCGACCTTGGTCGCATTGTATTTATTAAGTCTGCCTCCATGGTCGCAGTATTTCAACCGATACATAGTAGTAAAAAATGTAATTCACACAAATAACTTTAGAAAACAGATTTATATATATTTAAAAAGAAAAACTCCCATAAATAACTCAATTTGATTTATATATATTTAAAAAGAAAAACAAAATACAATTTTTTAACTTCTAATCGTCGTCATCACCATAGTAATCAGATTCGTCGTCAAGAGTCATGCTTTCGTCTTCTGTCTCTTCCTCCTCTTCAGATACAGTCTCATCGTCGCTTTCTTCCTCTTCATGTTTGTGTTTTGGTTCATCAATGAACTCCCAGAAAGGGTCGTCTGTATCAAGTTCAGATTCTGACCCATAGCGAGACATTGTTTCAGAACTAAACATAAAATCATCATTTGATGATTGGCTTCTTTCGGGTGAAGACGGTGGTGATGGTGAAGACATTGTTTGAATGTATTGGCTTCTTTCCGGTGAAGAGGATGGTATGTTTTTAATCCTTTGCTCATGACCCTTTATATATTTTTAATCCCGGAATTCCAAAAGGTTTAAGCTCTCGGACCACGCGAATATCTCTCAAATATATTTTCTATCTTTTCCCAAAATTGTATACTTCCTAGGTGACTGTTCAGTTATCCAAAACAGTTTAAAAGTTAATACACTATAACTTTAAATTACTTTGAACTCCAAAACAGTACATTATTGCGACCAAAGTCGCATTGGGGACTGATAAATGATTAACTGCGACCATAAATTGCATCCATAGTAGTATTGCGACTATGGTCGCAGTGTTTAAGAGCAGCAGTCGCAGTTTGGATATGTAATTAAAAGAGCTTATAAGTTAATATATTGAGAAAGAGACCTTACAAAAAAAAATTAAAAGCTTTTAAAAGAAGACAAAATATAATTGAATATCAGAAGATCAGGAAATCCTAATCCTCGTCATTATCACCATCATAAGCAGATTCATCGTCTTCATTCTTCTGCTCTTCCTCTTCATCACTTATTTCCTCATCATCTTGCTGGTTTTGAGGTTTTTTGTTTCACCGATGAACTCCCAGAATGGATCGTCTCTATCAAGCTCTTTGTCTGACCCGTTTCTAGGAAGCGAGCCTGCAGCATCAGAGGACATGCTTTCATCAAGCATGTCTCCGTCAAGTGGCAGAGGAATAATGTCTTCTTCACTAACCCACATGAAAAATTCATTATCATCATGAATAGGAGGATCAGTTAATATATTATTTGATGTAGTGAGATAGTCAAAAGGAGTGAAGTCCAGACTGGTATCAGATTCACTAGAATATCCTAAAGACAAAGGACCAGTGGGGGATTGATTGAAGTTGAATTCTGAGTGTTCAGAGGAAGAAGATGGGGAAGACATGATTCAAGAATGAATTTTTTTTGGAAGTTTTTGAAATCAAATTGAAAAGGAAGAGCAAAATTATAGTTTTTTAGGTATGAGGTAATATATTAGTTACAAGCATTATATAAAGGTCAATATTGTGGAAGAACATGAATAGTAATAATAATTGTTACAGGTGAGGGTTGAGTATGGTAGGAAGTGGTAAAAAAAATTAAATATTTAATTGAAGATTTATTGCTGGAGAATCCGAAGTACAAATTAACTTTTTATAGAATTGTTTGGCTATATCTTTAGATTACGTATGGTGCACATCTTTCCTTTCTCGAGATTAACATTAGTGCATATCTTTTTTTCTAGACTGGTGTTGTATCACGGTAGATATAATATTAATTACTTCTTTTACAGAAGGCATGAGAAAGAAGATTGCGAATTTGGTCGCAGTACCGAAGGAGGTCGCATTGCTATGCGATAGCATTTTTTGTCTTGTATTCTTTATTCTGTATTAAGTCTGCGACCATGGAATGTTTTTTTACTTTTGAATGCTAGAAGTCGCAGTCGTCATTTAAAAGGGGTATTTTTGTCATTTTGTTTCACGATTGTTTAGGCGGGATTTTTTTGATTTTTTTGGCGCCAACACTCTGCGACCGATGTGTGGCCTATATTCAGCCACGTCCCGCAGGCTGAGAAACTCTCTCAGCCCGCAGGCTGAGGTACAGATAGCCCATATATATATATATATATATATATATATATATATATATATATATATATATATATATATATATATATATATATATATATATATATATATATATATATCGGTGTTTGAAAAGGTGAAAGCGAGGTGAAGCATTGGATCACCCTTTATAGGCGAGGCATAAGCCTCAATGCATGAGGCATAGACCTCATGGATTTTCTTATATTTCATCAATCAAGGCTGAAATAGGCTTAGTATAGAAACAAAAACAACTATAAAATAAGTTGGATGGAGAAAAACCAAAGACCACCTATTGTATTATAGCGACATAGCAAAGACTATACATACATGTGCGTGAGTGTGTGTGTGTGTGTGTGTAAAGGAAATAAGCTCATGTGTCTTGGTAGCTCATTATGCTAAATGAGTTTCTAGCCTATTTCCCTTTTACTCATACATACACATACGACTACTCGTACAAAGCATGTGCATATTTTCTATCCCCATCCGCCTCTTTATTTTTCCTTATCATGTTGTTTTTTATAATAAATTAAAAGAAAAATAAATATTTCTTTAATATAAGAACTTTCTCTTTACATTGCTTATTATAATTTGTACTCTCTTTTTAGTTAAAAGAAAAAAGTACAAAAGGAAAAAAGACAACAGCCTCGCTCTTTAACTCTCCCCACTTTTTCACTCTCTCTCTCTCTCTCTCTCTTCCTTTCTTTGTGTGTGTGTCTCTCTCATTGCCCCCAATAAAAGAAAGAAAGAAAGCAATACCGACCGAGACCCTCCCCTCTTTCTGACTCTCTTCCTTTCTCTCTTAGTGTCTCTCTAACTCTACCAAATCAGACAAGGTGGCGTTAACCAAACTTATAAATATTGAATTTTTTGTGTAACCTTAATTGTACCTATAAAGAATTTTTTGATATGAGGGTTTTATTTGTGTATTTTAAATGTTTTGTGTGGATTCTTTTTGCATATTGAGTCATATAGATGAATCCTTTGCTTTGAGATTTTTTTTTCCATGTCTATTTCTAATTTTTTATTCGGTATTTTTTCTGCATATTAAGTTACGTAGATGAATTTTTCAATTTTCTTTTCATGTGTATTTCTAATTTTGCAGTCCTATTGATTGGACTATATGACCAAAGATGTAGTTTTTCTTCTAGGGGTCGAAATTATGTTGTTTAATTGCCTATTTTCTGTGGATTTTTTTCTCCGTCTCTCTCTCCCCCTCTCTCTCTCGCGTGGTGGCAACACAGTGGACTTGAGTGGATAATTTATTGACACAATCAAATATATAATCTTTTCTTTAATACACTAGAGATCAGACCCTAAAATGCTAAGAAAATTAGATTTTTAAATGATGAAGAATTGATATTTTTAATGAATCAATATATTATGGTTCCATGCATATATTTTGCCGAATTTGTATAGAATTATGATTTTTTTCCTTACGCGCGCGTGCGTGTGGAGATATAGAAAAATGAGAATTGTAAATTAAGAGAATTGAGTGGACTCTGCTAGAATCTGGATGATTTATGTTTATGTAACTTCTTCCTTATTTCTTTCTTATTTTTTTAGATCCATTTTGTTGTTATTTTCTTTTCTTTCTCCTACATTTTCCACTTTATTTTGCCGATTTTTCCTCTATTTTTTGGATTATCTATTTTTGAAGATTCTTTCTTTTCTCTTTTGCCTTTCTTCTTCTATTCTTTGTAGATTTTATCATTATCTTTTTTCAATTACTTTCTACCTTTTTATCATATTTTTTATTCTCTTTTCATTTGATTCTGCTCTACTTATTACTAATTCTTTCTTCTTCTTTTTGTGCAATATTTTTCTCTTTTTTTCTATTATTTTTCTTATTTTCCCTTTGCTTTTCCTGGATGTTTTCCTTATCTTTTCTAAGATTTCTTACTTTTTTCCAAATGTTTTATTTTTTTTCTTTCCTTTTCTTTTTGGGTCTTTCTCATATGAACCCCTTAAATCTATTGCATTATCAAACTTACCCCCCAAATTATCATAATATCTTTATTACTCTTCTAAATCTTTCATATTTTCAAAATTACACTTATTGTCAGTTAAAAGGAATAAAAAATGGAATATTTTGTTAATTTTTTTTATAAAATTCCTTTAATACCCTTATATCCTAATTAAATTATATTTAAACTAATTAAACCTCACTTAATAATGAATTAACTAACTATAGAAATTATCTATGAAATAACTCTGTGTTGGATAAGCTCCATTGCTTCCTTATCCACCTCCCCACTCCTCGACCCATGAGCATGCCCAAGGGTCGCATGGTTTGCACATGCTCCCCATGCCATTCCATATGACCATACACCATGACCATTCCCTCCAACCTCCTCATCATCAACACCATGATTCACCCCCACCTTTTTGAAATGCACTCTGTTATAAATAACCCATAGCAAAACTATCAGTCCTCATCATCCTGATCGTCGCCCCATTGCCATGAACCCTATGAACCGAAAATCATGCCACGGCTTTTCGCTGAGGCAGGGTGACATCAGGCTTGTAATCACCTAGAGGGGGGTGAATAGGTGATGGCTATTCGATGGTCAAATAATGCGGAATTAAAAACTTATTAAACTAAACACCAAGTATAATACAAGAGTGTAGTCGGATTCCCCGTGAAGGGCTCTAGACTAACTCCTCAAGATTTCTCTAAATAAGAGTTGAGGTACCGCGTTGGCTCTCTTGGTTAAATACAAGTGTTAGCAAACAATCCCCAAGCATATAACAATATGATCACAAATGTATATCAAGTATATAAAGATAAAGACAATAATAGCATGAAAGATATAAACAAATAAAAGATAGAGAGAAATCGCACACACGGGAGATTTGTTTCGAGGTTCGAGCACACTTGCTCAACGTCTCCGCCTTCAACACTAAGAAGGATTTCTACTAAAATCAATTCCACCGGATCACTCGGTGTCGCAACACCTACAAGGCGAGTTCACACTTGAACTCCTTGGACTCTCAAGTCCCGAACACACCGCAAGCCCACAAGCTCGCCGAGGCCACACCTCAAACACCGAGTTCACACACGAACTCAAAACACCGCGAACCCGCAAGTCCGCCTCCTCAAAGTACAACGTTGGAACTTTGGTGATCACAACACTTTGATCATCTAAAATCCTCTCACAACAAATATCCCTATAGATAGATATAGTAATGGATAGCTAAAGTGTTTGTGTGAGAAAACTAGGATTGAAATGGTAGAGAAAAACTCAAGAAAATCACTTTTCAAAACTCTTGATAAACTCTCCTTTTGAATGAAAGTATTTGGCTCAAATACAAGTGGAGAAAACTCTTAAAAGATGTAGGAAAAATTGGTGCAAAACCACTTGAAAAATCTTAGAGAAAACAGCCCCAAAAGCCCCCTTTAAATAGGGCTAGAAAAAACTAGCCATTGGGCAGTTTTTTTTAGCCCAGGCGGGTCAGAATTTTGACCGTTGGAGGTTCGGTCGACCGCTGCCTGGAACAGCGAATAAAGTTCTCTGCCAGTCGACCGGCCCGGTCGACCAGGGCTTTCCAGAGAGCAGAAGCTCTCTGCGGTCAACCAGGTCTGTCGACCGGGCCTCCAGCAAACCTGGCGTGCACATTCTGTGCATGTCAGTCGACCGACTCGTTCGACCAACTTCAAGCTCGGTCGACCGGTTCGGTCGACCGACTGAAGCCAGACAGGTCAGTTAAGGGATTAAAAAGGTTATCTTTTTAGCTTAAATAAAATCACATAAATTCACCAAAAATCTACAAAAATAAGTTCAGTATAATACTTTGATAAACAAACACGTTTGAGTAAAATTAAGACATGTTACAAACATTTTGAACTATTTTTGTAACTTATAAATTTTGGTTAAAAATGAAAACGGTATTTTTTTCAAAATTGGTTTTTTCAAAACTTCTCCAAATATAAAAACAAGATATTTTAAACACTTTTGAAACATAGAGTGTATGGATATGATCCACTACACATACATGGTGAAATATCTATGTTTTTGACATTAAGCACTAAAATGGTTTTGTTTAAAACATATATACTTTGAATTACCAAAAACCAAACCAGTATTTTCAAAAAGAAAACTCTTTTGTATTTTTCCAAAATAAAATTCTTTTATGACAAACTCATCTAAATCAAGAGTGTGTGTGTGTATAAGATATACTTGAGCAATCCACCAACTATTCTATCCTTTACATTTTATCTAAAAATAAAATCATATAAAAAAATAAACCTAGACGCAAGTCTTGATCATGAAGGTCTTCACTTGAAGTCTTCTTGTAATACCCCGTTCCCGGAATACGTACTTAAATTCGTATTCAGTTTTTCGATCGTATTTTTTTGATTTACTTCCCGTATTTGACCAATTTCAATTTCAAATATCATTTTCTAATATATTAGATTTTATGTGAATTTCTGGAATTTTCTAGAATTAAAATGAATTTCTTCAAAACCGGTGTCGACTAGTGCCGCTGATCGATTCCCGAATTTTTATCTTACAAACTGTTTAGAATTTCTCGAAGATTCTTTAGACATTTCTGCTTAGAATAATATTCCTTACTTAAATACTTTTTCTGAAGATTTTACGAATTTATGGATCTTCCACCGGAGTCGGTAGATAACCGATTCTAGGATTTTTAATTCACAAACAGTTAGGAATTTCAAGATGGCCCTTTAGGCATTATTCTTTAGAATCATATTTTCTACCTACATTCTTTTTCTGAGAATTTTATGATTTTATGAAAATCCCAACGGAGTCGGTATTTTATTGGTTCCGGGATTTTTAGATTTAAAACTATAAAGTATTTCTTAAAAAGGATTTTACTACGAGTCTTCATATATTATTATTGATTTTTGGTGAAAATTGCGAGTCGTTCCGAGATACTTGAATTTCGGACGATTTCGGTATTTTCCGAATTGTTTTTCCCCATACTCGACTTTATCTCGGGAAACTGTGTTTCCGATATTTTCATTTTTGGAGACAATGAAAATATCTTCTCTTTATCATTTCTTTTCCATTTTCCTCCACAAGCCAAATCCAACTTTTCCTCCACAAGCCAAATCCAACTTTTCTTCCAAATTTCCATTTTCCAAAATTCCCACCTCCACACAATTTTCCACTCACTTTCCACCAAATCTCCACCACACAAACCCTCCACCTCTTCATCTCCATGGCCAGCCACCATTGGCCAAGAGTGGCCAAGTGAAACACTCCACCTCCCCTATTTACACAAAACCCCCTCTCTTTTAATTATTTGCATTGCCTTCACAAATCCAAATTTCTATAAATTCCTTTCCTTCTCTACTTCACTTCTCTTTTCTCTTTTTCACTTCACCAAAGCCCTAGCCTTCACCACCTCCATCTCTTCTTCATCTCCACCAAGACAACCACCACCACTTCCCCAACTTAGCTTCATCCTCTTCCTCCTTCATCTCCATGGATATCACCACTCCAAGGTCAACAACACCAAGAGACACCACCAAGGTCTTCTCCATCTCCACCACAACTACTTGGATTGGGATCGTCTCCTCCTTCGTCGATTGCGTCGCCGTGGATCATTTCCGACCACGACCTCTTCAAGCTTCACACAACCGATCGAAGTGAGTATATTTACTCACCAAGACTTGATCAATTCCTAGTATACATGTATCTTCATATCTAGTGGCCCGTGTCATCAAAATCATATTTTTCATATTTTTAGCCTATCAAACAAACACCATAAAATCTGTTCTGTATTCTGTTTTTCCAGTATTAGTCGACTTGACCTAGAGACTAGTCGACTAACCCATCTGTTCTGAAACGTAACTTTTCTGATTTCTCAACTTTAGTCGACTTAGACTAATTTTCTAGTCGACTATAGTCCCCTAGTCGACTAACCATTTCTACCTAGTCGACTAGACTTTCCTTGAAACCAAAAACACCAACTCTCGGCTCTAGTCGACTTAGTCTATATTACTAGTCGACTAGATACCTTTAGTCGACTATACCCTTGATCCTAGTCGACTAACATGTCCCTGAAATAAATCCCAATTTTATGTATCACAGATTTAGTCGACTTGCGTATCCATTAGTCGACTTGTTGTTCACTGTTAGTCGACTACCCTTCCAATCCTAGTCGACTAGCTATTCCTGAAACAGAATTCCAACTTTCTGGAAACCACTTTTAGTCGACTCCTGCAGACTAGTAGTCGACTTAGAACCCCTATTAGTCGACTAATCCTTCCACCTAGTCGACTAATTCTGACTGGTTAATTTAGTTGCCTTCTATTCTGATTTTGGATCTTAACCTCTATGCATGTGGTACTTTAGTCTTGTTTATGCTTCATAATTGATACCACATGACTTATTACTTGATGGATCTCACCACTTGATACTTCATGACTTGTTCGTTAACATTATCAACCGTTTGTCAATTCTTTAGACTTGTTAGTTTTATGTTTCCTTTTAACACATGTATATCACCTGACTTGCTAGACCCTCTGGTTAGGCCATGACTTGCCCTGATTATCATCAATCTCTTATCATGATTGATTGCTTGTTATATATTACCATCTTGTCATGCTATCACTTGACACCCAGCATGATGTATTTGACCTTATGATTATTACGTTTACGGGATCTTGCCTTGTTATCTTATATGGAACTAAGTGCCACACCGTCCAATGGTGGGGGCCACCTCTAGAATCCATCCCCTCAGAGCAAAGTGCCACATGGAACAAAGTGCCACACCGTCCAATGGTGGGGGCCACCTCTTGAATCTGTGGGGGCCACCTCTTGAATCTGTAGGGTTATACCTGTTATTACTATTTATTCCCGTAATCTAATAATCTCAATAAGCTACAACTTAAACGGGGAATGGGAGGAAGTGATGGATGCCGGAATGATACCTTGCTTATAGTAATGGAATAAAATATTGACGACGAGAGTTAGTGGGTCATAAGTCCCACAGAAGACAAGAGTTAGGAGGATGTTTGCCCTCCAAACTGGTTCCAGGTGTATGGAAACTACTATAAGAAGTGATATCAGTTCTCCATCTACTTCCGGTAACGACCCTCGACTTTCTTATATATGGATGTATGTGTGTGGGATGTACACTCAAACACATACCTAGATATATGAGTTAGACGAGTAATAATAATAATAGTAGACGTTGCCTATTATGATTCCATGTCATGTACCGGTATTGATTCCTGACTTAGTCCTGGTTATGACTTATGGTACGCGTGTTATGGACCCTTGATTATTACTGTTATGTATTCCTGTCTTGACCATAGTATGATTTGCATCTCTGATTCTATACGCTTGGATATTCGGTGGCATGAGACAAAGGGTATATAGATGAGGGTTTCCTTGTTTGGATTATTCCTTCGATGTACTAGTCTCATGGGACCGTGACCTAAGCGTATAAAATCACTTTTGCTTATAATCAGCTTTACTTTTGATTTCCTGTTCCATGTATACGATACCTGTCCTCATATATTTATACTTGTATTCTAACCCCTATTCGTATCACTTAGCCACTTGGCTGTAGATTGCCTATTGTTTATATGTCTTGATTCCTTGGATTTGCATATTCAGATTCCGAAGCTTGGATCGAAGTGGAGCTGTCCACAGTAGATCAAGCTTTCCTTAGCAGGCAGCCTAGCTCCAGTTCTCCGTGTCAGACCCATCATTTTGACTCACGGGATCTTCATCCTACTCGTGAGCATTTATATATCTCTTTTGTATATTTTCCTTTTGGACTTAGTTGTGATAAAGATACATGTAATATGTACATGTTTATCATACTGTGATGACTTTGTATATGTACTTTCTTTGTTGGCATATATATGACTACCACGCTTTGTGTGTACTCTGATTTCTTGTTGTACTTTTATGCTTAGCGTATATACGTGGGGGCTTCTTCTGACCTACGTATATACGTCGCAGTGACGTCCCCGTATTTGTGGAATCGGGGCGTTACACTTCTCATCTTCTTGACTTGGTCCAAACTCGATCCAAAGTGCTAGACTCCTCTTGAGTACTTGATGTGGTCTTGATGCACAAGCTCTTGAATCAAATCGTGCTAGCTTTAAAACTTGACTTTAAATCCTATGTTGAAGCTAAACACCAACTAAGATCTTGATCATAAATCTGAGACTAATTAAACACAAAATCATTAGTACTCTAACTACATGAGTTGATCATCATCAAACTAGAGTGATGGGCTTTTGGGCCAACAATCTCTCCCTTTTTGATGATGACAAAACTCATGAAGTTATATATGCATGGATTAAAGTAAAGCTTCAAAGAAGCTCCCCCTTAACTCATGCATAACAAATAAGCAATAAGATATAGCAATGAAGCACATAAATTAACTAAACATGCATGCAAATATAAGGAGATGAACATGCCAATCAAGCATAAAACTCATCAAATTCTTTTTCTCCTATTTGCAAAACAAAACATATATGCATAAATATAAATCCTTCTCCCCCTTTATGAATAAAGCAAGGAAAACATGCATATATACCAAATACTTCTCCCCTTTTTGTCAATCATCAACAAAGAGGTTAAAGTAAAAACAAAATAATGTTCTCCCCCTTTTTGTCAAAAACTAAAAATCAACAAAAAGGTGAAATCAAATCAACCAATAAAGAGATATATGCAATATACATTCATGAAGAGGAAGACACTAAGTTAGCTTCCCTACGTATATACATTACATGAAAGAGGGATGACAAGCCTAATTCATATAACGCATAATATGTAATACATAAGAGGAGATGTAAAGCTCTCCCTACATACGTGTACCACATAAAGAAGAGTTGTCAAGCTCCTCAATATAAGATACACTCAACATGAATCTATATGTAGAAGAGATGTTAAGCTCCCCTTGCATATAGGCAATACAAATCAAAACATTTTTTTTAATTTTCAAAATTTCTTATTAAAACAAATTTTGAATTTTTCTCATAAAACAAATTTTGAGAAATCTTAGTATATCAAATTTTAAGATACCATAAAAATAAAATTTTTAAAGGTACCACTTGTAAACAATCAAATTTGAGATATCTTGTAATCAATCAAATTTTAAGATACCAATTGTAAGTAATCATTACAAATTTTGAATTTAATAGAATCATATTGATACCAATAAAAATATTGAAGAATATTTCACATTTTTGATATCAATAAAAATACCAATTTTAAAATAATGCATAAGCATATTAAAATATCAATTGAGGAACCAATTGAAAATAAAAGTTTGAATTAAGCTTAGCATAAACAAACTTTGTGCTTTAAACATGTAAACCTATTTTAAATCAAGCACAAATAAATCATATATATGTATGAAAAAGACAATACCAATGGGAATTGATATTATGGAAATGAAGCATACATATATAGGAAACAAAATATGAGTATATACAAAAAAATATCAATTGAGATACCAATTGAAAATATGATGTAAATCAAGTATATAAATCATAACTACCACCCTTTATATACACAAGATAAAAGATTTTCAATAAGGCTTGCAAGGCATACTCGCCCATCCGTCCACCCATTACGGTGTTGGTAGGGGTTTTAAAAAATAGTTTTGAAAATATTTTAGTATTGAAAATCACTATCAAGTGAAGAACAATAACTAGTTAAAAGTAATTTTTGAAACACTAGTTAAAGATCCTTCAAAACATGAAATCAAATTACATGTATATCATGAAACATGCTAAATACATAAAGGTTGACACTCAAAATCTATATAGCTCATAAAGACTTATGAAAACATAGTCATGAGAAAACAAATTAAATATGAGTGTACAAACAACATGTGAATAGCATATTCATGAAAATTAATCACTAAAGCTCAAAACAAACAGAATATCATTTTATCAAACAAATCATTCATTTTTCATATAAAGATGAAAAACATAAAAATTCATTTTTCATCTTAAAAACAAACTTCTCGGTATATATATGTTTTTATCCAATCCTAACAATATGCATATATATCCCAAACATAAAAAGAGTCCATAATGTAAGTTGCATGAAGGCAAATGACTCATGGGGTATACATGTATATTTGTTACATTTGAATAAAAAAAACATATACATGAAGTAAAACATGAAAATTGGCAAAACAAGTGTAAATGAGGAAATCATCAAAACTAAGCTATACATGTGCATATAGTGAGTACAAATGAATAATGAAGTGCAAACATATATGAATCAATTTGTTGCTCACTACTTGTACAAGTATATATATCCAAGTTTTGATAAACACTACATTTAAACAAGTATTTACCACATGAAGCCTAAAAACATGAACATGCTAAAGAAATCATCCATGAAAAGCATGTAAACTAAAGTTAGAGTTTAGAGATAGTTACTGACACATGAACTATACTCCAAATCTCAAAAATATGGTGATCATCCCACCAAACCTCCTTGATAGCGGTGCATCAAATGTATGTCTATCATGTTCATGTGCAACAACCACCAAGGCACCAACTCTCTCACGTTTTGTGAGAGCCTACACCTACATCAAAAACAAAAGGTGGGGATTTTGGAACCCATTTTCTCTTGGGTCCTTGGGGGTTAGCTTTGTAAGGAGCCCAAATATTTTTCTTATTAGCAAATTTAAAGTATTTATCTTATCATAACAAAATTTTACTAAATAGCCTTTGCGGCCACAATGTGTACATTTGTACACTCTAGAATAAGTGTGAGTGTGAGTGTGGTCATGACGTGCAAAGTGTGCATATGCATGATGTGGGTGTTGTGCATGAACATGAGGAACTTGTTTCTTTTGAAACAAGGATTCCAATCTTTTATGGTTAAATGCACATGTGCTCAAAGTTGAGCTCAAACAATTTATTTTATTTTTCAAAAATTTAATTTCATTTTTATCAATACTAGCATGTAAGGCATGATCAACAATCTTTTTCTTTTTAGAAACATTAACTTTTTCTTTTTCAACAATTTTTCTTTTTAAAGAAGTATTTTCATGTAAAGCAACTTCCTTTTGTTTTTCCACCAAAATAATCTTATTTTTCAAAGTAGCATTTCCTTCACATAAATCATTCAATTTAGAAAGCAAGGAAGTATTTTTATTTTTCAAATTTTCATTTTCTTTTGAAAAACATTCCAATTTATCTTATAAGGAGTCTTTTTCTTTTAACATGCAATCAATTTTATTTTTCATTTTCTTATTATCTTTTCTAAGCATGTTATATTTTTCAAGTAGTTGTTGACAAAATGAAGTAAGCTCATCATAAGACTTGTTAACATCTTCATCTACCTCGGATTCGGTAGTTACCTCAAGGGGCCCTTGGACTATATAGCACACGTTGGAAGCGTCACTTCCAACATCCGAGTCGCTCCCCGCATAATATTGTTCTTTTTCGCCAAGGGAGATCAAGGAGTTCCATACTACAAAAGCCGGATCAAGATTAGCAACCCTAAATAAATAAACATCATTTAGGGTAGATCTTAAAGCAAGTAGAGCTTTTGAATTAGCCTCAATATTTTTGCCATTTAAACAATAAGAATCTCTAGTAGTGACAAAATAAACATGAATCCCTAAGGCTTTACGGTACAAAGACATCTTAACCTTCCAAGTTTGGATGTTAAGAATATCAAAAGTGGGAGGTGACATGAATTCCATGGTGTGTGTACAAGTATTGTGATTAGCCAAAAAATGAGGATCTTTAACTCTAAGTTGTTAGACCTAAATCAAAAGCACTTGGCTCTGATACCACTTGTAATCACCTAGAGGGGGGTGAATAGGTGATGGCTAATCTAATGGTCAAATAATGCGGAATTAAAAACTTATTAAACTAAACACCAAGTATAACACAAGAGTGTAGCCGGGTTCCCTGTGAAGGGCTCTGGACTAACTCCTCAAGATTCCTCTAAATAAGAGTTGAGGTGTCACGTTGGCTCTCTTGGTTGAATACTGGTGTTAGCAAACAATTCCCAAGCATATAACGATATGAGCACAAATGTATATCAAGCATATAAAGATAAAGACAATAATAGCATGCAAGATATAAACAAATAGAAGATAGAGAGAGCAATCGCAAACACGGGAGATTTGTTTCGAGGTTCGAGCACACTTGCTCTATGTCCCCGCCTTCAACACTATGAAGGATTTCTGCTAAAATCGATCCCACCAGATCGCTCAGTGCCGTAACACCTACAAGGTGAGTTCACACTTGAACTCCTTAGACTCTCTAGTCCTGAACACACCGCAAGCCCACAAACTCGCCGAGGTCTCACCTCAAACACCGAGTTCACACATGAACTCGAAACACCGCGAACCCGTAAGTCCGCCTCCTCAAAGTACAAAGCTGGAACTTTGGTGATCACAACACTTTGATCACCTAAAATCCTCTCATAACAAATATCCCTATAGGTAGATATAGTAATAGATAGCTCAAGTGTTTGTGTAAGAAAACTAGAATTGAAATGGTGGAGGAAAACTCAAGGAGATCACTTTTCAAAACTCTTGATAATCTCTCCTTTTGAATGGAAGTATTTGGCTCAAATACAAGTGGAGAAAACTCTTAAAAGATGTAGGAAAAACTGGTGCAAAACCACTTGAAAAATCTTAGAGAAAACAGCCCCAAAAGCCCCCTTTAAATAGGGCTAGAAAAAATTAGCCGTTGGGCAGTTTTTTCCCGTTGGGCAGTTTTTTCAGCCCAGGCGGCTGGCGGTCGACCAGCTCGGTCGACCGCCAACGGTCAGAATTCTGACCGTTGGAAGCTCGGTCAACCGCTGCCTGGAACGGAGAACAAAGTTCTCTGCCGGTCGACCGAGGCTTTCCAGAGAGCAAAAGCTCTCTGCGGTCGACCGGGTCGGTCGACCGACCCTCCAGCAAACCTGGTGTGCACGTTCTGTGCACATCGGTTGACCAACTTCAACCTCGGTCCACCGGTCCGATCGACCGACTGAAGCCAGACAGGTCAGTTAAGGGATTAAAAAGGTTGTCTTTTTAGCATAAATAAAATCCCATAAATTCACCAAAAATCTGCAAAAATAAGTTCAGTATAATACTTTGATAAACAAACATGTTTGAGTAAAATCAAGACATGTTACAAACATTTGAACTATTTTTGTAACTTATAAATTTTGGTTAAAAATGAAAACGGTATTTTTCCAAAATTGGTTTTTCCAAAACTTCTCCAAATACAAAAACAAGATATTTTAAACACTTTTGAAGCGTAGAGTGTATGGATATGATCCACTACACATACGTGGTGAAATATCTATGTTTTTGACATTAAGCACAAAAACAGTTTTGGTAAAAACATATATACTTTGAATTACCAAAAACCAAACCGATATTTTTCAAAAAGAAAACTCTTTTATATTTTTCCAAAATAAAAATTCTTTTATGACAAACTCATCTAAATCAAGAGTGTGTGTATAAGATATACTTGAGCAATCTACCAACTATTCTATCCTTTACATTTTATCTAAAAATAAAATCTTATAAAAACAAACCTAGACACAAGTCTTGATCATGAAGGTCTTCACTTGAAGTCTTCTCATCTTCTTGACTTGGTCCAAACTCGATCCAAAGAGTTAGACTCCTCTTGAGTACTTGATGTGGCCTTGATGCACAAGCTCTGGAATCAAATCGTGCTAGCTTCAAAACTTGACTTTAAATCTTTTATTGAAGCTAAACACCAACTAAGATCTTGATCATAAATCTGAGACTAATTAAATACAAGATCATTAGTACTATAACTACATGAGTTGATCATCATCAAAACTAGAGTGATGCGCCTTTGGGCCAACAAGGTTATCTTAAGCATCAGGGAAGATGTGGATGAAGCCGGTGGCAAAAATGACGCCAGCAATGCCTAGACGATGAAAAATACATCGATTTCAGAGCGGAGGGATGGGACCCACTTGCCCAGATGGGGATGCAGACGCTGATGCCCCCACTGGTGAGGATAGAGAAGATGGCTGCGATCTTGAGGCCTTGGGTCAAGGACTTGTCGTGGCGGGCCGAGGACTCGTTGGAGGAGAGATGGAAAAGACCCAGGATAGAGATGCGGGTAAATTTGAGTAATATTTTAAAATTTTGAAGGATAAAAAAGTAATTATATTTTTAAACTATTAAAAATTAACATAAAGGATTAATTTGATATTTTTCAATATTTAAAGGGGGTAGTAAGTATATTATGAAGATTTAGGGGGTAAATTTGATAATGTCGTAGATTTGCGGCGGTGCATAAGAGAAAAGACCCTTTCTCTTTTCTTTCTAATTTTTATCAAATATTTTTCTACATATTGTAAGTAGGTAAACCACATTTATATAAAAAGTATATGGGATTATTTCGAATAGATAAGTATTAGATTGTTCTAAATTTATTTAGATAGAAATAAAAAAATAAATCTTCACATAGAAATTAGGAATCACTCTAATTTACAAACCCACTTATACAAATTTATTTAAATTGATTCTACTCTAACCCTTCATAGGTGGGCATGACTGCTTCTTTATCAAAGATAGCTCATTTTGCAAAATAAGTTATTAGCTCATAAGCAGCATTCTCTGTGTGTGAGAAAATCAAAGATCGTTGGTCATGGAGAAAATTTTCTCCTATGATGCTTCAAAAATTCCTAGATCTCTGTCACTATTTCATCTGACCGATAATACGTAGGAAGGTTTCCTCCATGGTCACTGTATTTATTAGTATTGCTTCCTTGTATCCTCTGTTTGGCTAACCTTTCACCTTAAATTTCTAGTTAGGTGCATGTGCGTGGGCCACTCAAATATTATAAGAGGGACAATCATGTGTTGACACGTGGATAAGATGTCAGATTTCAGGATAACAAAGCTTTAAAGTCTTTGAGCTCCTCTTACATCCTATTCACGTGTCAACACAGGATTGGTTCTCTTATAATATGTATGTGTGGCTCGCACACATGAATTAGCAGCTTAAATTTCATGGTTAGGTTTGTTAAATAATTATTTGACTCTTCCAGCCAGTTTTAAAGCCACTATTGACATCATCATCAATGATTCAACATTGCTGATAACAAGAATCCTATCACCCAAAAGAATGAATGATGCACGTGCTTGGTTCTGACAGTACAAATAATCAAAATAGAAGTTCTCTTGGCCCTTCATACTGACTTATAACTTGATCCTGAGTCTATATTGTTTTTGTTTCAAATACATTTATGCAGTATTCCAAAATTTCCATACCCTCACTATCTGATTCGTAATTTCCTCGTGTTGGGTCCAGCCCTAGATGTGAATGGCAGGTTTGAAATGCATGCAACAAGTTGCATGTTGCCAGCTATAGAGCTAGAAACTTTTGACATGGTAGGTGAAATATAATAAGCAAATTTCTCGAGTTTATATTTGAAACATTATTATTCTTTGATCATGCATAAAGTTTAGGTATGTTTTACTTTAAATAAATTAGCAAGAACGATAAGAGGAAGACGTGTTAAATTAACTAAAATAACTAAAGGTAAATCATACATTTATAAACTATGATTGTTATCTATACCAACTATAATTAACCAAAAATATTTTTATTGGTAGAAAAAATAATATTAATTTTTTTTAAAATAATACCTTATAATATCTTGCAAGATTAAAATTTGTGTTTAAAATATAAAACAATGCTCTAATTGGCGTTTCTTTGTTTCTTCTAAATATGGAAGGCATTGAGAAAAAGAGAGAGAATGTTTTTCTTCATTATTATTTTATATCTTAAATACAAGTGAAACTAAAGAGATATTTTCTCTAGTCAATTAGTCGACTGGGACTTTGTTATTTGGTATTAAGTGAACTTATTGGAATCCCCAAAGGCAACTAATATAACTAAATGATATATTTAGTAATTAAATCTGTTAGACCTCTCCTTAAAAGATAATTAACATAATTAGAGAAAAATGTATGGATTTTACTTGACTATATTAGCACGCATTTAAAAGGAAAATTCTGCAAGTGTAACATGATCTATTCCAAAATTAGAATTAGGTAAGAACAATTACCTACACTTCCCAAATTAATAAGACAAATTATTATACATAAAACGAACTTTTGGAACGAAGTGCCCATGCTTTACTCTGCCCCTTGCATGTGACAAAGATCTGGTTCCCCAAGCTGAAGGTTACAATGGAAGAGAGATAGCAACTCTACTTTGTCTTGGACCCAAATGTGAGAAAATTTTCCCCATTCAAGATCACTGAGGACTTAAATCATGCATTTAATCTCTTCTAGTATTCCTGTTTTATCTTTGTGGCCCCTGACTATATTGCTTCTCTGCTACACATAACTATGTACTATGAATTCTCATATTCATTAAGCTGCAGATCTTGAATTTCCTCAACAAATAATCTTTCTTTTCTTTTTTTCTTTTTTAACATTAGTCTGTAATCAGACTAGAACGTGGGACTCTCCAAAACCCACTCCTACTCTTTTTACTAGTGAAGCAGGTCTTTTTACCACTCGCAACCTAAGACTCCCTCAACAAACAACAATTTCTTTTTGCGTTGCATTAGATGCATTTTTATCAACAACTTGGAGGACGTCACTCCTTTAGAAGATGATCATAGGTCTTGTGCTAAGATCTTTTTTTGTTCTTTAAAATCCGATTTAATATTCAAGTGGAATCCAATTTCAAATGCTTCACAGTTTATGAAACTTCAATTCATGCTATAACCTAAATTGGCTTAAATTTGTACTTTAGTGCATGCCTTTTAGAAGACGATGCATATCATTAGTTGTTCACCATTAGAACAGAAAACTGTTAAATCTGGAGAAGACGATGTCATATCTGGGCTATGACAGTTGCTTCTCATATCCATTTTTCTTCTCGCCAGCTAATAATATAGATTTAGTGATGCATTGACTACTTTGCCTCATCTCCCTTTAGTCTCTGAAGAAATTTTTGCTACAACCTGGAAGTATTGCCCATGGTGCAACTATCATCAATTTTGGGAGCGCAGATGCAAGTACACAGGCAAGGAATTGTTCACTTCCATCCCTTTTTTTTTTTGATTGAGGAGAATGTTGCATCCAATTCATGTCTCCCTTGAATCCTATCGAAACAAGGACCGCAAACACGGTCTAAAACCCAATTAGGGCTTCACCCTTGACTTCAGAATATGTATTGTACTATTTTAGCCCCAGTGCCTACTGTATCAGATGTATATTTCAGAAGTATTTGTGTTGCGGCTTTATGGATTTCTGGTGGCAATGGGTGTGGAGTTCGTGTTCTGTTGGAGATTCTGGGATACAGGTTCGAGAGTTATGGGATAATTTGTGCTCCATCTTTTTTAGTTTAGTGGAATCATCTATCTGCTACCGCCCATGGATGTAGGCCATTGTGTTGAACCATGTAAAATCTTGTGTTTGTTGTGAATTTTTTTCTTCTCTCTTTCCTCCTACCGCGACATATTTCTGCATGAACTGTGTCATATTGATTTATCTGTAATAAGTGCTTACTGCAATTATAGTTGAAGATTATTGGATTCAAGGCCAACACACAGTTGCACTGTCCAGCGAAAGAATTCAAGGCATGTTTAGCTTCATTAAGCAATATGACTCTTTTATTTTATGGGTGTAAATTTTTGAGTCTGAGGTGGGACTTCCCCTAAGAACGCGGTCCCTCTGTTTTGAAAATTTTTCATTGTGTGTATAAAGGGACATGGCTGAGCTGAGATATGGTATGCCGAGGTTACGAGCTGAGGCGAGAGGAAACTAGGTGATGAGTTGAGCTAGCTAAGCTGGGGTGAACCAAGGTGATAAGGTCAAGAGACAAGGTGAAGACCCGTCTAGTTGTTATGAATTTTAATGAGGTGAAGACATGTCCTTGTATGTTTTAAATGTTTGGTTCTAGTCATCTAATTGGTTGAAATTTAATGAATGAGACCCGTTTAAATCAGAGTTGAGTATAAGTTTGCAATTAGGCTCCACGCATCACTCTACCTCTACGTAAACCCAAATCTGATCCCTTTATGGTTACGACTTTTAGAGTTAGACAAAATCCTATTATGGACAGTCCGGATTTGAGTCTTGTCCAGGTACATATTCGATGTATCCACCGAGTAGAGTATTTACTAACAACTCTACCTTTGCAGGCGAGTCCAGAGCCGGCATAGAGTATATTATTTCTTTTTCTTCTTCTTCTCCTCCTCCTTACCTCGAAGTTTACTGGCCTCGAGTCCTAACCCATGAAACTACTGACTCTCCTTAACCTAAAAAAGAAGTGCTACAAAGCTTTTAAGCCCAAGAAGCATTCTTAGGTCAATCACGTTGGGAAAGGTCCAAGTGACTGAAAGTACACCTAGAGGGGGGTGAATAGGTGTAAGGCTAATCTATGATAAATAATGCGAAATTTAAAATTAAATGTAACACACTTAGTGTAACCAAAGAGTGTAGCCGAATTCCCAGCGAAGGGCTCTGGCTAATTTCCGTGGTGCTTTGCCCTGAAATATGGTCATTTGGTCCAGAAACAGATCTTATTGGTCTAAAATCTTGGCTCTCTGGTTTGACTATTTTTTTTAAAGGAGGTGGTGATGGTATCGCAATAATAATTTCAAAAGTTGCTCATCCTATCTAGTACATTGATTTAGCAACATGATGCAACTGCTCTTTAGGAAGGGCATTCCATTCAGAAAAATAGTCTTTGATTTCTGAAAAATAGGGTGGACACTGTGAACCTTCTGTCTAGTCCATTTCTGACCTATAAGTCCTATTAAGAAAAGCTTTGATAACAGGCCAATCTTCAGGCAAAGCCTTCTTTCTCAAGGCGAGGAACTTTGGATGCTGATTTGCTGGCAGCTATTGCAGCCTGGAGGAAAGATTTCTGTTTTGTGGCAGGTATATAATTCCATTTTTGTCAGATATGTAGAGGGTATCTTTCAGTGCATATTTAATTGGTACCGAGACAATAATTTTTACTCACTATATGTTTATACATACATACCCTGTCTGTATTCAGTTTACATATTGAACAACTATTTTTTTTCCTAGTTCTATTAACTTTTTAATTTTACTGTAGTTAATTTTTTTTTATTTTAGGTTTAGTTACTATGTCATTATTTTCTGGGTTTCTTCCATATTCAAACCTGAAATCTTAGTAATTTCTTTACCCACCTGTAAAATCTTCATTTTTCCATATTCATCATTTTTTAGTTTTTTCTGACTTAGTTCTAGTTCTTGCAATTTTTTTATTTTTATTTTGTGTTCATTTTTCCTATTTTTTTCTTTTTCAAATAATTTTAACTTTCTTTTACTTTTCAAATTTTAAACATTCATTTTGTTTTTATTTTCTTCAATTCTTTCTCTTTTTATGATTTTGTCATGTTTTTTTAATTTCGCTTTTCACATGTTTTTCCACATTTTTTTATTTTCTCATTCTTTCGTTCATATTTATTTCGACTTGAATTTGTGTTTTGTTTTTTCTTTTTTCAAGAAATTTCCCTTTTGAAGATTCTTTACTTTTCTTTTTATTTTGCTTCTCCGTTCTTTCATTTTTAGATTTTCTTTATTTTTATATGATCTACATTTTCTCTTTCTTTACTTTGTGGTGTACATTTTTCTGTTTTGTTCTTTCTTTTTTCCATTTTCTTATTTTATTCTTTATTTTCAGCTTCTTCCAATTAATTTCTTTTCTTTTACATCCCTTACTCTTTTCTTTTTTCTAATTTCTTTCTTTATTTTTTGTATTCTATTGTAGTTTTTTATTCTTTCTTTTCTTTATTGAACTTTATAGATATTTTATATTCTTTCTTTTTTAGGTTCTTTTCTTTTCTTTCACAAGTTTTATTTTATTTTCTATTTTTTATTAAGGTTTACTTTTTTATTATTCTTTATTTTCCTTATTACTAATCTTTTTCTCTGCTTATTTTCTTTTTTCTTTTATCTCTATAATTTTCTCTTATTTTTTATATTATTCTTTTGTTTTTAGTTCTTTCTTTTCTTTCTTTCCATATTTTTCTTTTTTCAATTCTTTATTCTGTTTTTATTTCAAATTCTCTCTTTTTCACTTTTTCTTTCTTTCTTTTTTACTGGTTATATTTTACTTTTCAATTCTGTTTTCTTTTCTTAGATTTTATTTGTTCCTTTGTGATCTTTTTTCTTGCCTTTTCCTTTTTCCCCCCATTTTCTGTTTTTTTTCTTTGTTCAGTTGTTTTACTTTGATCTTTCTCGATTTTTTTCTTACTTACTTTCTTTAAGTTATTCTCTCATTTAATATTTTATTTATCCTCCAATCCTTTCTCTCTTTTTTTATTAACTTTATTATCCTTTTCTTCAATGTTTATGTTCTTTTCTTTTTCCCATATTTTTTTGCTATTTTCAATAATTTTGAAAGGTTTTTCTTCTTTCTTTTTGCTGCTCCTTTTTAAACGGATTCTGGGGTATTTTTTTTCTTTATTTCTTTTTGAAGATTTTTTCTTTTCACTTTTTTTTAATGTCCTTTCTTTTCTTGCTAGATTTTCTTGTTTTACTTTTGAAGATTAAGTTATGCTCTTTCCCCTTTATTTAGATTTATTTTTCTTTAATTAACTCTATTCTGCTTAGTTTCTTTCCAAACCTTTTGATTTACGTGTGCTAATTTTTTTTTTTTTCCCTTCTGTTCCTTTTGTATCCCTTCTTTTTGCTTACTTTGGTTTTTTTTCCTTGATATTGTATCTTCATTGCTGATTTTTTTCTTTATTTTAATGATTCTTTATTTTTAATCAAAATTTGCTACATTCTGAATCTTTAATTGCTCTTCTTTTATATATTTTTTCTTTTCTGAGGTTCTGTTTTTGTCCTGGTTGTTAATCTTTTGCCTTTTAATTTTTTTTTCTAGACATTTTCATTTCCTCTCACTGCTTATGTATTTTTTTCTCACTGGAATTTGTACATCTTTTTAAATTCTTTTTCTTTTTACATGTTATTTAATTTTATTTGCTTCAGTTCTATTTTCTTTTTCTTCTTTATATTTGTTCCTCTTTTAACTTTTATTCATATTTTTATTTATTTAAATTTTCTTTTCCTTTCCCTAATTCTTTTTTGCTTTTTCTTTCCAGATTTCTCCCCCAACTACCTTTTTAATCCTAATATCACTCTCTTCTTTTTTCTTACTATTTCCCCCCAGCATACTTTGCTAGCAACAAAATCAGTAGGAGCTCTTATTACCACAAAAAGAGGGCAAGAACTGTGGTTGGATGTCCAGAATAGTGAGAATTGGGATTTAAATGAAGGCAAAGATGGAATACTACCTGCATTGAAGACTAGTTATGATCACTTGCTGCCACATTTGAAATGGTGCTTACTGTTCCCCAAAATCTTGAATTTTCAAGGTCTAAACTGATTCAGCTCTGTATAGCTGAAGGGTGCTTTCAGTCATCAGATGAAGGAATGCTTGGAGTGCATTGGTAAGCAGTAATGGAATAATAGTTTGTTATGGAGATCCTTTTTTCCAGGATGTAATGAACATTTGTGGGGGCATTGTGACATTTAAAATGCACAATTAGTCCATGAACTTGCATGCTTTTTTGCGAGGGATGAAACAATGAATATTGCATCATGGTGTCCGGTAATAGATGGCTTGTCTCTCAATGATGTTACTATTTGTCCATAATATTTGATGGTGAATTGTCATCGGCAACTATAAAAACTGTAATATTTTATAGTGAATTGTCATTGGCAACTATAAAAACTGCCTGTGGACCAAAAAAGTTGAGGGCCCTTTTTTATGTAAGCCTGAAAATTTTGAAAGCAATGATACCGACGAGTTTGTCCTGTTTGTTGTGACAAATATGACTCATCTATTTTCATTGAATTTATATGAGCTTGGAATTAGAGGCATTGCTAGTGCAATTGAAAACTGAAACATCTACAGTTTATTGATCTTTCTCATGCCTACATTACGCAATTACCTAGTTCTATCACTAGGCTCTACAACTTGCATGTGTATGACACTCAAGCATTGTCCAAAGCTTGTTAAGTTTCCTGAAGGCATGAGAAACATGGTCAGCCTCAGACAGCTTGACATATGGGGATCTTCAAACATTGAAATGCCTCTCGACTTGGGAAGGTTACTAATCTAAGAGCATTGAATGTATTCAATGTTGATGAGAAGGATGGACGTACTCTTGAGGAACTACAAACTCAGTACCTAATCAAAGCTGGGCTCCACATTTCAGGTGTAGATAAGGTGAAAACTTTAGCACACGCAGTGGCAGCAAATCTGAGTGCAAAGACAAGCCTAATGTACTTGACATTCTACTGGGACACATTTGCATCTTCGAACTTACCATCACCACCTGATTCTGAATACATACCCTTCTCTTTAAGGAAGATCGAGTTTGAAAATTTCACGGGAGTGAGGTTCCCTACTTGGATGGCAGATTTCCAAAATCTGATAGAGATCCAGTTGCCATCTTCCGAGATGTCATGCCTTGCCTTCTCTTGAGCACCTTGAACTAAACAACCTGCCATCTGATATCTGTAACGGCAATTGGAACAGAGTTATGGAGACGGAGGCACATTTGCAAAGTCAAAAGATTTTAATTATGGGAGTTTCCTGATTTGGAGAAATGGTTAGCTATTATTCCAGGAAAAGATGTGTACCCTTTTGCCTTGAATTTCCAGAAATATGAAAATGCCAGCAATAGGAGATACATCCGTATTTTCCATCATCTGTAGTGTGATTAAATCTTTCACACAGCAATGCAAAGCTCTTAGCAGCACGAGGATGCCTAAAAGAGTTGCCCAGGCTGAAGGCACTGGAGATTAACTACTGTGAAGGATCCTGGTCAGCAACAGAACCCCCTGAATGGGATGGAATACAGTACCTCCCCTACCTTGGAGAGATGATCATTGAGAAAACTAAAAATCTTGACTATATGTGCAAGGTTATCATGCGGGCAGTACTTTCCATCTTTCCAAACACTCAGCTTCTGTAAATTACATAATCTTGATTTTGGATTACCAGGGATCCTCTGTTGGTCTCTGATCCAACATCTGATAGTATGTGAATGTCACTCGTTGCATTTGCCGGAGTGACTGGGAAATGTCACTTCCCTCTTGTCTGTGAAGTTTCATGGCTGCCCTGTGCTAGAATTGTTGCCAAAGTTGGTTACGCAACACCTTAATGAACTTCAGAAACTGACCATCATTTGATGCCCTATTCTGGAGAAGAACATACAGGAGGAGGTGCGGATTGGCACAAGATTGCGCACATCGCAGGCATCAGCATCAGAGAAACATAGCGCACAATCTCCTTCCCTTTCTACTCTTTTCAGGTTTCTGTACTTTGCCTCATTTCCTTTTGTTTTGCATGCTGATATTGCTTATACATAATCTATTTTTCGTTGGATATAGAATATTAATTCTTTCTTTTCTACTGCTTCATCCGAGGGGAAATAAAAATAAACATTTCCCTTGTATAACTTTTAGGACCTCAAAGAAATCATAATTTGTTACTCAGTTTTTCTGTTATTTCTGGAATTTATTTATATCATTTCCCTTCTTTAAATCATGGAAGGGCACAGAAACTGACACATCTTTCTCTGAAACCTCCATGAACTGAATGTGAATCTTCTCCTATCTCATGGAAGCCCCTCTATCAACTCTTTTAAATAAAAACCTGAATAGAAATGTATAAATTCTTTTTTTTGACCTGGAAATTTGGAAGATCTACATAATGCTTTCTTTTCCTATCCTATCATTAATCAAATGGGAAAGGGTATGTCGAAACGACGAGTGTGGTGTACATTGACTCTTATTTGTAATTTTTTGGTTCCTTACATGATGTTTTTTTTTCATAATTGATGCTATGTTTTCAGATCTTTGTAACTTCTGGAACCCTGTGTGGAAACCTTGATTATTGGAAAAGGACAGGTTAATATCTCGTTTTGGCTTGGTCCATAAACTAAAAGAGCCAAGTTCCAATATTCTTGTTTAATTATCAAATTTGCAGCTTGGCTCATTATATTTGATATACAACGGTAGTTCAAATGTTCTTAAAAGAAGAGATCAACAAAGAATGAAAACATGTATCTTCTCTTATCTGCATCTCAAAATTGCCATTTTTCTTTCTCAAAACAAGGCATTCTTTGAAAATCTGAACCTTCGAGATGGTTTATCTGTTTTGTGTTTTACTTCCTTTTTTTTGGTTTCTAATTTTTTCTTCTCTTATTTTCCAGGTTTTTCTTTTTTCTTAAGACTATTTATTTTTTTCTCAAAATATTTGCTTTCCTTTTTCCTTTTTTCTGTTTTTTAATTTTGTCTATTCCTTTCTTGCCAATTTATTCTTTTCTTTTTCGTAATTCTTTCTTTTCATGTTTTTTCTCATTTTTTCTGATTTTTCTTATTCTTTCAAAAAGGTTTTTTTATTCTATCCTAATTTTATTATTCCATTTTTTCTGGTCCTCTTCCATAATCCCCCCCCCAATTATTATTTTGTTTCTTTTATCCATACTTTATATTTTTATTTCCTAACTTTTCTATTTCACTTTTAGAATTTTCTGATTTAGTTCTAGTTCTTGGAATTTTTTTCTTTTTTGTGTTTATTTTTCCTAATTTCTTTGATTTTCAGATAATTTTTACTTTCTTTTTCTTTCCAAAATTTAAACATTATTTTTTATTTTATTTTCTTCAATTCTCTCCCTTTTTATGATTTTTTTCATGCCGCTTTGATATTTTTCGTTCTATATTATTTTTCTTTTCTTATATTCTTTCGCTGATCTTTATTTCTACATTATTTTCCTGATTCATTCTTTTTTTTTCTAGATTTTTTCCTTTCGAAGATTCTTTACTTTTCTTTTTATTTGGCTTCTACTTTCTTTCATTTCTAGATTATCTTTTCTTATAGGCTAAATTTCTAAATGCTACCATAAATTGTCATGGGTTTTTCCCAAAAAAAAAGCCAAAACTATCAAACACCCAAAACACTATCACAAACTATTTTTTTCCTACTTTGGTCCTTAATAGCATTAAAGGTGCTAGTGCAAAGACCTAAATACCTTTACTCTTACAATGAGATGAAAATAAGTCTGTGACTTTCATTTCCATAAGAAACTCCCTTGCCACCCACCCAAATCCCCACCCAAACCCTAGGATAGGAGAGTCCTAGAATGAGGGGTAGGTGCGTGGGCGGGCGAGTTAATGACGAGGGATTATAACCGAAAGAAACAATAAGAACATGTTAGATTAAGGGCAATTTGATCATAAAATAGACACGTGATAGTCACATAACAAATGTTGGAACGACAGACTGATGCAAAGTAGTTATTTGGAAATTCAAGGAATATTTTGTGGTAGTATTTTGAGAATTTGATAGTTTAGATTTTTTTTTTTTTGAAAACTATGACAATTCATGGTAGTAATAAGAAATTTAGCTTTTTTTATGTGATCAAGATTTTTTTCTTTGTTTTTTGGTGTACATTTTTCCTTTTTTATTATTTTTATTCTTTATTTTCAATTTTTTCCAATTACTTTCTTCTCTTTTACATCCTTTAGTCTTTTCTTTTCGTTTTCTGTTTTTTCTTTCTTTTTTATTTTATTTTATTGTAGTTTTTTTATTCTTCTTTTATTGAATTTTGTAGGCGTTTGGTTTTTTTTCTTTTTTAGGTTCTTTTCTTTTTCTTTCATACATTTTATTTCATTTCCTATTGTTCTTATCTTATTATGTTTTACTTTTTTTTTCTTATTCTTTATTTTCCTTTTCACTAATTTTTTTATTTTCTCTTTTTACTTTTTGTTTGCTTATTCTTGTTCTGTTTCCCCATAAGTTTCTATTATTGTTTATTATTCTTTTGTTTTAAGTTCTTTCTTTTCTCATCTTTCCCATATTTCTCTTTTTTGGTTCTTTTCTTTCTTTTTCTTTGAGATTCTCTCTTTTTTCACTTTTTTCTTTCTTTCCTTTTGCTGATTCTTTTTTACTTCTTAATTTTTCCTTCTCTTACATTTTTTTTGTTTCATTTGTGATTTTTCTCTTGCCTTTTCTATTTTTCATATTTTTCGTTCGTTAAATTCTTTTACTTTGTTCTTTTTTTTGATATCTAGACCAGTGGTCGACAAACCACATGAGCTGGCTAGCAGACATGACCTCTGAGTTGGAAATGAAAGTATTATTTTACTAAACAGATGAGCTGGCAAACCTTGTTGTCTCTGGTAACTCCTTTGTTGCCCTCCCTGTCTCTTCCAAGCAGTGAAACATAAAATTCTCAAGTTTCTTTCAAAATCAAACCTCCTTTCTTTCTCTCTCTCTAAACTCTAAAGCCTTTCCCTTCCGCTTCCTTCAAGTTCTGAACATTCAACTCTTAAAACCCAAAACTATAGCAAGTTTGTTGCACAGAAACTTGTGTTGAGGAACAACTACAAATATAATATGTATTGGACTTGTTATAAATCATGTATAGATTTATACAGTGTAACACAAATTGAACATTACAAAATTAATTTCTTTGTTGCACATGTATGTACAAACACAAGAAGTGAGTGCTTAAATTCACAAATGTGCAAACAAAACTACAAATTGAAGAAGAAAAAATTTAAAGAAAACTTAGAAATTTATTTAGCACCAATGTATCAATATGAACAATTGACAAAGTTCCAACAGATCCATTGAAATCACATCTACAAAGAAAAAAAAAAAAAAACAGTTTCTTACATATCTTTCCTGTTCTTTTACTCTCCCTTAATTTTTTTCCTCTTCATTTCTTTTTTGATTCCTTTATTCTTGCAATTTTTGCCGGTTTCATTTGCATCTTCTCGGCTACTGTTAACTTCGAGAGCTATAGATCTACCGTTGACCTTATGAGCTGTTGAAGCCTTCTCGAGGTTTGCCAATTGATCTCCTTGTTAGATAGTCGTCAAGACTTATGCAAGATCCACTGATCTACCAAAGAAAGTAGATTATTGTTGAGAAATGATCATAAAGATATGGGTGGAGAAGCAATTAGGCGACGCTGGACCACGTGGATTGCGTGCTGGTCCGGCCCTCAGTCGACACCATCAAAATTTCTAGTTGTTATCGCTGATGGAGAGGAGGGGGGAGGAGGTCCAACCGCCGATGGTGGTGGATCTAGTTATTGAAGAGGACAAGAACACACACACAGAGAGAGAGAGAGAGAGAGAGAGAGGCTTGAAAATTTTGAAATTTAAGACTTGGGTCTAGGAGAGCTGGAACTTGAAAGAGTCAGGGATGACAGAATTAGTCAGTAGAGAAAAAATTTGCCAGCTATATATTTTTTATAACATAATAGTTCTTGAATCGATGGAGTTGCCATCTAAGCTAGCCGGGTCATGTGGTGTGTTGACCATCGTGGCTATCATTTCTCTTTTCAGATTTTTTTTTTCTTTCTTTCTTTTTATAAGTTATTCTGTGATTTTTATATTTTATTTATCCTCAAATTCTTTCTCTCCTTTGTTTTATTATCTTATTATCCTTTTCTTAAATCTTTTTGTACTTTTCTTTTTCCCATATTTATTTGCTTTTCTGTTCAGTAATTATGTTATTTTTTAATTTTCAATGTTATTTATTTTTCCTTTACTTTTTTCTTTTTAGATTTTTTATCCTTTTTATTTTTTTTAAAAGATTCTTTCTTTTTTGCCAACTGCCATTTACTTTTTCCCTAGAATTTTATTTGTTGTCTTTGATCCCTTGTTATCTTCAAATTTTTTACTTTCTATTTTCAAAGGGTTTTCCTTTTTTCCCTTCTACTTTTTAAAAAAAGATTCTGGGGTATTTTTTAAGTTTTTTTAATTTAGTTTTTTCTCTATTTGAAGATTTTTTTTCTATTCTTTTTTTAATTGTCCTTTCTTTTCTTTGTGGATTTTCTTATTTTACTTTTTAAAGATTAAGTTGTGCTCTTTTCCTTTTTTATTAGATTTATTTTTCTTTTAACTAACCCTATTCTACTTTTTTCCAATTTTTTTTTGATTTACCATTTCAGATTTCTTCTTCTTCTGTTCCTTTCAATTCCTTCTTTTCTTCGCATTATTTTATTTTATTTTCTTGATACTGTTTTCTTCCTTGATGATGTTTTCTCTCTATTTTAGTGATTTTTTTCTTTTTTTTATCAATTTTTTCTACATTCTGAATCGTTAATTGTTCTTCTTGTAAAATTTTTTTCCTTTTCTAAGATTCTGTTCCCCCTTGTTATTCTTTTTTTTCCTTTTTAACGTATTTCTAGATATTTTCATTTCCTCTAGCAGCTCAAATATTTTATTCTTGACTAGATTTTGTACTTTTCTTCTATATTCTTTTTCTTCTTACATATTATTTAAATTTATTTTTTCTTCAGTTATATATTCTTTTTCTTCCTTTTTATATCTTCCTCGTTTCTGTTTTATTCATAATTTTTTATTCTTTTTAAAAATTTCTTTTCTTTCCCTAATCCTTTTCTTTCTCCAGCTTTCCCCTGAAATAATTTGTTTTTAATTCTAATTTCTCTGTGTTTTTACTATTTTACCTTAACATACTTTTTGAGCAGCAAATCACCAAGAAATCTTATTTTTGTCACCAAATGAGGCAAGAAGTGTCGTTAGATGTCTAGAATAATGAGATTTGGGATTTAAATGAAGGCAAAGAGGGAATACTACCTGCACTATTTCACATGGATCAAAGAATCGGCTGTTCCGGTTCCGACTCGGCTGAGTTGGAACTGGAATGACATGCACTGTTCCGAGACCGTTCTGCGTTCCAACAGTTTGCATTGATTTACTTGACTCGGGGCCGAGTCACCCGAGCATAGGCCGAGTCGGGCCCGAGTCGAGGCCGAGTCAAGACAAAATTTCATATTATTAATTTCATGCAATTTAAACTTTTTACTTGAAAAGTAAAGCTAATCTTTGCTTTTGTAAAAATAAAAGTTAATTTAAATTTAATTAATTTCATATAATTTACTAAATTATGCATTTATTTTGATATTTTAATAAGCGACGCGTGTATTTATGCATTATCTTCATATTTAGTGCGCTAGGTGATATGTTTTGGACAAGTTATACGTCAATTTTGATGTCTACATTTTTTTAAGTTTTATTGTGATTTTTTCAGCATTTTTTGAGCCCTCTATGTAGCGTTTCGCGTGTCTCACCCGAGTCGGTGTCGCGACGCTGATACCGATGTGGAGCGGTGCCCGCCGAGTTGGCGGCCGAGACCGCAACTTTGAACCATGCTATTACATGAACAGAAGATCATTTGCGATCATTTGCCGCCACATTTGAGACCGTGCTTTGTGTACTGTTCATTGTTCCCCAAAGATCATGAATTTTTCGAGGTCTAAACTAATTCAGCTCTGCATAGCTGAAGGGTGCTTTTGGTCATCAGATGAAGTAATGCTTGTGGAGGACATTGGTAAGCAGTAATGGGATAGTTTGTTGTGGAGAGCATGCTTCGTATCGCGGGATGAATACTGCACAATACTGACTGGTAATAGATGGCGTGTCTCTCACGGATGTTGCTATTCTTCCGCAATATTTGATGGTGAATTGTCGTTTGCAACTATAAAAACTGCCTGTAAAGCAAAGAAGTTGAGGTCCCTTTCTATATTTAAGCCTGAAAAGTTTGAAATTAACAATTTCAAGGACTTTGTCTTGGATGTAGTATCAAATATGACTCATCTGTGTTCATTGAATTTATATAAAATTGGAATTGAAAACATCCGTAGTGCAATTGGAAAACTGAAACATCTACGGTTTGCTGATCTCCCGTATGTGAACATCACAAAATTATCCAACTCCATCAGTAGGCTCTACAACTTGCATACATTGACGCCCAAGCATTGTCCAAATCTTGTTAAGTTTCCTGATGGCATAGGAAACATGGTCAGCCTCAGGCACCTTGACATATGGTGATCTCACCAGAACATTGAATGTATTTAATGTTCATTCGTAAGATGGGCCCTGTTGAGAAACTGTATAATCTGTACCTGGTTAAGGTGAAAAATTTAGCACCGGCAGTAATAGCAAATCTTAGTGCAAACAGAATCCTAACTACTGCGACAAGTTCGCCTGTCGGAGTTAACGTGGCTGCTTGAACATGAGGATGTGATTGAGAAGCTCCAGTTTCCCTACTCTTTAAGGAAGATCGAGTTTGAAAATTTATTTTATATTATTATGTAAGAATATGAGTTATTATGAGTTCTTCCAGTTTGCCTCAGTTTCACAGGGTGTGGTCCTAGTTTTAAATAGAAAAAATCAATACATGTTTATCTGTTGTCATTTTCAATTTTCAAAAAATTTTAAATTACAGAGGGTTTTCTCCAATTGGCATATAGGACCATATCTCTGGAGATCCACTAACAGAACCCAATTCCCTGTTTTGTTTTTAGTGCTGGCAATAAAGCAAAAACTTGAACTTGAAGAAGAGCTAGTTTTTCTCTTGTCTATTGAGTTTGCTCCCACTTGCTTCCTCCGCTATTCAGCCGTAAAAGAATTGATTGCGAATTGATTGCCCACTTGGTTTGTTGAGTCTGGGTTCAATGTTTGCTCCCATTTGTTTCCTTCATTAGTTTGCCCTGGGACAAAACTTATCCAGACATGTCTGCCCACTTGGGTTGCTGAAGTTTGGTGAAGACAATTTTGTTGTTGTATAAATCTAGAAAGCAATGATGACGAGCAAGTAACAACAGTAACAGACTAATCAATAGCTTGAGAAAGTGAGCAATGGCATTACTGCTAATTGTATCTTTGGTTGTGGATCTTCTGATATGCAAATTGGCCTCTGTCGCCTGGTAGGAGCTGGGACTACTTTGGGGTGTCAAGGACGACATCAAGAAGCTCAACAGCTTGTTGCCGACTATCTGAGCTGTGCTTGATGATGCAGAGAGGACTACAGATGACAAAGGTCTGTACAAATGGCTGAGGGATCTCAAGGACACGGCACGGCTCTAGACGCGGAGGATATGGTGGATGAGTTCTAGACTGAGGCACTGAGGCGGAATTATCATCTCTGAAAACCACAGATTTAATTATGAACGAGAATGTGTTTCTCCCTCTAAGGATGATCTCTTAGCCAAGTGATAGTTTTTTTTTACTCTTTCACAATCACTCCAAATCGCATAATGATGTCTTTTATTTTGTGAGTCATCTTAAAGCAAAATGGAATGAGTAGTGAGAGGAAAGAGAACGCACATCTCTTGTGATGGGACTGAGTCAGTTGTTACCAAGACTGGCATCGTCGGGCTCTCTTTCTCTCTGCCAGCACCGGAAGGACCGACATCAGCCGCACCACCCTCAGATTCGTCAGAGAGGACGCCGATTGCTGGCTTGGAGGAGAAGTTGTGGGGATTGGCGCCAAACAATAGTGGACGGAATGTACTGTCACAGGTTGACACCTCGCTTGTCCGCACTAGGGTAGTGAGATGTGAACTGGCTCTTCGGAGTGGAGTTTTCGCTTGTTACTCAGATTATCCTGCAAATCTGTGTTACTTGAATCCAACTGATTCAACACAGAGACTCGAAAAAACTGAATGTTACGCGAAGCTAGGATAGTTTTGCCTGAAAGAGTGCGAAGCTACTGTTTTAGCTTGCGAAGCTACTGTTTTAGCTCTGCCTTTGAAGGTGAGTTTAGCTCTGTTGCGCAGAGTTCTTCCAGTGAGTGAGGTTAAAATAGCCTCGCTGTTAGCACTCAGTGGTGCTTCATTTTTAACCTCGCGGCTAAGATCCTTAGCACTTAGTGCTTTAGTTCTAGTCTTGCGGCTAGCATTAATGCTGCTACCAAAACTTAAGGGCATCTTGCCTTTGTCTTTGCGTGAGAGGCGAGGTTGCGCTTCCACTTCGCCTAAAGCTTCGCGCGAAGAGGCTTTTTGCTTCGCCATCCACACCTCTACTTGGCCTGAGCAGTTTTGGGTTTTCCACCCAACTCTTCAAATTATTCAACCTCCCTTATAACTACCATGCATATCCGAGCAAATGTAGAAGTGACACATTAGCTCTCGGTAGGTCTCGAACAGCAGGTTCCTGCTTCGCCAAAAGCGCAAACTCCGCTTCACTGGGGAAGTATTCTTCATAGGGAAGAGATCTCATTGGCAAAGCAGAGACCTCCCACATCTCATGCAAAGCCATGCCCAATTCGCCTATAGGAGTGAAAAAAGTCCCAGTGGTTTACCCAGCGGAGTCGAAGAACCAAGTGAAAAGAAAATTCTATTGAGGAGGCAGCTTGGCCACCTGAACGATTGCATCGTCAAAGGGATAAAGTGATCGCGCGCTGATCAGATTCCTACTGACATACTGTCCCAGAAATCTCAGAGGAGATCTACCTGTAATTTTTTTCTTTCTTTAAAGAATTACTTATAATTTCGCTCCTTAATTCAATACTTTGTAAGTTTTTCCCAATCAATTTTCGATGATTAACAAGATGGCGACTCCACCGGGGACTAAAGTCTTCTTCCGCAACAAAGAGATAATGTCGCAATGCAACAGTCAGAATCTTGAACCCGTTACCGTCGAAAACTAGGTCATCCACTTTGATCAAGAGAAGTTCGAGGAACTCCTCTCTGGGGGTAGTCCAACACGACATGCACGAAAGCACAGGAAGGTCTCCGTAGCCAAAGCTCTAGTGGCTACAGTGCAGAAATCACCCAAGGCTTTAGCAACCGCGTGTACAAGTGGGCGAACCTTGCTCCAACTCCCCTCAGTCTCAACCGAGGCTAAAGGCGTCTCACCCGGAGCCAAACAGGTTCCTCGCGAATCTAAAACTGCTTAGGCCAAGCAGGTATGGATGGCGAAGCAAAAAGCCTCTCCGCGCGAAGCTTTAGGCGAAGTGGAAGCGCAACCTCGCCTCTCATGCGAAGACAAGGATAAGATGTCCTTAAGTTTTGGTAGCAGTACTGATGCTAGCCGCGAGGCTGACTTAGAATCACAAGGGCGTGAATTTCCACTAACTTCGCACAACCCAAGAGCGCTGATTCCCAACGCTAACTCCGTCCTTATGGGCGGAGTTAAGGGGATGTCCCTAAGTACTGATAGCTTTGCTAACACAACTCCAGTACCTGAGGGTACTATTAAAGTTCTTAGCCGCGAGGCTAGAATTGGAGCACTCTGCAGTACTAAATACTTTCGCAGCAAGGCAAAGTGCAAAGCACCATTGCGTGCTAAAGGCGAAGTCACCATGACCTTGCTGCCAAAGTCCTCTGGCACTAAGTTCGCGCTTCGGGGTGGAGCTACAAGTATAGCTTCGCCAAGCGAAGTTAATACTACTGATAAGGCGATTTTCAAATCACCTATAGTTAAAAACAGGAGCCTCAACGCTAGAATTGTCCCAAAACCCAAACAACCCAGTACACGATCGCCTCAAGTTACTGTACAAGATCGTGTAAGCTTGGTTAATACCGATCTATGAGAGTTCTTAACTAACAAACGGAAGTTAGAACCACTTCAGACATCTTCCTCCTGCTGTGAACAGGTAGGATGCCAGTTGGTGATGGTCCATTCAGTCTATTGTCTGCTAGGGTCAGTCCCTACCACCCTTCCAACCCGACAGTCAGTTTTCGATCGACTATTGATTCGAGCCCCTGTCAAGTCTCACAAAAAGAGCAAAGCACGAAACTTGCCAGATCTTCCCTCAGCATCCGTCAACATGATAGGGAGGGGACGTGAACCGCTCAGGGGCAGACGAGGGAGACGAGATACTACCCTTCGTTCAGTTCTCCAAATTCAGACTATAGCCCTGGCTTTTGGGCCAAGTCTTGGTAAGACAAGAAGGTGCGTTTCGAGGTACAAGATTCAGGATAGCAATACCCTATAATTATGAACAACCGTCCTCTTCAACTGGGGTGATGTCACCAGAGCCATTGAAAAGTCGCTTCCAATGGTCTGATGATGAGGGAGAAGCTAGTGGATATGCCTCTTCAACAACGATCAACTCTGTGCAAACAGGTAGAATATTAGCTAACATGGCTGATAGCAGTAATGATGATCTTTGCCGATGGATGGGGGCTCAAGAGCAGACCTCCAAGGCCCAGCAAGAAGCTTTGGACAACATCCAACAAATGCTAGCTCAACTCCTCACCAACGATATAATAATGTTACCGGAAGTAATCATAATGAGAAGGAGCATAACGATGATGAACAATTTAAGACTGAGAAGTCAAAGGAAAGCTCTTCTATTGATGCCGAAGTTCTTAAAGGCATCCAAGCTCAGATCGCGTCCCTAGCTCAGAGGGATGAATTGAAGAAGGCAAGCATGACTCGTCCTTACCCACTTGAATGGGATTCAGTACTATATCCGCCAATATTTAAGCCACCTACGTTACATACGTATGATGGCAAGAGCTCACCAAGCCAGCATATCTATTATTTTCGGTCTCAGACTGGTAATGTCATAGATAATGATGCCATTATGGCCAGATTATTTATTGGTACTCCCAAAAGAGTAGCCTTTGATTGGTTCAGAAGCCTTCCACTGGGTTCCATTAATTCTTAGATTGATTTAGAAACTCGATTCCTCTATCGCTTCTATGAGGACGACACTGAGGTAACCATGGATAAACCTCTTTCCACTGTACAGAAGAAAGGGGAATCGGTTTGTGATTACATTGAACGGTTCAAGAACTTATCTCTGATGTGTCCAACTGGGATGTCATTGCCTTTTTTGTTACAGACATGTAGGCATAACTTTCTGGACCAAGTAGAGATTCGCATGGGAGCTGTTAAAGCCATACCTAGAAAGAATTGGTTGAGTTAACCATGGATAAACTTCTTTCCACTGTACAGAAGAAAGGGGAATCAGTCTGAGATTACATTGAACAGTTCAGGAACCTATCTCGAATGTGTCCAACTGGGATGCCATTGCCTATTTTATTACAAACATGTAGGCACAACTTTCTGAACTAAGTAGAGATTCGTATGGGAGCTGTTAAAACCATACCTAGAAAGAATTGGTTGAGCAAGTTGAAATAGCTGAGAAGTCAGCTAAAAAGTTTGAGCCAACCATACCTAAAGGGAAATGGGGTATGAACAACAAAGGACGCGGTGAAATGACACAGTCTTCCCAATCAAAAGGGAAAGAAACCATGTATGTGGAGTTGTCGAGAGAAACTCCTCAAAAAATCAAGAAGAGCGACGTCAGTAATTAGGAGTTTAAGTTTCCTCCGAAACAGTACTGCTTTAAAGAGGAGCAGGTGGTTATAATATTCTATTTGCTCCAAAAGGGGAATAAGTTAAAGCTGAGGCCCGACGCCCTAACGAACTGGGACGCACAGACGATCCCAATTATTGCATCTTCCATCGGATTGTTCATCATCCTACCAACAAATGCTTTGTCCTTATGAACAAAATTCAGGCTTTGGTCGACGTCGGAGTCGTGATTTTAAAGTCAGAATAAAAGAAAGTCACTGCAAACATGGTGACTCTTGAGTTCGGTACTCTGCCGAAAGTCACAGTCCCTGGTGGATCTCTTCCGAAGGCACAATTGGATATAAGTAACCCTTCAGCAAAGCAGCAGGAGTCTAAAGGTCTCCTTCCCCTGACATTGAAGACTGGAGAAATTATGTGGGTGCACCCAGATCTTGCCCAAGATAAATAATGGGATTCAAAAAAACCCAAGTCAAAGGGAAATCCTACAACGTTATCTCTGTTTTGCCAGATGATGACAACGTAACAATAGCTTCTCTCATCGATTATGAAAATGAGACACAACAGCCAATGACGTCAGTAGAAATACTTGTTCTGGCTTCAGTCCCAACACCAGGAAAAGAAAAGCAGAAAGAAGTCTGGTTTGACCGTGTCTTAAAGAAACCTTCAGGCCGGGACTTGACGTTCCTTTCCCTTTGATATATTGGCACAATTGGCCAATATTCCAGCTCGGATCACCATACACGAGCTGCTTCGCCTTTTAAAAGAGACAAAAGAGGAACTCAGGGACGCACTGGCTGATTCAGAATCATTTCTAACACATGCCGGCGATCTCTGAAGATGACAGTCAACCCTTGCGTTCTGAATGTCATCATATACAGCCAAAAATACCTGCTATCACTTTCATTGCTGAGGACATGCTTCTCAAAGACAATAAACACGATCGACCCCTGTATTATACTGGATACATCGGCTCGACGTGCATCGAGAGGGTACAGGTTGATCCAGGGTCTGCTCTCAGCATCATTCCTAAAAGGCTCCTCTACTTTCTTGGGATACCGCTTCACAGGCTATCAACGACTACTACTATATTCGGTTTTAATGCAGGAAGTAGTCACCCACTGGGAAAGATTTGGCTTCGCTGTCGAATTGGAAACTTGAAATCAGAAGTGATATATTACGTCATCAATGCTGACACGTCATATAACTTATTGCTTGGGCGGTCTTGGATTCATGCTAATTGGATCGTTCCCTTCACTCTGCACCAGTGCTTCAAGTACATAGAAGATAATGCAACAGTACGGACAGTGTTTGCCGAAAAATAGCCGTTCAAAGGAGTGGAAAACTACTTAATTGATGCTCTCCTTTATCAAGAGGCTAACAAAGTGGCTAAAGAATAGCTGCTCGAAGAGGATGATAGCGACAATGAATCAGATTCGGAGTAAGAAGACACGCCCGTTACTTTTGCTTTTAAACCAATTGTAGCATATCTCAATGATCCTCAATGTAATAATTCCATTAGGGATGATGGCTAATGGGTAATTAATGAGAATATTATTTTTGATTATATTGAGAGCGTTGATCTATTTAAATCTGTCGACAATAGCTCTCTACACATGCCTTTGTCCGTGCTAATCATGATAAGTATGCCTGTAGAGAGTGGAGAAGGGTCTGTCTTTGTGATTCCTCCATCCAAAAGGAGTCAATCGCCGAGAGTGTTCGGTAGGGCCCAACTACGAATGTCTGCAGTTACAGATTCAAGTTCAGACTCAGAACCCCCGCAATTTTTTCATTATGCACGATCAACACACGTTATGATATGAAAAATGGGATACAATTTACAGTATGAGAAAGGTTTGAACTTCAGAAAAGGACAATGCGGTCTTTTACAAACTTTCGCGCCAAAAGGGAAGCCAACACATTACTATGATAAAACACAAGGGGTTGGGATAAGTTACACCTACCCCGCTTCAACCCAAAGACGACGAATCTATCCTGTCACATTCTGCCACTTCATCTGAGTAGGAATCAGATGTTAGTGTGGGGATGCTTTTCAAGAACCTCTCCGTCAATATGACTTCGATCGATCAATTGAAGCATGAAGAGGCTATCGAAACATTTGACGCTGAACCATGGGCTCAGCAAGTTGATCTCCAGTGGGAAAAGCAATTCGAACAACGTGAACCGTCCAATAAGGATAGGGTAATTCAGGTTAATCTGGGTCGTCGAGATCACCCTAAAGCCATCTCTATAAGTGAAAGTTTCACTCACAGAAAGAGTAATTGATAGCACTCATGCGAGAGTATATCGATGTCTTTGCATGGAATTTTGAAGATATGTCCGGTCTTGATCCGCGAATAGCCATGCATCATTTAAACATTAAGCCTGACGTCAAGCTAGTGAAATAACAACAATGGTTTTACCCTGACATTATGGAAGCTATTAAAGCTGAAGTCTATAAACTCACTGCATGTGATTTCATACGGGAGGAGCAACATCCGAATTGGGTTGCTAACATTGTCCCTGTTCTTAAAAAGAATGAAAAATCTGGATCTGTATTGACTACCGCGATCTTAATACAGCCTACCCTAAAGACGAGTTCCCACTTCCCATCACTGACGTCATGATTGACAACATCTGTGGCTTTGAGAGAATGTGTTTTATGGATAGCTTCTCAAGCATCTCATGGTACAACCAAATCAAGATGTACCCAGAGGACGAAATGTATACTTCATTCCGGACATCGTTGGGGGTGCACTGCTTTATTGTGATGCCCTTCGGATTAAAGAATAAGGGAGCAACTTATCAACGTGCAATGAGTATAATTTTTCGTAGCCACCTTCAAAAAATGGTAGAGTGCTATGCCGACGATATTGCTGTCAAAAGTCGCGATAAGAATGATCATCTTCGTGACCTAAAAATAATGTTCGATATAATGCGAGCCCATCAGCTGAAAATGAACCCAACAAAGTCCTTGGGTGTTTCAAGTAACAAGTTCTTAGGATTAATTATCACATCAAAAGGAATCCATCTTGACCCAGACAAGGTCAAAGCTATTCAGAGCATGCAACCACCTAAGAATCTCAAAGAACTCAGCGGTCTGCAAGGTAGGTTGGCCTATATCCGAAGATTCATTGCAAATCTCTTGGGCCATTGTCAACCATTCACCCTGTTTATGAAAAAGGATGTCTCTTTTGTATGGGATAAAGCCTGTCAGGAGGCTTTTGAGGATATTAAAAGATACCTCACTAAACCTCCTGTCTTGGTGGCTCCCACATCAGGAAAATCATCTCGCTTTATTTAAAAACTATGGACCATTCTTTAGGTACTCTCCTTGCTCAAAAGAATGATAATGGCCATGAACATGCCATTTACTATCTGAGTAGGGCCTTGATAGGAGCTGAGTCCCAGTATAACCCTATTGAGAGGGAATGTTTAGCTCTTGTCTTTACCATTCAAAAGACGCGACATTACTTGGTTGATCAAACCATACATGTCATCTAGAGTTAATCTCTTATGTATCCTCATGACAAAATCAGGATCGCTAAATTTAAGGTTGGTTAAATGGGCCATCCTCCTATCTCAATACGACATGCTCTGTCTCTCAAAAGGCAGTCAAGGGTCGGGCCCTTGCAGAGTTTCTGGCCGCTCATTCAGTACCGGAAAACTCAAAGCTTCATGAAGATATTCCATATGAGATTTTCGAATTCAATATGGTTTCGGAGGATGAAGTGTGGCAGATGTTATTTGATGGAGCATCAAGAACAGACCCCAAAAGCAGGATTATCGCTGGTGTGGGAGTGGTATTTATCTCGCCACAAAATCATGTCCTTTCTCAGGCATTTTCATTGACGGAACCTTGTTCTAACAATATTGCGAAATATAATGCTCTAATCATTGGTCTTCAACTCGCTTATGAAATAGGTGTACGCTATCTCGAGGCTTACAGTGATTCAAAGCTGATTGTTAACCATGTTAAATGAGAATATGAGGTTTGGCACGAGGACTTTATACCTTATCACCATGCAGTTATCAAAAGCGAATTCATTTGATGGTTTTTACATCAGTCATGTGTCTCATTTCCAAAACACTAAGGCAGATGCTTTGGCTGCACTAGCGGCTACATTGGCCTTACTGATTGACACGACTTATCATCTTTCAGTGGCCACTCGACGCCTTGTCTACCCTAAACATGTGTATGAAACTAATAAAGTCCTTATAACCTCAATAGGTTTTGAACTTAGAGATTGGCGATTTCCTCTCATTGATTATGCTTTGCATATATTACCAGATGACCCTAAGGAAGCAGCTTCTATCTGACGAAGGTCTCTTCGCTTCTACTATGATCTGATAATAAAGACACTCTATCGTCGCTCATATGACGGTATCTTGACTCGTTGCCTTTCTAATTCGGAAGCACAAGAAGTGCTTAAAGAGGCACACGATGGTATATGCGGAGCTCATTAATCAGGCCGAAACTCAAGGATTGATTGCACAGACTCAGTTATTATTGGCCAATCATGACAGCTGATGCAATTAAATATGCACAAAAGTGCTTGTCAAATCCATGCAGACTTTTACATCATCACACAACTATTGCTTCGTGGCTATTTGAGGCATGGAGAATCGATATTGTAGGACCTATCAGTCCCTCATCAACAAAAGGTCATCGGTTCATCTTAGTAATAATCGATTATTTCACTCTTGTAGGCATCAGGGAAACCACTGGCCACCTGACCGATTGCATCGTCAAAGGGATAATTGGCGGATATGAGACTGAATCCCATTATAAAGGGTAAGGACGGACTGCCCCTACTTTCTTTAGTTCATCCATTTGGGCCAGGGATGCGATCTGAGCTTGAATGCTTTTGATCACTTCGACATCGATTGAAGAACCTTCCTTTGAATGATCGGTCTTGAGAGGTTCATTGTTGTTGTTCTTCTCATTTTCGTCATTACTACCGGTTGTGTTATCATTGTTTCGTAATTAAATCTGTGGTTTTCGGAAGAGATGATAAAAAGAAAAAGTGTTAAATTTTTGACTCAAGCGGACAATGATAAAGATTTAAGCATCTTTCCAATTGTTGGGTTAGGAGGAGTTTAAAAAACCATATTCTCTCTCTGTTAGTCTTTAATGATAATAATATACAAAAGCATCTTGAATTGCGATGGGTTTGTGTGGGGAAAGATTTTAATGTGAAAGCCATTGTGAAGGCAGTTCTAGAGCGTGCCACAAAGAAAGCATGCAACTTCTCAAATCTTGAAGAGATCCAGCTGTGTCTCTGGAAAATCATCCAGGATAGGAGATATGCTTGTTCTGAATGACGTCTGGAACTAGGATGCATCAAAGTGGGAAACTCAAGCTTCTGTTAAGAGGAGGCGAGGAGGGAATATGATCATAGTAACTACTTGTAGCCAAACAGTTGCTACAATAATGGGCAGCATGACCAGCTCATTCAAATTAGAGGTCCTATCAGATGATGATTGCTGAGTCTTGTTCAAGGAAAAGGCATTTCGTACAGGAAGGGACAATAGATGCCAGGTCTAGTGAAAATAGGGGAAAATATTGTTAAAAAGTGTGGGGGTTTGCGATTAGCAGCAAAATCATTAGGAGGCCTTACGGCCACAAAAAGAGGACAAATTTTTTTTTTAACTATCCAGAATAGTGAAATTTGGGATTTAACTGAAGGCAAAGAGGGAACACTACCTGCATTAAAGTTAAGTTATTATAATTTGCCCCCGCATTGTTCCCCAAAGATCATGAATTTTGGAGGTTGGAACTGATTCAACTCTGGATTGCTGAAGGGTGCATTCAGTCACCAGATGAAGGAATGCTTACGGAGGACATTGGTAAGTAGTACTGGAATAGTTTGTTATGGAGATCCTTTTTTCAGGATGTGGACGAACGTTATTGTTATTGGAGTGACACTGTGACATTTAAAATGCACGATTTAGTCCATGATCTTGCAAGTTTGTTGCAAGGGATGAATATTGCATAATAGTGGCTGGCAATAGAGGACATGTCTCTCAAGGATGTCACTATTTTTCTGTAAGTGGCTTGTCATTGGAAACTATAAAGACTACCTGTGAAGCAAAGAAATTGAGGTCCCTTTCTATATTTAAACCTGAAAATTTTGAAAGAGAAGATATTGATGAAAATATATTGAGTTTGTGTCATGTGTAGTGACAAATATGACTCATCTGCGTTCCCTGAATTTATTTAGAGTTGAAAACATACCTAGTGCAATTGGAAAACTGAAACATCTATGGTTTATCAATCTTTCACATACCCTCATTACCTAACTCCATCACTAGCCTGTACAACTTGCATACATTGAAAATCAGGTTGTGTCCAACCCTTGTTAAGCTTCCTGAAGGCATGGTATGGTCAACCTTAGACACCTTACATATGGGAATGTTTTGATGTTAAAATGCCTCGTGACTTGGGAAGATGATAGGGAACAAACACAGTTTGGGAATCTCTCCCTTGGTTTCTCACCAGGCACGCTGGCTATAAGCTTTTCAAAGCAATTTTAATTCTTTCAAAAATTGAGAAATTTAATACTACTCTTGGCCTTAAATAGGCTTACATCAACAGAAAAATCCCATCACAATATTATGAGACTAAAATAAACTAACAAAAATAAATAATAAAAATCACAATAAAAAGCAAATAAGTAAGATAACTAGTCCAATATTGCTCGAGTCCTTAAGTCCTAATCAAACCATAATGAAAGGGCGTGACGTCTCCTGGTGTAGAATCGCAATCATGGAGTGATTCCCCAAGCATTCCCCCGGGGTTGGGAAAAACTCGATTTTGTCAAGTGCAAACCTTCTCGGCTCTCTTAGCCGGCGTCGTTCGCTTCAACATCTCGCGTCAATTGGTATCAGAGATTCGGTAACTTTTCGATGATGGCAGGAGACAGAGACGAATCACAAAGCCTTTCCGCAAGGGTAGGCACCATTGAGGGGAGGATCAACACTTTTGAATCAACCTTAGGTGGCGTAGTCTAAGAACTCGAGAGGTTGTTCTTCAAGATCGATGATCGAAGTCTAGCCGATGGTACATACTGAAGCGGACGTGATCGTTCATTAATTAATCTTCCTCCACCACCTCCACCTTCACATCCACCACAACGACGACCACTATATCATTCGTCAACTAATCTTCCTCCATCAACCCTACCCTCACATCCACTACAACAACCACTATTACTATACACCCTTAAAACCATCAATGAATCTACAACTTATGTTGTTCAAAGATTGCAGTGCGACCAAAAGACCCCTGACACTACATAACAACATCAAATCTTTTACTCAAGGTGCTCGATCAAAAACAAGGCATTCAAACTCATTATCGACAACGGAAGTTCTGAGAACATCGTTTCTAGTGCATTTATAAACTACTTGAAGCTAGAGACGGAATCACACCCTCACCTTTACACTATTTGGTGGATCAAGAAAAGCCCATGCGTCAAGGTAACGAATCTTTGTCCTGCGTCAAGGTAACGAATCTTTGTCATGCCTCTATTTTAATTTGCAAGTTTTATCAAGATTTCATTATTTGTGATGTTGTCGATATGAATGCATGTCACATACTTTTGGGGAGACCATGGTAACATGATATTGACACTACCTATAGAAGTATTGAGAATATCTATATGTTCCCTTGGAAGGGTAAAAGAGTTGTCATGAGGCCAATTCCATCTGCCAAAGCTTACAAAAGAAGAGGAGCCTAAATTCATATCCATATGCAATCGAGACGAGTCTTCTGTATACTCAAAGGAAGCAAAATAGGGATCTGCTTTATTAGTCAAGGAGGAAGCTATTCCACTTGCCGAAATTCATGAGAAGATGAAACCATTATTGGAAGGATGCACAGAGTTGTGCACGACAAGCTTCTGGAAATATTACTACCCATGAAAGATAATTAGCATCATGGTCCATTTATTCTTCATTATTTCGAAGATTCTTTCATGTGAAAAAAGAGTGTCAAGAATGACAGTTCTAAATTCTTCAAATTCGTATCACCAACTTTCAGCATGCAAGTGCAACATGTTCTATAAGGAATGTCAAATCTCATCTCCAAATATACTTTGGAAGATCTTCCTGGAAGCAAGCCAATAAACTATGGGAGCGTGATGTATATGTATGGCTGGATAATGGAGGTGCACCAACCAAACACTTTCCCTCCAGCCAAGCTTGCTCAAGATTACATTGTTCATCGTTCCCTTGATTAGAACTCGATGACGAGTTCTTTTGAAGAGAGTGGGATTGATGTAGGAAGGCAGAGCCAGGGATTCAGGCTCAACAGCCGACCTGACCCAGGTCTCAGTCGACTGCCCGGTAGATCGAGAAAGATAACTAAACATAACGGTTGACTGCCCGATCGACCGCCTGGCAACAGAAGGCGAGCGAAGAAAAGCACAAGTTGTCGGTCGATCACCTGGTCGACCGACCAGAAGCAAAGAGCCAAGTGTCAGTCGCCTGATCGACCATCCAAATGACAAGAAAAGACCAGAGAGTCGAGTATCTCGTCTGGTCGACCGCCCAGTTGACTAGCAATGCTGAGAATACCTAGCGGTCGACCGCCAGATGCGTATTAGCTCAATTTTGAGTTTGTTTAGGATTTTATTTTTGGGTCCAAATTGGACTTTGATTGATTTTATCTTTCTTAATTTGTAATTTAGATCTCCTAGATAGATTATGACTCTTTTGTAAGCCTATAAAAAGGTCATTGTTTTCTTTATTTTTTATTCAACAATTATTTAACTTTAATCAATAAACTTTGAGTTTATCTCCTCTCTTGCTCGTGGATTTGAGTAAATTGCTCGTGGATTCGAGTACGTCTACCTGAAAGTTTCCTCCAGGGTTCGTTGGCGCTAGAACAAGATCTACCTGGTGTCGTTCTCTTGTGCATTCCGCGTCAAAAACTCCGATCAAAGCACTAAATTTCATTTTTTTAACTGTAAATATGACTCTTTTTTCTACATACAAGATTTATTTAGGTTTCTTTTCATGATCTATTGACTGATTGAGTCACTAGTATTTGATTAATAGTTTTTACAGCTCAGAAAGCACATAATACACTAAAGACCTAGTCAGGCTGTGAGAGTTTGCTTGGGGAATTTATTCTTAATTTATTGCTCTTTGTCACCTCAGGGATTGAGTTCAAATTTTAGAGAAATGCTGGTCAGAGAAGTGGCGCTTGATGCAACTGGGGTGCCATTGCCGGGAGAGACGTTTGTGGCCGCAAAAGAGTCTGATGTTGTTTTGTTAGGAGCCATTGATGGTCAGTATTGAATTGGTTTAATGTTTTTGATTTTTTGAAGGCAAGTTCAAGTTGCATTGCTTTCTGGGATTTAATTTGGGACATTAGCTTTGTTTTTTTGTTTCGACCAGGTGAAAATGTCAAAATTTTATTTGGGTCGGAGCTTTAACTAAATAGATTTTTATAAATGAGTTAAATTTTGTGACAATTTAATTTCATTCGGTATTAGTCGTTGCTTTATTTCTGTGAAGTCTGATCTACTAAAATTTAACAATGTTTTAGTTCTTAATTTTAACATTGGTAACTTCACTTTGTGAATTAAGTCGATAATGTATTTATTAAATTATTACTGTAAAAGTAACTGGAAGAATTAATGTAATTTAAGAGCTAGTTTTGGTAGTCAGTAGCTTCTGGCCAATGCTGGATGGATATTTTTGCCAAGAATGGACAACTCTGAATGAGACTAATTCAACCAGAACTGAGCTGTTGTTTGTTCTTTCTTAATCGTTTTTGTTTCCAGCGTACCCATATTTGTCCCTCAAACTAGCATTATTTTCATATTAGTCCGTTAAATCTTAATATTTCTATATTACTCATTTAAGTTTTTGTAGTTAGATTAAGCTATTAAAGATCTTACCTCTAGTGTAAATGATGTTGGACTGTCCTTTCATTTACTACCAACATTGCTCCCCTTTCCATCTCCAACTTTGGAATCCTAGCCTACTTTCTCTCAAAATCCATGTTTTTCACCTATTGAGGAGAAAATGGATAAAAGATGACTGTTAGAGGTGATTGATGCGCGTGTAAATGGTCTTGAAATTATTCTTAGTTTGAGTTAATGGGGTATTAGTGAATTTAATCTAACTAGAAGCGTTAATTTGATGTTTCTTCAATTATTTGAAGGTTTGATATGAAGATATGTTGATTTGAAGGCCTAATATGAAAGCAAGGCTAATTTTATTTGCTAATATAAACAAAACCTCTTCTTTTAGGATATTGCCTTGATTTTTGTTAGGTTGACCCTAAATAATAAAACCACAGGTAGATTGTTTTCTCAATTTAATTCCTTTCCTTCTTTTCTTTTTTCTTGTCCTTTGTTTTTTTTTTATCAAACTTGTCTTAAATAGAACCTACCTGCTGTGCTTCATGCTTTGAATCAAAAGTCCTAGTTACGGATTTCATTAAGGTTTGAGTCATATGTTCCTTTCTTTACTTGATTTATCTTGGAACTGGGGTTACATGGAAACATGGGCTCCAGGCTAACACCCAGAGTCTGAATTTATTTTGTCATTTACTTTGTTTTGGATTAATTTTTTAGGTATAAATGGTATGGAAATGAGAAGAATTTGAAGCCTGAGGCCAGGTCGCTCCAGCTGCGACCTAGGCTTGAAGTCTTCGCTAATCTGAGGCCAGCTACTGTGTTGTCACGAATACTGTGTGAGCTAAATCCTAGTTCAACTTTTTGGTATTCTTCATCCTTTGTTTGTGACAGTGTCGTATTGTGACATGGACACAACCGTCTTAAATCCATATACATTGACACAACGATATATGTATATTTGACTGGTATAAATATACGTGGGGTGTTATTCATATAGGAAGAATATAATTTTATGAAAATGGTCCATGATATAATTATAACTGTTGTTAGGGGGGATAGCAAATCTCATCTTATATATAGTTTTTAATGGAATAGCAATTTACAAGTTTGTAAGTATTGGACATGGATGGAAATGTGTGGCGTATGCCAGGTGTGTCAGTTACCTAATTTTTGGTTGGAGGAATTGTGCTACATATCATAGGTCCTGTTTTTTTCCTTCACGTCATGGAATGAGAGAATATGGTATAGATTTATAATTTGTTTAAGCATGGTACATTATCTTTGCGCTGAATTACTCAAGATTCTATGAAAATTTTATGAGTGATTTGGGTATGATTGTTGTTCAATATGTGGGAGAAGGCATTTATCTGTATGCCGCTAGAACTGTGTGAACAGAAATTTTGTTCAACAGCTTCCTGTATTTGTTTTTTATGATGAGATATAATGTGGAGTTTCGCCAAATGTTGTTTGTCCAGTGTCATTTTCCACCATAATTTAGCTTGTACTGTTGCTGGTGATTAGGGAGTAATATTCTGCAAAAAAAATTTAGTAATCTTAAAGGTTTTGACTCTGTTTATTTTGTTACAGTTATAACTTACAAAAGGTTGAACAAATAATGCTAGCTATTTTCTCTTCTTGGGGCCAGATGAATTTTGCCAATCTATAATTGCTTTTTTGCGACATTTCGGCTATCTTTCAGGTTAAGGTTTGACCTCAACTACACCTTTTAGAGGAATCCCATTGTAATTTGGTGATTCACCTTGAATAGATAGAAGTTATGCATAAGTTTTCCTTAGTTGCTACCTTTAAGTTATGTATTTGATCTGGCCAGAGAGCTTCAACTTTGAGTCTACTAGGTAAAAATTTTAGGTCAGGATTATATTCTGACCCTAGTTGTTTACACCTACTCATTAGAGGATTTCCGAAGTTTCAAAGTGAACCATAACTTTGGCCTGTTTGGTTTCCCTTTTCTAGATAAACATGTTAATATTGGACCTGAAAGTGCATAACATTTGTGATTTGTTTGTTGTGTATACTAACATCTGATGTATTATGTAACGCCCCGATTCCACGGATACGGGGACGTCACTGCGACGTATATACGTAGGTCAGAACTACCCTCCCGTATATACGCTAAGCATCAGTACAGGCAAGAATCAGAGTACGGAAGCAAGTGGTGCATTATACATTCCAACACATGAGTACAATTACAAAGTTATCACCAGAGGTGATCCAATATTACATGAATATTACATCACTGACATGCGCAATTGCGAGATTACAAGCAGATGTACATGGATGAATAGTACAAAAGGGCACTCACGAGTTTACTAAAGGAAACTCGAGAGGCACACAGGGGGCCTGGAAGGATAGAGCTCTGAACGGTCAGCTGGAGATCCACGCTACCGCTGCGCCGCTCTGATCAGCAACTGGGAGAATCCACACGCTCCAAGCTCCATGACCTGGACATGAGAATCCAGGGGAGTCAGATGAAACTCCCCAGGCGAGTGTGATACAAATGCCAGGTGGCGAGCAAGGGTAAGTACATGTATAGCAGTAAGACTGAATAAAGCCAAGAACGAGCAAATCTGATTGTATACGCTTAAGTCACGGTCTCATGAGACTAGTACATCGAAGGAATAATCCAAACAAGGAAACCCTCATCTATATACCTTTATCTCATATCATCGTAATCAAGCACATACAATCACAAGTCACAAGGTAACCATAACGGGAACACATAACAGGCATAACAGGGATCATAACCAGAATCATGACAGGCACTTATTATTACTCGTCTGACCCATATATCTGGGTATGTGTCCGGGTGTATACCCCAACACACATACATCTATATATAAGCAAGGCGAGGGTTGTTAACGGAAGCAGATGGAGAACTGATAACTCCTCTTATAGTAGTTCCCGTACACCCGGGACCAGTTTGGAGGCCTTAAATCCCCCTAACACGCATCTTCTGAGGGCCCAAAGTCCCTCTAACACGAATCGTCAGTTCAGGTATCCACTACTATAAGCAAGGCATCATTCCGGCATCCATCACTTCCTCCCATTCCCCATGCAAGTTGCTCTTTTTATGGTTTAACGGTATTATCAGATTTACGGGAATAACAGGAATAACAGGAATAGCCCTGCAGATTCAAGAGGTGGCCCCCACAGATTCAAGAGGTGGCCCCCACCATTGGACGATGTGGCACTTTGTTCCGTGTGGCACTTTGTTCTGAGGGGATGGATTCTAGAGGTGGCCCCCACAGATTCAAGAGGTGGCCCCCACCGAGTAGTGTGGCACTTTGCTCCGTGTGGCACTTAGTTCCATACAAGATAACAGGTCAAGATTCCCGTAAACATGATAATCACAAGTCAAGTAGATCATGCTGGGTGTTGAGTGATAGCATGACAGGATGATGATATTAGCAGGTGACAAGACATGTCAAGAGATTGATATAGTCAGGTGGCAAGTCATGTTATATCAAGGGGTCTTGCCAAATAGTAGAATGTCTGGTGATGGAATAATGTTAGAACGCAATCAAAGAAAGTATAAGTACAAGTTGATCAAATGAAATGGGAAAACCAAGAAGAAAGCGAGAACACTCGCATAATCAATGAAATGGGAAAGCCAAGACGATAGCGAGAACACTCGCCCAACCAATAAAATAGGAAAGCAAGAGGATAGCGAGATTACTCGCCTAAAATATGGTGAAATCTCTGATATCCGGAATCCAGGAGATCAACGCTTCAATGCGTTAGAGAGAAGGTAATAGGTAGAGGGGGGATCAGGAGAGAGAGAATAAGAGAGAGAAAGAGGAGAGAAGGTGACATCCATCAAGTGATAAGCCATGTAATAGCCATATACATAATACATGACCCGAGAATAATGTTCATGTACAAAGAAGGAATCAACAATAGTCAACAGCCAATATTAGTCGACTAGGGGTAATAATTAGTCGACTAATAGGGGAGTTAGTCGACTAATAGAAAGGGCAAGTCGACTGATAGGCTGCGTTTCAGAAAAAGGCTGGCGTTTCAAGAATGGCGTTTCAGGATGGGTTAGTCGACTAGGAACAGGGGTTAGTCGACTAGTCTGCTGCGTTTCGCAAAACGGCGTCTCACGAAGTCGCGTTTCATAGGTCCGCGTCTTGCCACAAGTCCGCGTCTCATGAATCCGCGTTTCATAAGTCCGCGTCTCACCAGAAAGAGTTAGCCAATTTGGAATGAAAGAGCAGGTCGCGTTTCAAGAAAGAGCGCGTTTCTCAAGGTCGCGTCTCACATGGTCGCGTCCCACAAGGCCGCGTTTCCAAGAGGCACGTTTCCCAGATTCGCGTTTCCAAGATTCGCGTCTCAGGAAAGTTAGTCGACTAGGGAGAAGGATCAGTCGACTAGAAGGTTGCGTTTCAGAATAACAAGGCAGCGTTTCACAGGATTAGTCGACTGGGAAGGAGGGCTAGTCGACTAATAAGGGAAGTTAGTCGACTAATGACCAAGTCAAGTCGACTAACAGAGTGCAAATCAGGGAGCAGGATTCTGTTAAGTGCTGAGTTCACTGATATGAAAATGCAAGGGCTCTGATGAGTCATCCAAGTCTTGGAGAGTGAAGTTACTCGTCCAAAACGCCATCTAGAAGCAGGGAGAAAACACAAGTGAAGGAGATGGGTCCTAGGTTGAGTTGTCGTTAACTATCACCAAAACGATCACCGGAATAATCGCGAACGATTACCGGAAGATCCACGGCGATGTCTCCAACGAAGAGAAGCTCGGCCCCAATCCAAAAGGAGTGGCCGGCCCCCAGAGTCATGCAGGTGATGAAGAAGAACACGGCCCCCAATCCAAAGGAGTTGGCCGGTCTTCACCAGAGAAGGAAGGAGATGGTGATGGTGATGATGCTTGGATCACTGCTGCAAGAAATGGAGGAGAAGATGAAGGGAAATGGTGGAGAACAAGTTGGCCAAAGGAGGGAGCATCAAGGCCGCGTTTGTTGCCTTTGCTCTCTGGAAACAAAGAGGAAGAAGAGAGGAAGAAGAAAATGAATGGAGAGAGAGGGAGGGGGTATTTATAGGCAAAGGAGCAATGATGGCAAGTTTGACTTTGGGGATGCCAAGTGAGACTTGTTCTCCCACTCAAACGCAGCCCAAAAAAGCAAGATGGCGTTTAGGCCAAAATTAGCCTAACGCGGGAATGAATGCGGCGTTTCAAGGGAGAAGCAAGGTGGCGTTTCACAAAAGGACAAAAAGGCATGATGCTTGATGGGAGTTGGTGGCAGCACATTAAATGAAGTGTGGGGAGAAGTGAAGAGAAGATCTTTGCATTAAATGCAAGATCCAAGGATGGTGAAGCCGGCGTTTGAGGAAGGAAAAAAAATGGAAAAAGACAAATGGAATATCAAGGCAAAATCCCGGTATCTGGGAAAACACCAAAAACTCCGGAAAACCTCAAAAATAAAGTAATCCAGAAACTTCCCAAAAATTCTCAAAAATAATAAATATTATAAAATGATTTTTTTGTGAAATCGGTTTTCAGAAATTCAATCCCATTTTCAAGATAAAAATCATAAAGTCAACAGTCAATATCGGTCTACACCGAGTTGGCCAGATTTTGATAAAATCTGAAAAATCTTAGAAAATTCCCGAAAGAACAAAATATAATTCTAAGAAGTAATATGAAAGCGGAATCTAGAAATTCGATCCCAATTGTAAATTAAAATTCCTGGAATCAACCAGTGATACTAGCCGACACCAAATCCAGTGGAATTTTGATAAATTTAGAAAATTCTCAGAAAAAGTATTTAGATAGAAAAGGTGATTTTAAGAAGTTACTGGAAAGCCGTTTCTTAAAATTCAACTCCGTTTGTAAATTAAAAATCCGAGAATCGGTCAGCGGTACTGGTCGGCACCGGTTTTGAAGATTTTCAACTTAATTCAGGAAAATTCCAGAAAATCATAGAAAATCTAAAATATTAGAAAATGATGTTTAAAATTGAAATCGGTCAAATCGAAATAACGAAAAGGTCAAATCGAGCAATTCACTAGGATCGAGTTCCCGGTTCAGACTAGGGCTGACTCCGAGTTCACGATTCCAGATCCAAGACAAAACGATCATATGAATAATTCATAATACAAAACAAATACAGGAAGTAAATCAAAAATACGATCAGAAAATACGAATACGCAACTAAGTACGTATTCCGGAAACGGGGTATTACAATCCACCCACCTTAAAAAAATTGCGTCCTCGCAATTTCGTTAAGGGGCAAATTGAATACAAAGGGGACAAAGGTGGAATTTATACTAATTAAGATATGAAGCACTATAGGTAGGGCTCTCAAGTCAACTGAATAATAATCATACTCTGCATTTCCGGCTGATGATGTCGTGGCTGTGTAATAAATCTTTAGAATAATGCTGAATAATACTGATGATGTCGTGGCTGTGTAATAAAGAAAATCCCGAAAATCCTGAGCATAATAAAGAAGACCAATAATTAAGAATCTGACTGCTGTCCTCTGAAAGATAGCCAGATCAAGATCGATCTGGAGAATACCAAGCTTCATCAAGTTGGCCGAAGAGATCACATAAGAGCTTCATTCTGAACCAGCCACTACCTCTCTAGTCTAGTCATATCTTAAAATAGTATAAGGCTTCATAAAACCAAAACAGGGAAAGGATAGGAGGAATTTGGAATCAAAGGAAAGATAGTCAAGAAATAGATAACTCTGCATTTGCAGTTGGAATGTATAACCAAGACTCATGTATTCCAGTTGCAAATCTCTTTACATTGATTTGCCTTCTGGACGTACTGAGGAGGTTAGAGCCTAAGCTCTGATACCAACCTGTAACGCCCCGATTCCACGGATACGGGGACGTCACTGCGACGTATATACGTAGGTCAGAACTACCCTCCCGTATATACGCTAAGCATCAGTACAGGCAAGAATCAGAGTACGGAAGCAAGTGGTGCATTATACATTCCAACACATGAGTACAATTACAAAGTTATCACCAGAGGTGATCCAATATTACATGAATATTACATCACTGACATGCGCAATTGCGAGATTACAAGCAGATGTACATGGATGAATAGTACAAAAGGGCACTCACGAGTTTACTAAAGGAAACTCGAGAGGCACACAGGGGGCCTGGAAGGATAGAGCTCTGAACGGTCAGCTGGAGATCCACGCTACCGCTGCGCCGCTCTGATCAGCAACTGGGAGAATCCACACGCTCCAAGCTCCATGACCTGGACATGAGAATCCAGGGGAGTCAGATGAAACTCCCCAGGCGAGTGTGATACAAATGCCAGGTGGCGAGCAAGGGTAAGTACATGTATAGCAGTAAGACTGAATAAAGCCAAGAACGAGCAAATCTGATTGTATACGCTTAAGTCACGGTCTCATGAGACTAGTACATCGAAGGAATAATCCAAACAAGGAAACCCTCATCTATATATCTTTATCTCATATCATCGTAATCAAGCACATACAATCACAAGTCACAAGGTAACCATAACGGGAACACATAACAGGCATAACAGGGATCATAACCAGAATCATGACAGGCACTTATTATTACTCGTCTGACCCATATATCTGGGTATGTGTCCGGGTGTATACCCCAACACACATACATCCATATATAAGCAAGGCGAGGGTTGTTAACGGAAGCAGATGGAGAACTGATAACTCCTCTTATAGTAGTTCCCGTACACCCGGGACCAGTTTGGAGGCCTTAAATCCCCCTAACACGCATCTTCTGAGGGCCCAAAGTCCCTCTAACACGAATCGTTAGTTCAGGTATCCACTACTATAAGCAAGGCATCATTCCGGTATCCATCACTTCCTCCCATTCCCCATGCAAGTTGCTCTTTTTATGGTTTAACGGTATTATCAGATTTACGGGAATAACAGGAATAACAGGAATAGCCCTGCAGATTCAAGAGGTGGCCCCCACAGATTCAAGAGGTGGCCCCCACCATTGGACGATGTGGCACTTTGTTCCGTGTGGCACTTTGTTCTGAGGGGATGGATTCTAGAGGTGGCCCCCACAGATTCAAGAGGTGGCCCCCACCGAGTAGTGTGGCACTTTGCTCCGTGTGGCACTTAGTTCCATACAAGATAACAGGTCAAGATTCCCGTAAACATGATAATCACAAGTCAAGTAGATCATGCTGGGTGTTGAGTGATAGCATGACAGGATGATGATATTAGCAGGTGACAAGACATGTCAAGAGATTGATATAGTCAGGTGGCAAGTCATGTTATATCAAGGGGTCTTGCCAAATAGTAGAATGTCTGGTGATGGAATAATGTTAGAACGCAATCAAAGAAAGTATAAGTACAAGTTGATCAAATGAAATGGGAAAACCAAGAAGAAAGCGAGAACACTCGCATAATCAATGAAATGGGAAAGCCAAGACGATAGCGAGAACACTCGCCCAACCAATAAAATAGGAAAGCAAGAGGATAGCGAGATTACTCGCCTAAAATATGGTGAAATCTCTGATATCCGGAATCCAGGAGATCAACGCTTCAATGCGTTAGAGAGAAGGTAATAGGTAGAGGGGGGATCAGGAGAGAGAGAATAAGAGAGAGAAAGAGGAGAGAAGGTGACATCCATCAAGTGATAAGCCATGTAATAGCCATATACATAATACATGACCCGAGAATAATGTTCATGTACAAAGAAGGAATCAACAATAGTCAACAGCCAATATTAGTCGACTAGGGGTAATAATTAGTCGACTAATAGGGGAGTTAGTCGACTAATAGAAAGGGCAAGTCGACTGATAGGCTGCGTTTCAGAAAAAGGCTGGCGTTTCAAGAATGGCGTTTCAGGATGGGTTAGTCGACTAGGAACAGGGGTTAGTCGACTAGTCTGCTGCGTTTCGCAAAACGGCGTCTCACGAAGTCGCGTTTCATAGGTCCGCGTCTTGCCACAAGTCCGCGTCTCATGAATCCGCGTTTCATAAATCCGCGTCTCACCAGAAAGAGTTAGCCAATTTGGAATGAAAGAGCAGGTCGCGTTTCAAGAAAGAGCGCGTTTCTCAAGGTCGCGTCTCACATGGTCGCGTCCCACAAGGCCGCGTTTCCAAGAGGCACGTTTCCCAGATTCGCGTTTCCAAGATTCGCGTCTCAGGAAAGTTAGTCGACTAGGGAGAAGGATCAGTCGACTAGAAGGTTGCGTTTCAGAATAACAAGGCAGCGTTTCACAGGATTAGTCGACTGGGAAGGAGGGCTAGTCGACTAATAAGGGAAGTTAGTCGACTAATGACCAAGTCAAGTCGACTAACAGAGTGCAAATCAGGGAGCAGGATTCTGTTAAGTGCTGAGTTCACTGATATGAAAATGCAAGGGCTCTGATGAGTCATTGGAGAGTGAAGTTACTCGTCCAAAACGCCATCTAGAAGCAGGGAGAAAACACAAGTGAAGGAGATGGGTCCTAGGTTGAGTTGTCGTTAACTATCACCAAAACGATCACCGGAATAATCGCGAACGATTACCGGAAGATCCACGGCGATGTCTCCAACGAAGAGAAGCTCGGCCCCAATCCAAAAGGAGTGGCCGGCCCCCAGAGTCATGCAGGTGATGAAGAAGAACACGGCCCCCAATCCAAAGGAGTTGGCCGGTCTTCACCAGAGAAGGAAGGAGATGGTGATGGTGATGATGCTTGGATCACTGCTGCAAGAAATGGAGGAGAAGATGAAGGGAAATGGTGGAGAACAAGTTGGCCAAAGGAGGGAGCATCAAGGCCGCGTTTGTTGCCTTTGCTCTCTGGAAACAAAGAGGAAGAAGAGAGGAAGAAGAAAATGAATGGAGAGAGAGGGAGGGGGTATTTATAGGCAAAGGAGCAATGATGGCAAGTTTGACTTTGGGGATGCCAAGTGAGACTTGTTCTCCCACTCAAACGCAGCCCAAAAAAGCAAGATGGCGTTTAGGCCAAAATTAGCCTAACGCGGGAATGAATGCGGCGTTTCAAGGGAGAAGCAAGGTGGCGTTTCACAAAAGGACAAAAAGGCATGATGCTTGATGGGAGTTGGTGGCAGCACATTAAATGAAGTGTGGGGAGAAGTGAAGAGAAGATCTTTGCATTAAATGCAAGATCCAAGGATGGTGAAGCCGGCGTTTGAGGAAGGAAAAAAAATGGAAAAAGACAAAATGGAATATCAAGGCAAAATCCCGGTATCTGGGAAAACACCAAAAACTCCGGAAAACCTCAAAAATAAAGTAATCCAGAAAGCTTCCCAAAAATTCTCAAAAATAATAAATATTATAAAATGATTTTTTTGTGAAATCGGTTTTCAGAAATTCAATCCCATTTTCAAGATAAAAATCATAAAGTCAATAGTCAATATCGGTCTACACCGAGTTGGCCAGATTTTGATAAAATCTGAAAAATCTTAGAAAATTCCCGAAAGAACAAAATATAATTCTAAGAAGTAATATGAAAGCGGAATCTAGAAATTCGATCCCAATTGTAAATTAAAATTCCTGGAATCAACCAGTGATACTAGCCGACACCAAATCCAGTGGAATTTTGATAAATTTAGAAAATTCTCAGAAAAAGTATTTAGATAGAAAAGGTGATTTTAAGAAGTTACTGGAAAGCCGTTTCTTAAAATTCAACTCCGTTTGTAAATTAAAAATCCGAGAATCGGTCAGCGGTACTGGTCGGCACCGGTTTTGAAGATTTTCAACTTAATTCAGGAAAATTCCAGAAAATCATAGAAAATCTAAAATATTAGAAAACGATGTTTAAAATTGAAATCGGTCAAATCGGAATAACGAAAAGGTCAAATCGAGCAATTCACTAGGATCGAGTTCCCGGTTCAGACTAGGGCTGACTCCGAGTTCACGATTCCAGATCCAAGACAAAACGATCATATGAATAATTCATAATACAAAACAAATACAGGAAGTAAATCAAAAATACGATCAGAAAATACGAATACGCAACTAAGTACGTATTCCGGGAATGGGGTATTACAATCCACCCACCTTACAAAAATTGCGTCCTCGCAATTTCGTTAAGGGGCAAATTGAATACAAAGGGGACAAAGGTGGAATTTATACTAATTAAGATATGAAGCACTATAGGTAGGGCTCTCAAGTCAACTGAATAATAATCATACTCTGCATTTCCGGCTGATGATGTCGTGGCTGTGTAATAAATCTTTAGAATAATGCTGAATAATACTGATGATGTCGTGGCTGTGTAATAAAGAAAATCCCGAAAATCCTGAGCATAATAAAGAAGACCAATAATTAAGAATCTGACTGCTGTCCTCTGAAAGATAGCCAGATCAAGATCGATCTGGAGAATACCAAGCTTCATCAAGTTGGCCGAAGAGATCACATAAGAGCTTCATTCTGAACCAGCCACTACCTCTCTAGTCTAGTCATATCTTAAAATAGTATAAGGCTTCATAAAACCAAAACAGGGAAAGGATAGGAGGAATTTGGAATCAAAGGAAAGATAGTCAAGAAATAGATAACTCTGCATTTGCAGTTGGAATGTATAACCAAGACTCATGTATTCCAGTTGCAAATCTCTTTACATTGATTTGCCTTCTGGACGTACTGAGGAGGTTAGAGCCTAAGCTCTGATACCAACCTATAACGCCCCGATTCCACGGATACGGGGACGTCACTGCGACGTATATACGTAGGTCAGAACTACCCTCCCGTATATACGCTAAGCATCAGTACAGGCAAGAATCAGAGTACGGAAGCAAGTGGTGCATTATACATTCCAACACATGAGTACAATTACAAAGTTATCACCAGAGGTGATCCAATATTACATGAATATTACATCACTGACATGCGCAATTGCGAGATTACAAGCAGATGTACATGGATGAATAGTACAAAAGGGCACTCACGAGTTTACTAAAGGAAACTCGAGAGGCACACAGGGGGCCTGGAAGGATAGAGCTCTGAACGGTCAGCTGGAGATCCACGCTACCGCTGCGCCGCTCTGATCAGCAACTGGGAGAATCCACACGCTCCAAGCTCCATGACCTGGACATGAGAATCCAGGGGAGTTAGATGAAACTCCCCAGGCGAGTGTGATACAAATGCCAGGTGGCGAGCAAGGGTAAGTACATGTATAGCAGTAAGACTGAATAAAGCCAAGAACGAGCAAATCTGATTGTATACGCTTAAGTCACGGTCTCATGAGACTAGTACATCGAAGGAATAATCCAAACAAGGAAACCCTCATCTATATACCTTTATCTCATATCATCGTAATCAAGCACATACAATCACAAGTCACAAGGTAACCATAACGGGAACACATAACAGGCATAACAGGGATCATAACCAGAATCATGACAGGCACTTATTATTACTCGTCTGACCCATATATCTGGGTATGTGTCCGGGTGTATACCCCAACACACATACATCCATATATAAGCAAGGCGAGGGTTGTTAACGGAAGCAGATGGAGAACTGATAACTCCTCTTATAGTAGTTCTCGTACACCCGGGACCAGTTTGGAGGCCTTAAATCCCCCTAACACGCATCTTCTGAGGGCCCAAAGTCCCTCTAACACGAATCATTAGTTCAGGTATCCACTACTATAAGCAAGGCATCATTCCGGCATCCATCACTTCCTCCCATTCCCCATGCAAGTTGCTCTTTTTATGGTTTAACGGTATTATCAGATTTACGGGAATAACAGGAATAACAGGAATAGCCCTGCAGATTCAAGAGGTGGCCCCCACAGATTCAAGAGGTGGCCCCCACCATTGGACGATGTGGCACTTTGTTCCGTGTGGCACTTTGTTCTGAGGGGATGGATTCTAGAGGTGGCCCCCACAGATTCAAGAGGTGGCCCCCACCGAGTAGTGTGGCACTTTACTCCGTGTGGCACTTAGTTCCATACAAGATAACAGGTCAAGATTCCCGTAAACATGATAATCACAAGTCAAGTAGATCATGCTGGGTGTTGAGTGATAGCATGACAGGATGATGATATTAGCAGGTGACAAGACATGTCAAGAGATTGATATAGTCAGGTGGCAAGTCATGTTATATCAAGGGGTCTTGCCAAATAGTAGAATGTCTGGTGATGGAATAATGTTAGAACGCAATCAAAGAAAGTATAAGTACAAGTCGATCAAATGAAATGGGAAAACCAAGAAGAAAGCGAGAACACTCGCATAATCAATGAAATGGGAAAGCCAAGACGATAGCGAGAACACTCGCCCAACCAATAAAATAGGAAAGCAAGAGGATAGCGAGATTACTCGCCTAAAATATGGTGAAATCTCTGATATCCGGAATCCAGGAGATCAACGCTTCAATGCGTTAGAGAGAAGGTAATAGGTAGAGGGGGGATCAGGAGAGAGAGAATAAGAGAGAGAAAGAGGAGAGAAGGTGACATCCATCAAGTGATAAGCCATGTAATAGCCATATACATAATACATGACCCGAGAATAATGTTCATGTACAAAGAAGGAATCAACAATAGTCAACAGCCAATATTAGTCGACTAGGGGTAATAATTAGTCGACTAATAGGGGAGTTAGTCGACTAATAGAAAGGGCAAGTCGACTGATAGGCTGCGTTTCAGAAAAAGGCTGGCGTTTCAAGAATGGCGTTTCAGGATGGGTTAGTCGACTAGGAACAGGGGTTAGTCGACTAGTCTGCTGCGTTTCGCAAAACGGCGTCTCACGAAGTCGCGTTTCATAGGTCCGCGTCTTGCCACAAGTCCGCGTCTCATGAATCCGCGTTTCATAAGTCCGCGTCTCACCAGAAAGAGTTAGCCAATTTGGAATGAAAGAGCAGGTCGCGTTTCAAGAAAGAGCGCGTTTCTCAAGGTCGCGTCTCACATGGTCGCGTCCCACAAGGCCGCGTTTCCAAGAGGCACGTTTCCCGGATTCGCGTTTCCAAGATTCGCGTCTCAGGAAAGTTAGTCGACTAGGGAGAAGGATCAGTCGACTAGAAGGTTGCGTTTCAGAATAACAAGGCAGCGTTTCACAGGATTAGTCGACTGGGAAGGAGGGCTAGTCGACTAATAAGGGAAGTTAGTCGACTAATGACCAAGTCAAGTCGACTAACAGAGTGCAAATCAGGGAGCAGGATTCTGTTAAGTGCTGAGTTCACTGATATGAAAATGCAAGGGCTCTGATGAGTCATCCAAGTCTTGGAGAGTGAAGTTACTCGTCCAAAACGCCATCTAGAAGCAGGGAGAAAACACAAGTGAAGGAGATGGGTCCTAGGTTGAGTTGTCGTTAACTATCACCAAAACGATCACCGGAATAATCGCGAACGATTACCGGAAGATCCACGGCGATGTCTCCAACGAAGAGAAGCTCGGCCCCAATCCAAAAGGAGTGGCCGGCCCCCAGAGTCATGCAGGTGATGAAGAAGAACACGGCCCCCAATCCAAAGGAGTTGGCCGGTCTTCACCAGAGAAGGAAGGAGATGGTGATGGTGATGATGCTTGGATCACTGCTGCAAGAAATGGAGGAGAAGATGAAGGGAAATGGTGGAGAACAAGTTGGCCAAAGGAGGGAGCATCAAGGCCGCGTTTGTTGCCTTTGCTCTCTGGAAACAAAGAGGAAGAAGAGAGGAAGAAGAAAATGAATGGAGAGAGAGGGAGGGGGTATTTATAGGCAAAGGAGCAATGATGGCAAGTTTGACTTTGGGGATGCCAAGTGAGACTTGTTCTCCCACTCAAACGCAGCCCAAAAAAGCAAGATGGCGTTTAGGCCAAAATTAGCCTAACGCGGGAATGAATGCGGCGTTTCAAGGGAGAAGCAAGGTGGCGTTTCACAAAAGGACAAAAAGGCATGATGCTTGATGGGAGTTGGTGGCAGCACATTAAATGAAGTGTGGGGAGAAGTGAAGAGAAGATCTTTGCATTAAATGCAAGATCCAAGGATGGTGAAGCCGGCGTTTGAGGAAGGAAAAAAAATGGAAAAAGACAAAATGGAATATCAAGGCAAAATCCCGGTATCTGGGAAAACACCAAAAACTCCGGAAAACCTCAAAAATAAAGTAATCCAGAAAACTTCCCAAAAATTCTCAAAAAAAATAAATATTATAAAATGATTTTTTTGTGAAATCGGTTTTCAGAAATTCAATACCATTTTCAAGATAAAAATCATAAAGTCAACAGTCAATATCGGTCTACACCGAGTTGGCCAGATTTTGATAAAATCTGAAAAATCTTAGAAAATTCCCGAAAGAACAAAATATAATTCTAAAAAGTAATATGAAAGCGGAATCTAGAAATTCGATCCCAATTGTAAATTAAAATTCCTGGAATCAACCAGTGATACTAGCCGACACCAAATCCAGTGGAATTTTGATAAATTTAGAAAATTCTCAGAAAAAGTATTTAGATAGAAAAGGTGATTTTAATAAGTTACTGGAAAGCCGTTTCTTAAAATTCAACTCCGTTTGTAAATTAAAAATCCGAGAATCGGTCAGCGGTACTGGTCGGCACCGGTTTTGAAGATTTTCAACTTAATTCAGGAAAATTCCAGAAAATCATAGAAAATCTAAAATATTAGAAAACGATGTTTAAAACTGAAATCGGTCAAATCGGAATAACGAAAAGGTCAAATCGAGCAATTCACTAGGATCGAGTTCCCGGTTCAGACTAGGGCTAACTCCGAGTTCACGATTCCAGATCTAAGACAAAACGATCATATGAATAATTCATAATACAAAACAAATACAGGAAGTAAATCAAAAATACGATCAGAAAATATGAATACGCAACTAAGTACGTATTCCGGGAACGGGGTATTACATATTATTCTTCAGAGTGAGTGTTGTGAAGAGATCCTTCCTGCTTCATAAAACCTGAGAATAGATCTTGTTTTTGGAAAAACTCATGAAAAATTTTAGGTTTTGACCTAGCATTTTGTGGAGTATTTTAGGTACACTGTAATGCAGCCTGTCTAAAAATTACTACAGACAAATCCTCAAACACAAGCCTCATTGTCAACGCGAGGGTCGCATTTCAACTCAAATGCGGACGTCACACTTCATCAACAACACGACGTGAGGGTCGCGTTCTATGCTAAACGCGATGGTTATGCTGCTCTTCAAAACGCGGACCTCAGAGTTGCATTTCAATATCAAAACACAAGCCTGAGTAGTTCGCATTTCAACTTCAACGCTACCAACACAGACGCGAGCCTGTGAGCTCTGCGTCTCAACATTAGAGCTGTTTTCCATTGATTTGAATGTTGGAAAACTTACAAAAGAATTGAAGAGGATTACTATTAATTTAAAAGAAAATTTTACAAGTGTTCTCTTTTAAAGATTCTGGGTAAGTGTGCTGGTGGAGTCTGATCAGCGACCACTTTGTTCCGTTGACGATACGAGCGATCTGATCTCGAACTCTGCTGCCTGGGAATTCTTTCTCGCTTGGTTTCAAAAATCCCTCGAGAACGAAAGATCTAGGGTATTAGCACCCTGAAGTTGATGAGAGAACCGAGTCTTTAAAAAGTTTGGAAGTTGAGAGAGAAAATCTCTTGCTCTGTGATTGCTAGCCTAAAAGGTTCAGCCCCTGTGTAGACTCTGAATAGGCTATTTATAGGCTTCGTTGGGGTGTAACTACCCCTAAAAAGTAGCAAAGACTGGAAGTAGTCTGCTAAGCTTCGCATGCGAAGCTAAAGAAAGCTTGAGCGAAGTTGAAAGAAACTTCAGCAAAGCTGAAAGGGAGCGCCTGCGAGGCTAGCTCAACCAGTTGGCTTTAGGGATGTTACACATCCCTCAATTATTTCCTCTTAATGAGGCATGATGGGCCTTATAATGGGGAGATCATGGGAGTAACTACCCATTTAAAGTGGGGGTCAACCCCACTAATCTAGTGGGTGGTTATCCACTAATCCCGTGCTGGGATTTGAAACGATAAGATGTCCAACAGCTCCATATGGAGCTAACCTTGCTTGCGGAGCTAAGGTTTCTTGTGGAGCTAAGGTTCCATGTGGAGCAAGCTCTTTATGGAACTAAATCAAAGCTTTCTGCAGAGCTAAAGCGAAGCTAGCCTACTGTGAGGTTATAAATTTCATGCGAAGTAAGCTCATTGCAGAGCTTAATCAAAGCTCTCTGTGGAGCTAAATCAGAGCTTTAAGCGAAGCTATCCCATTGTGGGTGTTGAGGTGCGAAGCTAGACTAGGTGTGGAGCTAGCTTAAAGCTTCATGCAATGCTATATCTTGGCCAATTTTAATCATCTTCTAGATGTTTACTCAATTGTCTGCGACCTGTCTTTTGGAAATGTCGACAGGTCAGACATCGTTCAAACAATATGAAGGCTATTTGGGATCTTGTCTTTTCAGAGTGTCAACAGAACCCCTTCAAAGTTTCCGGAAATCTGACATTTACTGGTTCAGATTTCGAAATACTTTAAACTGCTTCTGGCATGGTTCAAAGACTCGGTCAATGATCTTCTCTTGAAGTAAAGATCAAATCTTATGAGAGACAATCTTGATTGTAATACCCATGTTTCTTCTTTTGCTATTCATCAATCAATAAAGTTTGTTTTTGATTAATGATTTATCTGGTGTTTCTTTTTCTTGTTATTCTGAAAGTAGAGATAGAACTCTATGACTTTAACTTTCGAAAGAGTGGAAACATATAATTAATCTATTCAGAGGTTGAAAACATGATAGAATTAGTTAAATACCAAAAATTGGAAGTGTTTTGATAAATTGAACCTACTGGTAATAAAAAAGATAAATTGAACGTAGTGATCCGTTTGTTCAGAGGTAATTGATTGGACATGATAGATTGAGAATCACTAAGATAAAGGTCCGTTGTTCAGTAATGATGATGGTGGTGATGAAGATGTGAGAGTTTTATCCAGTTCTAGTAGTGATGATGGTGAAGATGGCGATGATAATGATGACGGTAATGGCGGCAATGGTGATGATGACAATAATGAGGGCAACAATAGTACTGATGAACGAGCTATAGTCTTGAAGGTCATATACAAATATTAAGTTTGACATCAGGCCAACATTATGGTGTGACATATGTCCATGACTCCAGACCACAACTTGAGAGATCTACGAGTACTAATATCGGTTTGTCTACTTACCGCAGAGATGATTCTGATGATAATTTTGTGCCTCATCGCAATTCAATGTGAAAATAACTATATTATCATGTACTTATGAATGTAGTTTGTGTAATTTACTATATTGTGTATGTATTTTGATATGCTTCTGAAATATCACCTATTCACCCCCCCTCTAGGTGATATTTCAATTGGTATCAGAGCTAGCGCTCCTGATTTTTAGGTTTAACCACCTAGGAGAGATCTTGGTTTGCTAATCTTCATTTGCATTTTCATTTGCACTCATACTAGTTTGCACTCATGGCTAGCCCTCTTATGTTTGACCATTTTAGACTTGATTCTTGGAAGGTTGACATGATTAGGCATATAAAAAGCCTAGGACATCTAGTTTATCAAGCCATCACTATAGAATCCCTCCCAAATAGTAGCAAGCATAAGAAGGCAAATGCATTAGCCCTTAGGACACTTCTAGCATCTCTAAATGAACATCTTTTTCCTATATTTGCTAAGTATGACTCGGCTTTTGCAGTTTGGAGCATCTTGACGTCTCCCGAGCTACCCGTGATCATCAACAAGATAAGGAGATCTAGGAGAGACAAGTCCGAAGAGCATTGCTTCATGGTCCAAGGAAGAACTCCCTTGAGGTACATTCGGATTCCCCTCTTGATGATAGCTCAAATCCTTTTTGCTATAGTTGTGGTGAGGTTCAAACTTTAATATGAAACTTGTTCAAAAGCTTGAAAAGTTTTTGGAAAAATATGAGTTTTTGAAAAAGAAGAACCTTGATTTAAAGAAGAAATAAAGGATTTATGTTCAACTTTTGAATCGGTTTTGCAAGAGAAGGGAGAAATTGCTAGTGAACGTGACTCACTACAATCTCAACTTGAACTTGCTTTAAAAGAGATTGAAGCTTTGAAAAACAAAAATGATTTTGATGATGTTGTAGAACACAATGAGGTTTTGTCATCTAGATTGGATCTTGTTTTTAAAGAAAATCGTTCTTTGAAAAATAAAATTGATTCTATTACAAAAGAATTGGATTTGGTTTTGATTAAAAATAAATCTTTGCAAAATGAAATTGATATTCATGTGTGCCATGATAGTATAGCTTCTTCTTCTTGCACACCTATTGCTTGTTCCACTTTATCTTCTAGCATTGAAAATGATATAAATAATTTGAAGAAAAGTGTTGATAGTTTGGGCTCAACTTTGAGCCATTGTGCCATGAATCACTCACGTTTGGAAACCTTGGTTCGCAAGAAACAAGTTCCAACCTTGCATGCACACTCATCTAGGCATACACATGCTTCTCATGATCACCATCATCATATGTATGCTCACGTGTACACATGTGCACATTGTAGTCGTAAAGGCCATCTTGCTAGATTTGCTATGATAGATTACATATTGAAAATTTAGCATCTAATTTTGTTTGGGTTAGAAAAGATACTAACCCCGTGGACCCAAAAGACAATGGGTACCAAAGACCACCTCTTTAATTTGTGATATAGGTGGGAGCTCTCGCATCACGTGAGAGTGGAGGTACCTTGAGGTGAATGCGTTCCGTGCTTAACGATAACAATTTGGATGCATCACTTTCAAGGAGCTAGGTGGGAGGACCACCATTGGTTTGGAGAACTAGAGATGCACCTTCATTGGTTTTGGTATCATTCTCTAACTCCCATTTTAATTTGCATGCTTTACATGTTCATCTTTTGTAGCATGTTATGTAGTTCATTATGCTCATGCCATGTTAATTAGAATAGAGATATACATGTTTAGTTATTTGAGCACCTTTGTTTTGGATCTATGTTTAGTGTTCACACCTTGTTTAAACTAACATGTATGCCCTAGATCTAATGCACATACATATGCATAATGATCATATGATTTTCATGATTCCTTGATTTTTGTTTTAATGTTTCAAGTTTAGATGATTATCTTGCATTGCAATAGTCTATAAATATTGATGTGTTTTATGATCTTTGTTTTGCCACATGTTTTGATGTTTGACCATTGTGTATTTCATGACTCTGATAGCAAGTGGATTTAAATGTTTATCATGTTAAGTTATGACTAGTTTTATGCCTCATGATTTGAATATATGTTTAGGTGTTAGTTTTCATTAAAACTAGGATTTATACTTATACATAGAATGGGCCACAAGTAAATCTTTATATGTTTGTGCTTGAATGCCTATTTGTACCCATTAGATGTGCTAGTATAGTCTAGTTTTGACGATTCGTACATTCTAACTTGTATTCCCCATTTTTAGATATGTTTTATGATCTTAAATTTAACTTCATGTATATGTCTATCTTGTCTTAACTATTGATTATACATATACATCCTTGAACCACGTGCCTTCATGCATATACTCTTGTGGACTCATTATGTTTGGGATATGTATGTATACTTTAGTTTGTACATGACATACATATGCCTTGAAGGTTAAATTGTTTTGATAATTTTCATGATTTTAAGAAAATTCTTTTAGAAATGAAAATTTGGTGTTTCATGTGTTCGTGTTTCATAGGAATTTCAATTGAGCTTGATTGTCCATCTTTCATGATAAGTGTGTTTCACATATATCTTGTACACTCACTTTATTAGTTTTCTCATGACCTTGTTTTCATGAGTATATTATATGGACTTTATGGATTTTGAGTGTTGATCATGTGATTTTCATGCTTCATGAAAAATATTTTGTATTATTCCTTACTTGAAGGATTTTTTTTAAACTTTCATTTAACTAGTTGCAATGTTCTTCATTTTGGTAGTGATTTTCAAACATACTATATTTCTAAATCTATTTTTGAAAACCCCTACCATCCATGGGCGGTCGAATGGGAGATCATGCTCATGTATGCTTTATATTGAAAATCCTTTTAACTTGATCATGAAATGGGTGGTAGTGAATATGAGTTATACACTTGAACTTATTGTTGTTTCAATTGGTATCATTGAATGCTTTCAATTGGTATCAATCTTGACATCCTTTTGTATACTCATATATGTTTTGTTTCATATATGTATGCTTACACTTCATATGGTATCAAATTCAATTGGTATCTATTTCTTACATACATATATAGATAATTTATTTGTGCTTATTATATCCATATATCTTGAAGCACAAATTTTGGTTATGTTAAGCTTGAGTTTTTCAATTGGTATCCATATACAAGCTTTGTCATAATTCTTAAGATTGCTAAGATTGATTTTTTTTAAAATGAATATCATGTTTCAATTGATTTAATTTTCAATTGGTATCTTATTTCAAGCCTATGCATATTTTCTTTTGCTATTTCATAAAGGGGGAGAAAACTTGTATTTTATATTTCAATTAGTATTTGGTTTACCATTGGTTCCACTCCCTAACTTTATGTTGAATAATGATTAAAGAATTAATGTTGATTTCTGTTATTGGTATCATTTGCTTATAATGTAAAATATCTTCGATTGGTATCAAGATGCTTTTATTTACAATTGGTATCAAGATGCATTTGTTTACACAAAATTGGTATCATGTGTTTTAATTTTTCAATATGTTTATTTTCAATTGGTAGCAAGTTTACTTTACATATCTACCTTTTTGATAATGATGATTTGTTTTAATGCCTTGTTTAGTATTGTCATATCGCAATTTTACTTTTCAATTGGTATCACCCCTTATTGGTTCCTTATTTCTAACAAAAGGGGGAGAAGAATTTGTTTCTATTGTTTTTACCCCTTTATTGATGATTGACAAAAAGGGGAGAAAATTTGAGTTTAATATGCATGTTTTATGCTTAAGTTTTGTTTTCAGTTTTGTTTTTAGTCTAGTTTAAATTGGTATCAAAGAGCTTTGTTTTGTTTTTAATTGATATCAAGAGTTTTAGTGTTTCATTTGTAAGAGCATGTTTATTTGCATTGTTTACTTAATTGGTATGAAAAGTTCAATTGGTATTAAGAGCATGAGTTTTATTGTTTAATGCATGACTATGCATTGAATATGTTTATTGTTTATCCCTATGCATGAGTTAAGGGGGAGCTTCTTTGAAGCTTAACTTTAATCCATGCATATATAACTCCATGAGTTTTGTCATCATCAAAAAGGGGGAGATTATTGGCCCAAAGGCCTTTCACTCTAGTTTTGATGATGATTAACTCATGTAGTTATGTGTACTAATAATCTTGCAATGTTTAAGTTTCAGATATTTGACAAGATATTAGTTGATGAAAGCTTCCACACATCTTTCACTTGTTGATTCAAGAGCCCGAGTGTCAAAGATCATATATTGCATTTGCTCGGTGGATCAAAGTGTTTTGGATCGAGTCGGCTTGGAGTTTGCGCTCTACAAGAAGACTTAGGTATCCATAGTTTAGTTTTGTGTTTAGATCTAAATTGTAAAGATAAGAATAGTATGATAAGCTCAAGTTCACAACACATGTTTCACGTTTTGATTTTCAGTTTTTGGTTTAACCGATCTTGGTTTACATGAATAGATTTCATATCAAAACAAGTTTACATGGTTTATGTATATTAGATTTGTTCTATATACATGCATGCTTCAAATGTTTAAATAAGCTTAGTTTGATAATCTATTCCATGTGTTTTATGTTTTGGTATTTTTAACAAAACATATTTTTGGACTTAATGACAAAAATCATGATATATATATATGTTTCTTGTATATTGAATTTCTATTCATATACAACATGCTTCAAAGTGTTTAAATATCATGTTTTTGTATTTGCATGAATTTTGGACAACGCGTATTTTCTATTCAAGATTTCAAGTTTTAGAAAATACAAGTTTTGGTAAACATGATATGATACAAAAATAGTTTTAATTGCTTGATATTTGAGTCAAAACTTTTGTCACATGTTTATATATCAATGCAAATTGTCAAAACTATTTTTGGGGATTTTTAGTAATTTACAAGAATTTATTGAAAATATTTTACCTCAGATTTCTAACCTGTTTGTTGCCTGCCAGGCTGAGACGGTCGACCGCACCAAGTAGCCAGTCGACCGGGCGGTCGACCGACGTGCACAGAAATGTGCACGCTGGCTACAGCCTTGGCCGGTCGACCGAACGGTCGACCGACTGAGAGCATATTTGCTCTCTGTTAGTTTGGGTCGACCGGACGGTCGACCGGGTGTTGCAACGTTCAAAAATTCGAACGTTGGGCGGTCGACCGACCGGTCGACCGGCAGGGCAAATCTGGCTTTTTGGACTGCCAACGGCTAGTTTTCTAAATTGCCTATAAATACCCCATTTGTGAGAGTTTTTCTCCAAGATTTTTTGTGCGAATTTTTTCATTCTCTCTGGTGTTTTTACAGCAATCAAAATAAGTTTTTGGATTCATAATTGAATAATCTTTTTGGTGTTTTGATTAGGGTTTGAAAAATCAAAGAAAAGGGTTTTGGGAAAAGCTTTTGAATTGAACTTCTCTATCTTGGTTTTAGATTATTTCCCAAAGATTTTCTTTGAATTGCTGGTTTCAAATCCCTTGGTTTTCTCCACACTTGAGCTAAAATCTACTATCTTTTCTATAGGATTTTGTGTGGGAAAAAGAGATTGTTTTGTGGTTGTTGTTTTGACCACTAAAAGGAAGAGATCTGCAAGAGAGAGTTTGTGGTCTTTTGACTACCCAGAGATTACTTGTACTTGACATTGTGTTACCGGGTACTCCTGTGTGTTGGGTACTGCGGTGATTGTGTAACTATCTTTGTGATAGTGAAGTGGTGAGAATCCTTCGTGGGGAAGGCGGGGACGTAGAGCTGGGTGCTCGAACCTCGATAACATATCTTGTTGTTTGCGCTTGATCCATTGTCTCTATCACTCTCTCTCTTTACTTTGTGCCTTGCTTATTATTCATATTGTTCATCTCTATTGCTTGGTTTGGTTGTGTGTGCATCACTTGTTGATCACACTTGAGTGCTTATTGTTGTTAAGCTTTTAAATTCCGCATTTAGTTCATAGATTAGCAACATCACCTATTCACCCCCCTCTAGGTGATATTTCAGCTTCTACCAACGACACGTGTATTTATGCTTTCGCTTTATGTTTAGTATGCTAGGTGATATGTTTTGGACATGTGATACATGAATTGGATGTCTATATTTTTTTAAGATTTGTCCTGATTTTTTCAGAATTTTTTGTGCTTTCTATGTGGCGTTTTACGCGTATCGCCCGAGACCGATTCGAGTCGCCGAGACCGATTTGTCTCAGTACCCGCCGAGTCGGCGGCCGATACCGCGACTGTGAACCATGGCTTCTGGTGTTCAAACCTGTTTGAAGCAAGTGTCAGCATATCCATTTGTTTGTTGGAGACGATCATAAAATACGGGTTATAGCTTCGCCTGCGAAGCGAAGCTATGACTTGGCTAACTGGAGTTTAGCTTCACTGTAAGGCTTCAGAATAATATTGTTGTTGGAACCCTTTTTAGGCTAAATTCGCATGCGATGTTAGGCAAAGCTTCCTAGCTTCGTTGTTTAGCACTTGAGTGCTTTTAGCCTCGTACACGCTTCATAAATGAAGCGCCAGTGCGAGGCTAGGCTGTGGGGCCTATAAATAAGACTCCACAGTACTCTTACGCCTTCAAGCCTTTGTTGTTAGGGTTCTTCCCTCTTCTTTGAGTTTCAAACACAATAGAGTTTTTACTCTCAAAATTATCTCTTTGGACGAGACTAAATGGCACCCAAAAAGCGTCCTGGGAAAGAGGTCGAGACCTCTAAGGCGTCCGTTGCGCCTTCTCCGGCCGTCCAACGACTAATTGCCAGTAGGGAAATTCTTCCCTTTTTCTCCTTTGAGCCAATCTTTGGCTAGAATCATCTCTGAACGACATTTTTAGGGAGTTTGTCTCCCTTTGACTCTGTTCTAATGAACTCTCGTGATTAAATTCCCTCTCGGATATGTTGGTTGAATTTAGAATCCCATGGGTTTCTCTTTCTGGCTTCCCCGCGAAGCTAGCCTTTGGGGCTTTCTAGAGCTTAAGAATGAAGCTTTTCGGCGAAGCTAAGACTTTTGTTAGTAGCGAGGTGATGCTACGCCTTTAGCTTTTTAGGCAAGGCTGGCTAGCCTTGTAGGCGAAGATACACCTTAGCCAAGAGATGAGGCTAGCTTGCCTTTGTAGGCGAAGCTATGCCTTAGTCGAGAAGTGAAACTAGCTTGCCTTGCAGGGGAAGCTATGCCTTAGCCTCTCAGTCGAGGCTAGCTTGCTTTGTAGGCAAAGCTACGCCTTAGTCAAGAGGCGAGGCTAGCTTGCCTTGCAGGCGAAGCAACCTCTCAGGCGAGACTATGATTTAGTCTATTCTTATTAAAGTGAGGCTCTATGCAACCTATGCGAAGCTACATTGTAGGCAATTAGGCGAGGCTAGATGTTAGCTTCTTTGAGCAAAGCTAAATCTTGGCAGCCTGTTGGTCATAGCTAAATACTTTTGTAGGTTTATTCTCTTCGTATACTAACATGGTTGTTTTTGCTTCCTGAAGATTAATACTTTCTCGGGCCATTGAAAGTATCAGGACGTTGGAGGGGTCACCGAAGTTGCTTCCTTGAAAGAGTTGATCAATAATCTTGAAAAGGACATCGGTGAATGGAGTCTAAATCAACTGGATCTCACTCCATTGGTTGAAGCGGAATTGGAGCGTCTCTCTGAGCAGATGAAGAAAAACTATATAGAGATGTCCCAAGAGGCGGAGGCAATATTTTAGGAGCTGAAGACTGGATGCCCGGGAAGTGGAGGTTTTAGAGGCAATTGTAGTCTCCAGTGAAGCACTTAATGCTGCGAGAAATACGATCAAGAAAGTTGAGAAGATGATTGCAATGGCCAACATTATCCTCTTCAAGACTGAACCAGTGTGTCAAACTATCCGTCTGGAGGAGATGATTGATGAATGTGTCCAAATCTAACGCTCGGGGGCAGAGAAGAGGACAACCTTGGTGGCCGAAATCAAGTCTCACTTGGAGAAGACATCCTTCGATAGGGAGGAGCTGAAGTCACAGGGAGGAGCTGAAGTCAGGCTGTTTTGAAGGCCGAGGAAGAAAGAGAAACATGTGATCTTCTCTTGAAGTAAAGATCAAATCTTATGAGAGACAATCTTGATTGTAATACCCATGTTTCTTCTTTTGCTATTCATCAATCAATAAAGTTTGTTTTTGATTAATGATTTATCTGGTGTTTCTTTTTCTTGTTATTCTAAAAGTAGAGATAGAACTCTATGACTTTAACTTTCGAAAGCGTGGAAACATATAACTAATCTATTCAGAGGTTGAAAACATGATAGAATTAGTTAAATACCAAAAATTGAAAGTGATTTTGATAAACTGAACCTACTGGTAATAAAAAAGATAAATTGAACGTAGTGATCCTTCTATTCAGAGGTAATTGATTGGACGTGATAGATTGGGAATCACTAAGATAAAGGTCCGTTGTTCAGTAATGATGAACTAGACATAATAGATGTGGGATAGTCTCTACTAGACTAGGGGTAAAATCTGGAATCCATCAGTTTAAAGACGACAAATTGGACATAACTGATTAGATATTACCAGACTCAAATTTTTGTTGTTCAAAAGTGACAAACTGGACATAACGACAAACGAAAGAAGGAAATTTGGTTATTCATCAATTCAGAGGTGACGAATTGGACATAACTTATTAAGAATTAGCAAACTCAGAATATTTGTTGTTCAGAGGTGACGAACTGGACATAACAACAAATAATAAGTGAACCCAGCTTCAGGGACCCATTTATTCAGAGGTGTAGCAACGTGATAGACTAAGACACTAAATTTTGAATCTGTTGTCAGAGGTAGTCATTTTAACTTAACAGCTAGTCTATTGGGGACTGCAAAGATAAATTGGACCTGGGCACCCGTCAATTCAGAAGTAATATGGACATGACCAATTAGGAGATGCTAGACTTGCAATTCTCTTTCAGAGGCAGCCGTATTAACTTAAAAGCAAGAGCTGCCGGCCCTGACGGAGAAAAGGAGAGCTGGGTTATGGACTCGTCTGTTCAGAGGTGATGCTAGACATATCAGTTTGAGTGCCATAAAAAGGAATCCTGACGGGCGTAACATGGATTGAAAAGGGGAAGAAATCTAGGCACTCGTCGGTTTAGAGGTGATTGACTAGACATAACTGACTTGGAGGCACTAAGCTCAGAGCCCAGCCGTTCAGAGGTGACGAACTAGAGATAACGACAAAAAGAGTAGTCCCTACTTAACTGGACCGTTCAGGGGTGGTGAACTGGACATGACAGCCAAAAGAGAGTTATTATATTAGGGGAACATGATTTGATCATAATTTTCGTGGAGAAATTAGTACTTCCTTGGAAAATTTTTGAAGAAGTTGTTAGAGATGTAATGTTAACATGACAACTAGAGAGTCTGTTAATGACAGAAAAAGGATAATTATAGACTCTAAGGGGAATCTATAAGAAATTGTTGTCAGAGGTGATTATTAACGTGACAATTGAAAAATTCGCTGGGGAGTTCAAAGGATAGCACACGCTGTGCTGCAAGAGTGTCCTTCGAGGGATATTGTAGAATTTCACGAAGAGTTTAGCGTTCCTTGAAAAATCTAATATGGGCAAATAATATCCCTTCCAATGTTTTGAGAGAGTTATCAGATGTAATTGTTAACGTGACAACTAAATACCTTGCCAAGGAATGAATATTCTATGAGAATTTTAAGACAAAATTTAGAAATTTAGCATTCTCTGACTCCGTGGGGAATCTATAAGGAGCTGTCAGATGTAATCATTAATGTGACATTTGTGACTCCAAAAGGAATTTTTAGGAAATTGTCAGAGGTAATTGTTTAATGTTATAACTATCTTACCGGAGATTAGAGATGACTTGTCAGAGGGGTGATATTTACTTAAAAGGATTCATTTACTGTTAGATGTGTGATATTGAACATAACAATAATTTAAGTGGATCTAGCATTCTACTGAAGAGAATGATAATTGAAGTTTGATCTATTAGGGATGTTGAAGTTTTACTGTGAGAGATATAATGTTAACATGACAGGTTTTATCTGTAATTCATCTCATTGGAGAAATGAATACAACTTTTGTGGTTCTACCATTTCATGAAAGAATTAGTAAGAGATTTTGGAGGGAGATGTGATCAGGTCCTTTAGAATTTTTAGCAAATTCTCGACGTATCAACGAATTTGATATGCTTTTACCAACTATCGTTTGACTTGGGCTAGCCATGCTATGCCCCTCAGCATGATGAGTTGTTGATGACTTTTCGTTGAGCTTAAAAGCTAACTTTTTTCATTATCCTTGGCCGTCAGAAGCATAGGATTGTTCTGCTACTTTATGTTACATGATGTACTCTCTGGGTTTTCCCTCCTTAGATGACTCTTGAAATCTCACTGGGAATTAAAGAAGTGAATACAAAACTCCACGGGGATGGAGTGTCGTCAGATGTGATTGTTAATATGATGTTGGGTACTCTGTGTGGAAATTAATATTCCCTGAGATTCCGTGGGGAATTTGTGATGATCTATTAGCAATTCTGAGGGGACGGAATAGTCAAATAAATTTGACTTAAATGATCAGAGGTTTAGCGTTAACATGATCATGGATAATTTGTTTTTTAAGAATTTGCCATTGATTGGCATCATGAGCGTATTGCCATTCGGATTTACTAGGCGATAAGCTCCATTTGAGTAGATTATCTCTACAACAAATGGTCCTTCCCATTTTGGTTGAAATTTGCTTTTAGTCTTATGCATGACCATGGGTTACCCGACAGCTAAGACCAAGTCTCATTTCTTAAAAACTCTTCCTATGACCTTGTTGAAGGCTTTTGAAATTTGATCTTGATACAGTTTAATACGCTATTGAGCCTGTAGGTGTTTTTCGTCCAGCGCTTCAAGCTCATGGAGACGTAGTCGATGGTTGTCTCCGTCTGTCATCTTGGTTGTCAAAGCAATACGAACTGACAGTATTTGAATCTATAAATGTATGACTGCTTCACACCTGTGGATTAAAGAAAAAGGCGTATTATTTGTAGAGGTTCAGACCGTCATTCGATAGGCCCAAAGACATTCACTAAGCTTCTAGTTTTAATCTCGTTTACTTGTAGGGACAGATTCTTTGAGGAGCTTAATGATTCTTATTGAATGCTTTTATTAGACCATTGGCAGCGAGATTGTATGTAGTTGAAGCCACATTCTGAATTCAATATTTGTCATAGAACTGATAGAATGATTGGTTGGAAAATTGAAGACCGTTATCATGGATGAGCCTCTGGGGGACACCAAATCAGCGGATGACATGGTATTTGTTGAAGTTAATAACATTGGTAGTTTTAACTTTCGCGAGCGGTACAACTTCCGCCCACTTTGAGAAGTAATCGATTATCGTGAGGATAAATCGATGACCTCTAATCGATAGAGGGCTGGTAGGTCCGATGACATAGTCCAAGCTTCAAAGGGCCATAAAGTGACCGTTGGATGGAGCAGTTCTGGGGGTTGGCGTATGAAATCCGCATGAATTTGATAGGCTTTACACATTTTGCGTACTGTACTGCGTCGGTGATCATTGTTGGTCAATAATAGCCAAGCCTGTGCAATCAGTCTTTGAGTTCAGACCCAGTTGATGGGCACCACATATGCCATCACGAGCTTCTTTAAGTACTTCTTGTGCCCTTGATTGGATAGGCAGCGAATGAGTACCCCATATGAACGGCGGTAAGTGTCTTAACTTTCAAATAATAATAATAATGAGGAGACCTTCGTCGAATAGAAGCTACCTCTTTGGAGTCATCGAGTAATATGTCGTGCAGGGTATAATCGATGATAGGGAATCGCCAATCCCTAGGTTCGAAGGCTGTTGAGGTTGTATGCACTTTGATTACCTCTAAGTTGTACTTCAGACTAAAGAGGTGATGAGTAGCTACTGTAATACTATAACTGGACTCAGCTAATAAAGCCAATATAGCCACAAGCGCAGCTAGAGCGTTTGTGTTTTGAAGGTGAGACACATGGCTGATGTAGCCTCTGAGAAATAATGGAGGTAGTAGATGACCTGTTAGCTTCCATTTTGTCTTTAGCCCCAATCAAGATCTCTTCGGTCTTGGTAGCTTCCATTTTGTCGGCATTCATGCAAGTAGAAGATAATGATGGATCTATTTTTGTAGATAATGAATTCTTTTGGATTTTGTCGGGTTCATCTTCAGCTGGTGAGCCCACATGAGATCGAACACTATCCTCAGGTCATTGAGGTGGCAACTACTGTCATGACTTTTGATTGATATGTCGTCAACATAACATTTCGTCATTTTTCATAGACGATCACAAAAAATTGTGCTCATGGCACGTTGGTAGGTTGCACACGCATTCTTCCGTCCGAATGGCATCACTGTATAGCAATATATTCCCAACGTTGTTCGGAATGATGTATTCTTTACGTCATCCAGGTACATCTTGATTTGGTTGTACCCTGAAAAATCATCCATAAAGGATATCCTTTCAAAGCCACATGTGTTGTCGATCATAACGTCAGTGATGGGCAACGAAAATTCATCCTTAGGACATGCTATGTTAAGATTGCGGAAATCAATACAGGCTCAGATATTTTCATTCTTTTTTTGAACAGGCACAATGTTAGCAACCCAGACTGGGTGGTGTTCTTCTCGAATGAAATCATATTCGGTGAGTTTGTGAACTACAATTTCGATTGCATCCATGATGTCGAGTCAAAATCATCGTTGTTGCTGCTCAACCGGTTTAGCGTCCGGTTTGATATTAAGATGATGCATGGCTACAACCTGAGGGCCGAGACCATGCATGTCTTCATAGCTCCAAGCAAAGACATTTATATATTCTTGTATGAGAGATATAAGGTTTCGCTTCTCTGTTAGTGATAAGCTTTCGCTTATGGAGATGAGCTTCGGGTGCATTTGATTACCCATACGACTTGGATTACTTTATTTTCAATAGGAGGTTCGCGTTTCTCGAAACACTTCTCCCATTGAAGATCAAGTTGTTGCCCATGGATCGGTATCGAATGGCTTATGTCTTTTTCTTGCTTCACCTGACTAGTTGATGTCATATTGGCGAAGAGCTTCTTGAAGACAACTTCCACACTTACATCAGATTCCCAGTCTGATAAGTCTGAGGAATGTGATAGACTTTTCGGATTCTGAATCAGATTGAGTGGATGGGATAACGTATCCTAATCCCCTGCGAGTCTGATCGTAATAGTTAGCAGGCTTCCCTTTCGGCACGAAAGGTTATAGAGGGATGCGTTGTTCCTTTCCAAAGTTTAGGCCTTCACCATATGTAGGTCGTATCCCATTTCCTTCATCATAAGGTGTGCTGACCGTGAATAATGAAAGAATTATGGAGGCTTCAAGTCTTCGTTGGATGTAGTATTCCGATACTGGACTCTGCCAAAAAGGATTGGTGATTGGTCCTTTAAAGATGGAACTACAAAAATAAATCCATCATTATCTTTTACTTGCATGCATGCCGTCAACATTGGCAGAGGCATGTGTAAAGGACTCATGTCAACAAGATTATTTACATCATCAAGATGCAGAATAATCGAAATTAACATTTTCGTTAAGGACCCATTCGTCGTCAGTTTTGGCAAAATTATAACAATTAGGATTATCAAAATATGCTACAATTGGTTCTTCATCAAAAGAAACCACCGGATCATCTCCTGATTCTGAGTCCGCTTCATTGCCGCTATCGATGTCATTTGGCAACTTTACTGTTCTCTTTATAAAGTAGAGAATCAGTGAAGTAATTCTCCACTCTTTTAAACGGCTATGTTTTGACGAATATTGTCCTGACCATCGCCTTGTCATCCACATATTTGAAATATTGATGGAGTGTGGAAGGCACAATCTAGTTAGTGCGAATCCAAGGTCGTCCGAACAAGAGGTTGTAAGACGTGTCGGTGTCTATGACATAAACACGTCACTTCAGATTTCAAGTCTCAAATTTGGCATCGGAGACGGATCTTTCCCAAAAGATGACTACTCCCCGTGTTGAAGCCAAATATAGTTGTAGTCGTGGTCGACAACCTGCTTAGTTGGATACCGAGGAAATAGAGGATCTTTTGGGGATGATGCTTAAAGCAGACCCTAGATCGACTTGTATCCTCTTAATACGTGTAGACCCAATGTATCTTGAGTCACGGTTCAAAGACTCGGCACGAGTTGGATATGACTCGGCCGACTCGTATTCGTCTCGGAGTGGTCCGAGATGAGTCCGAGACTCGAAATGAATGACCTAGCTGTCGAATCAGCCGAGATATGACTCTTATCTCTCTCTCCCCAATCTATTTTCTCTCTTCGATCTCTCTCTTTCTGTCTCTCTTCTCTCTCGCTCTGACTCTTTCTTCTTTTCCTCTCTATGTCTCTTCATCTCTCTGTCTCACTCCCTCTCTGTCTCTCTTCCTCTCTCCGAGCTTTGTCTCCCTCCTCTCTTGCTCTCTCTGTCTCCTTCGTCTCTCCCTCAGTCTCTTGCCCTATCGCCATCTTCCAGTTCTCTCTCTCTTTCCCCCTCTCTCAGTCCTCTCTTTAATATTGTATTAAATAATTTTGTAATTAAAGTAGGTAATTTTGTAATATAAAGTAATTTAGTGACACTAAATTTAATTTAGTGTAAATTTAATTTAGTGTAAATTTAATTTAGGTATAAGAGAAGCGGATGATGGTGTTGGTGGTAAAGATATGAGGATTTTATCTAGTTCTAATAGTGATGATGGTGATGACAATGATAACGGTGATGATAGTGATGGCGGTCATAGCGGTGGTGGTAATGATAACATTAATGGGGGCACCAATAGCGCTAATGGAGGGACTTATAGTCTTGAAGGTCATATGCAAGGATTGAATTTGACATCAAGCCAACATTATGGTGTGGGATATGTCTATGACTACAGACCACAACAAGAGAGATCTACGAGTACTAGTACCGGTTTATCTACTTACCACAGAGATGATTACGATGATGATTTTGTGCCTCATCGCAATTCAATATGGAAATGACTACATTAGCATGTATTTATGAATGTATTTTATGCAATTTACTATATTTTGCATTTATTTTGATATGTTTCTATTGATGACGCATGTATTTATACTTTCGTTTTATGTTTAGTGTGCTATGTGATGTATTTTGGATATGTGATACATGAATGTTGATATTTACATTTTTTTAAGATTGTCGTAATTTTTTCAGAATTTTTTGAGCTTTCTATATAGCATTTTGCGCGTAACGTCCGAGACCGATCCGAGTCGCCTTGACCGATCCATCTCTGTGCACGCTGAGTTGGCAGCTGAGAGCGCGACTTTGAACCATACTCTGAGTAGTACAAAGGTCGGTTATGTCGGTTGTCTCTGAGGAGCATGTCCTCGAAAGTGAAGGTGATACATGATACTTGTTGTACCATATGGCATTGGGGACAAGAAGCCCCATTATCATCAGTAGGGATGCAAGGTACTCGAGTCAAAAAAGATTCTGAGTCAGCAAACACATCTCTAAGTGCCTCTCTCGTTTCTTTCAAAAGGCGGAGTAGCTCGTGTAGGGTAATACGAGCTGGGATATTGGCCATTTATGCCAATATGTCAAAGCGGAACGGAGCGTTGAGTCCTTGAGAAGGGTTCTTTTTCAAGGATTTATCAAACAAACTTCCTTCTGCTTCTGTTTGTCCAGTGGCAAGGCTGGTGCCCAGGTAAGTGTAACAGTTCCCGACGTTATTGGTTGTTGTGTCTTGTCGGGTGTCTGGTCGTACTGTCGCAAGTACTGTTTATCAGACCGTGTGCCCACTGGCTGCGAAGTAGTGGGTTGTGCTGCGAAAGCAGACTTCTCTTCTTGAGAGCTACTGAGAAAAGCCACTATTGCGATGTCATCTACTGCCAGAGACATGACGTTGCAAGATTAACCTTGAGCTTGGGTTGGCTTGATTCCCATTGCTCATCCTTGATAATGTCTAGGTGCACCCACATGATTTTCCTAGATTTTATTGTCGAAGGGACGAGACCTTTGGCTTCTTAGCTAACGGGTTGAAGACTTCCATCCTTGCTTCAGGGGCGGGAGCAATTCTGTCCTGGACGTTCACTTTCGGGAAAGTCTGAGTCACCATGTTGGCAGTGATTTTCTTTTGCTCTGATTTTAATGTCAGAACACCAACGTCGACCAATGTTTGAATCTTGCCTTTAAGGATAAAGCATTTGCTGGTATGATAATGAACCATTCTGTGAAAGAGACAGTAGTTGGAGTCATGTGTACATCCAACTTCGTCGGGGTGCCGAACTTCTGGTAACTTAAGCTATTTACCTTTGTGGAGCAAATGGAAGATTGTCACCACCTGCTCGTCTTTGAAGGATATTATTTCGGTGGAGACTTAAACTTCTCATTGTTGCTGGCATTGCTCCTTTTCTGTTTTGGTGGAGCTTTCCCAGACAGCTCGACTGCTATGGTTTTCTTCCCTTTGGTTTGAGAAGATTGTGCTGCGTAACGCCCCCTGTAGTTGACCCCCCATTTGTTTATGGGTACCGAGGGCTTAAATTTTTTAGCTGATTTCTTAACTATTTCTGCTTGTTCGACAAGCTCTTTTCATGTATGGTCTTGAAGGCCCCCATGCAAACTTTCACTCTATCGAGGAAGCTGTCTGCATGTTTGAAGCAACATGGGCAAGGGAATGCCTGCAAGACCCGTAAGGAGAGAGGTTGTGAAACCTATCTATGTATTCCCACACAGATTATCCTCCTTTCTGGTCCGTTGAGAGGAGTTTGTCCATGGTTACCTCGGTATCCTTGTAGAATCGTGAAAGAAATTGGGCTTTTAAGTCTACCCAAAAATTGATGAAGCAGCTGAGAAGGCTTCTGAACCAGTCAAAGGCAACCCCTTGAGGGTGCCAATGAATAATCTGGCCATAATAACATCATTATCTTTCACGTTGCCAGTATGTGATCGGAAGTAATAGATATGTTGGTTAGGGGAGTTCTTGCCATTATACGTATGCAATGTACGTGGCTTGAACTTTGATGGATATGGAACAAAGTTTCATTCCTACGGGTTAGGATGTGTCATCCCTATTTTCTTCAGCTCATCCCGTTGAGTTAGGGATGCTATCTGAGCTTGGATGCCTTTGATAACATCGACATCAATCGAAGAACTTTTTTTTGCCTTTTCATTCTTATGATGTTCATTGTTCTCCACTTCGTCTGGATTGCTATTGGTGTCGTCGTTCCGGTTGGTGAGAAACTGAGCTAATATCTGCTAGATGTTTTCTAAAGCCTCTTGTTGGGCCCTAGAAGTTTGCTTATGTGCCTCCATGCGGCAATGGAGGTCATCATCATTGTTATCAATCATGTTGGCCGATGCAAACCCTGTTCACACTAAACTGATGGTAGCAGAAGAAGCATAGCCACTAGCTTCCTTTTTCTCATCGGACTATTGGAAAAGAGGCCTTAATGGTGCCGGTGATATAGCTCATGTTGAAGAGGAAGGCTATCCGTAACTGTACGATATTGCTATCTTGGAGCGAGTATCTTGGAAGGCACCCTCTTGTTTCACTAATACCTGACCTAAGCCGGGACTATAATCCGAGAAACTAGCTGGGGGAGTGTGAACCCCCATGTCTTCTTCTCTGGGATCGTAATAGATCCCTTCCTTTGTTTATTATGTTAATAGAAGCAGCTTTGCCTCTGCAAGGTGAGGTTTTTCCTTTCTCTTCTTCTTCTGAGGCTTGGATCTCTCGAAAGTTTGCACTGATAATCGGTTGAACACCGATTGTTGGTTTGGAGAAGACGTGGGCATTGACCCCAAACAACATTGGATGGAGTAGACTGTCACAAGTTGACACCTCGCTTGTTCGCATTGCGATGGCGAGATGTGAGCGGACTCTTCAGAGCGCTTTCACTTGTTGCTCAGATATTCCTGCAAGTCTGTGTTGACTGGACCCAACCGATCCAACACAGAGACTCAGGGAGGTTGGAATCGGCCTTTATAGGCTGAAAAGCCCTAGGCTTGGCCTTAAAGGCTTCCCTCTTGGCTGTAGGTGAAGCTAAAATAGCTTCGCCTGAATAGTCAACTTCGCGGAGCGAACTTGCTACTTTAGTTCTGCTTTTGGAGGCAAGCTTAGCACTGCATAGCAGCGCTCTGGCTTTGAGCGAAGCTACTCTAGCACCCAATGGTGCTTCAAGGTTAGTCTCGTGGCAAAGATCATTAGCACTAAGCAATGCTCTAGTTCTAACCTTTGTGGCCAAGAATTGTTTTAGCACCAAGTATTGTCAGTGGGAGCGAAGCTGTATTAGCTTTGCTCTCAACACACAAAGGTGCTTTGGCCTTATCCTTATGGGACAGGCGAGGCCGAGCTATGCGAAGAGCTAAGTTAGCTTCACATGAGGTTGAATCAAGAGATTTTTCTCTAACTGAGTTGTATTTTTCAATCCAAATAGCATTTGAGGCTGTTTTAGGCTTACAACAAGCCTTTCTAGCTTCGCATGCAGTGTAAAGATAGTGGTACGAAGCTAGTTTTGTCTTTGTTGAGACTTCAGTAGATTCTTTAGCCTCTATCACTGAGATAGGCTCACAGAGAGCTTTCTTTGTCTCAACAGAGACTTGCTTTCCAAAATCAGCCCAGGGAATCTTGGCTAATGAGATCTTTCTGTGCTTGCACACATTGATAAGGCTTGAGCTGTCCTCAGAGAAAAGTTTCTCAAACTTCTCTTAGTCAAATTGGATGACCAAGGTTTTCGCCGTAGACCCGAGGGTCTGATTGTCAAATTACTCCCCACTGCTGCTCTGAGCAGCTCATCACGACAGTACTCTTTGAGTGCCATTGCAGCTTTCATACGAGCAAATCGTCGGTCTTTAACCAGTTGTCAACGGCTCTAGCCTCTAACTTAGCCAAGAGGCATCACTCCTGCAAGGAGAAATCATTTCCGATGTGGAATACCCTGAGGTGACTTCCAACATGATGGGTTTGAGTGCCACACCAGGTAATTCAAAGGGGAAGCAACTAGTTTTCAGTTCTGATGAATCGGATGTTGAATATTCCTCGGGCCTGAAAGAATTACTGATCGAGCTTGAAGGAATCTACCGACACACGCGGATTAGAACTAGGACGATTGCCTTGGTTGACTACAATCTGCTAGCAAGAGGGATCGAGGCAAACGACGAGCGCTCTGCCATCATAGAATCCGACTCTTCAAACACATATGAGTAGACGCGGGCTTTTGCCTTTATGGCTGGCACTCCAGAAGTAGCCAGAAAATTCGAGGAGGAAGCTCGAGTGCAACAGGCGTAACATGAGATGCTTCGAGCCCAACAAGAGTCCATCAGTGATCTCAAGAAGATGACTCTTTTGCTCGAGAAATCGAAGAAGGCGCTGAAGACTCGAAAGGCTAAAGCTTCTTCTAGCAAAAGCAAGGGCAAAAGGAGGGGGAGAACTTGACCTCTGAACCCTCTGATGGCAATAAGAATAACTTCGAGTATGAAAACCCTGATCTGAAGAATTAGAGGACTCAGAGACTGAAGATGCTCATGCCAAAAGGAGCGAGATCGAGAAACACTTCGAGACCTTTGCAAATCGAAGCAGGTTGCAAGAAGTAGGGGTGGTTAGGCCATACCCGATGGAATGGGATACTGCTCCCTACCTCCCAGGTTCAAGGCACCAACTTTGCATACCTTCGATGGCAAGGGTTTACCGAACCAGCACATATACTACTTTAAATCTCAAACCGAGAATCTAGTATCAAACGATGTTATCATGGCTCGTTTGTTCATTAGCAGCTTTAAGGGGGTTGCTTTTGAATGGTTCATGAAGCATCCCGCCGGCTCTAACAAGAAATTGGCTGACTTGGAGAAACTATTTTTGGCTCGTTTCTTTGAAGATGAAACAGAAATATCGTAACAGCTCTCCTCACTACAAAACAGAAAAAGGGAGTATGAAGACGTTTGTGGAGAGATTTCAGAGTATGACGCTTCGATGTCTCAGTGGCATGATACAGTTTACATTGGTAGAGACTTGCAACCACAATCTGTAAACCATACTCACTCAGATAGGAGTAGCAAAATGTCGCACTTGGAAGCAAAACTGGTCTTACAAGGCGAACAAGCAAAAGAAGATCGTCTTGAGAGTCAAAGTTGAAGAAAAAAAGCAAGCCTAGACCGGAAAAGTCGACGAGGCGAGCGTCGAAGCAATCTTTTCAATCAAAAAGAAAAGATACTCTGGCGACAGAGACTACGACATCTGCCAGACCTCAACCGACTAGAGTGGGTAATACCTCAAGTCAAGCGCGCACCAACAAGTAGTACTCATTCAAGGATGAGCACGTCGTCACCCTTTTTAAGTTACTTCACAAAAGCAACAAACTCAAGCTGCCCAAGGCACGACGTCCTGAAAAGGTGGGGAAGACAGATGATCCCAACTACTGCCTATATCATAGGATGTTAGGATATCCTACCAAAAGCTGCTACATCTTCAAGCTTTGATTGATGTGGAAGTGTTTAAACTCCGTCATTACAGCCAATATGACATCCTTGATACCCCTTCAATTTGGCCGGATTCTCCCATTAGCACCAACCAGAGTGGTTCTTATTCCGAAAGCGGAACTAAGAGTGATCAATACTGATCCCCACAATGAGAAGGAAAAATGTCTTATCCCTGTCCCCGCTTCTCGCGGAGAGATAATGTGAGTTGACCGCCAACATCATCGAAAGCCAGCAATGAACTACTGTGTCTAACATGAAGTCCGAAAGGCAAAGCCAAAGCATCTTCTTGCAATGTGGTGGACTCTCACCGACTCAGGAAGAAAGTCTATTCTTACTATGGACCAGAACTCTCCTTTCACATCCAAGCCGCTCTGGCAAGCAGTACTTAAAAAAGGGCGATGAGGCAGTGGCAAGTCTCCCCAAGCTGACCAAGGAGACAACTGAGCAATCCACGAAACAACCTGTGGAAAAACAGGAGCTTCACCATGTGGAAGCTCTTCCTAAAGACAAAGCGGAATGATCATCAACTCCTTTTCGCTTTGATGTTCTGGCTCAGCTTGCCAACATCCTGGCTCACATCACTCTCTACGAGCTATTGAAACTTTTCAAGTCTATAAGAGAAGCTTTAAGAGAAGCATTAGCAGACTCTGAGGCTTTCATAGCCTAGATTCCTGCCATACATGGAGAGGAAGACGACGAGCACTGTTATCAAGCCTTTAGCATTTCCCATGCATTAAATTCATTCCAGATGATATGCAAATCAAAGGGAAACAGATAGATCCCTTTATTACATATGGTATATCAGATCATCTAAAGTGAGCCGATTCAGGATCCGCGTTGAGCATTATGCCCAGCATGGTTTTGCAACACTTAGGGATTCCCACCCATCGGTTGAGTGCCACTTAAACTACCATTTATGACTTCAACGCTAATGGTACATGTCTGATGGAAAAGATCAAGCTCAGATGCCAAATCAGAGACTTGAGATCGGAGGTAACGTGTTACGTCATTGATGCTGATACGTCCTACAGTTTGTTGTTGAGACGACCATGGATTCACCACAACTCTATAATCCCGTCCACCCTTCATCAGGTAATGAAATACGTGGATGAGGATGGAGAAATGAGAACGTTGATTGCTGAAAAGCATCCATTCAAGGGGGTAGAAATCTACTTCACAGACTCCTCTACCAAGATTCTCTCAAGACTGTTGAGAATCCCTGTCAAGAAGACCCCGACTCTAGCAACGAAAGCTGATACTGAGCCAGAACCAGAAGAAGTCTTTGGGAAATAAACCCTCTTGTAACGAGCATTAATAAGCTCGATTTCAATAACACCGTCAATGTTGAAGGCGAGTGGTTTGTTAATGAGAATTTAGATTTGGCTTACCTTTCTGCGTTAGCTTCTGATTCTGTATCGTCAGATACTAGTACTGATATAGATAGTGATTATGTATTTGCAATTGATGATTTGACATCACTGCATGCCCGATAAGATCATCCTTCATGACACATGAAAAGGCAGGTGACGCGCTTGGAGCTATCTTCAAAGTGCTAGCCAAACGCAAAGGACATAGCCAGTTCTATTTGGGAGAGTCGAATCTGAGCTAATAACTTGTGAAAGCTCTTGGGGTGGTTTCGAGTCTCCACAATTCTCTCATTACGGGCAAATGCACACCGTATGATGGAGAAAATGTGGTATGATCTTACCAAAAGTTCTGGCTTGAACTTCGTTAAAGAAAAATGAGTATTACTTGATCCTTCACGTACCAAATGGCAAAACCCCTGATTATTATCACAAGACTTGAGGGGATTGGGTTATGCATTGACCCCGATCTCATCAGAGCCCAAATCCGAAGAGTCGGTTCGACATGATCACTCGTCAGAGACATCATCATGGGAGTTAGATGTCAGTGTCGGTGCCATTTTCAAAAATCTTTCAGGCAACATGGTTTGGTCAGTCACTTGGAAAATGAAGATATATATGAAGCTGAAGAAATGATCCAGTCAGACATCGATCCCTAGATCAAATACTTGAATACCCTTTGGGACGTACGCTTTGAACAACATGAGCTGCCCACGGAGGATAGTGGTTCAGATATGTCTCAGAGATGAGGCTAATCCCAAGCCCATCTTTATAAGCGAAATCTTGTTATCTTCCGAGAAAGAAGACCTAATACATCTTATAATAGAGTATTAAGATGTTTTTGCTTGGAATTATGAGAACATGCCTGGACTCGATCCCTAAGTAGCCATGCATCACCTCAATATTAATCTGGATGTGAAGCCAGTCAAGCAGCAATAACGACGGTTTCGTCCAAAGATCATAGAAGCAATCAAATTGGAAGTCAAAAAGCTTATAAAATTTGGTTTCGTCAGGAAGGAACAACACCTTGATTGGATTGCCAAAATGGTTCCATCTCCAAGAAGAACGGGAAGATCCGGATTGCATTGATTTTCGTGATCTAAATACTGCCTGCCCAAAGACTAATTCCCTTTTCCACTCACAGATGTTTTGATTGACAATACGTGCAGATTCGAGCGGATGTCCTTCATGGATGGATTTTCTGGATCCAATCAAATCAAAATATATCCCCAGGACGAGAAGCATACACCATTCAAAATGCCACTAGTGGTGTACTGTTACACGTGATGCCCTTTGGATTGAAGAATGCAGGGGTAACGTATCAACGCGCCATGAATACGATCTTTCATGACCATATAGGCAAGACCGTAAAATGGTACGTAAATGATATTACAATGAAGAGCCGTGACAAAGGCGATCACCTAGTAGATCTGGAGAAAGTTTTTAACTTTATGTGAGCACATCAACTGAAGATGAACCCAACCAAGTCCTTCCTGGGGGTAGCCAGTGGCAAGTTCTTTGGTTTTGTTGTGACATCCAAATGAATGTACCTCGACCCAGTCCGCGCCATCTAGGAGATGCAACCTCCAAGGAATTTCAAAGAACTTAGAAGATTGCAGGGACGATTAACTTACTTCTTAAGATTTATATCAAATCTCTTAGGACGTTGTCAATCGTTTACTAAATTGATGAAGAAGGGAGTCTTATTCATTTGTGATAGCGCTTGCCAGCAAGTATTTGAGAAAATCAAGCAATATCTCATGTATCTGCCTGTTCTTGTAGTTCCAGTATCATGAGAACCCTTCTTGATATATGTTAGAGTTATGGATCATTCTCTAGGAGCTTTATTAGCCCAGAACAATGATTAGGGCCATGAATAGACAGGATCGGGGCAGAACACCGTTACAACTAGGTCGAGAAGGAATGCCTAGTCCTGGTTTTTGCCATCCATAAGATGCGACACTACATAGTGGGCCAGCACATTCACGTCATATCCAGAGTTAATCCTCTGTGATTGCTCATGACAAGACCATCATCGCTAAATTGTAGATTGGCGAAGTAGGCTATTTTGCTCTCGTAATACGAGATGCAATTCATGCCACAAAAGGTTGTCAAATGTCAAGTTGTGGCGTATTTCTTGGTTGATCGTCCAGTTTTAGGATCCTCCAAACTCTATAACAATCTCCTAAATGATATTGCCGAAGTTTGTATGACTCACGCATCCCCTGAAGAACAAGTATTGCGACTATTCTTTGATGACACGTCAAAAATGGGTCCAATAGGGAACATCGTAGTAAGATTGGGGGTGGTACTCGTATCCCCAATAACTCGTAATTCCTCGTGCATTCTCATTAAATAAGTCGTGTTCTAATAACGCGGCGGAATACAATGCTCTGTTGATAGGAATGCAACTTGTTGAAGAGATCGATGTCAAGCATCTCAAAACATATAGTGATTCCAAACTCGTCAATCAAGTCCGAGGAGAGTACAAAGTCCAACACGAAGACTTAGTGTCCTACCACAATATAGCTGTCAACATGACTGAGAAGTTCAAAAACTTCTATATCAACCATGTACATCAGCAACATCATGCACATGCAGATGCACTAGCATTCCTTGTCGCTTCGTTAGCTCTTCTAGCTGGAGCAACAGAGAAAATACTCGTTCACAGTCGTGACTTGTACTGTTAGAAATTCATCCTTGAAGACAGCAAAACTCTAAGAGGAGACCTTCAAGATAAAGTTCTTGAGACTTTAATAGGTCCAGAACCTAGGAATTGGAGATTCCTGTTCATCGACTTCATCTTATACGGCATACTGCCTGATGATTCATTCTATTACAATGCGATCACACGAACATTGTATCGTTGATCGTATGATGGAATCTTACTCCGTTGCCTTTCACACAAAGAGGCACATGAGGCACCGGTACGGTACATGCGGGGCTCACTAACCCGACCCCAACCGACTCCGAAGGCTTGGCTACTTCTAGCCAAAGATATCTAACGCTATCGCCTATGCTAGACAATGTCACACTTGTTAGCTCCATGATGACTTCATACATCAAGCACCATGTCATCTTCATCCAACGTCATCTTCATGGCCATTTGAGATATGGGAAATGAATGTTATTGGACCTATCATTCCACCAACATTGAATGGACATTAGTTTATCTTAGATATAATCGATTACTTTTTAAAATGGGCTTTTTTTGTTCCCCAGAAGGAAGTAAAGACGGTCACGTGCTATACCACTTTGGCGTATCTCGACGAATCGTCTACGATAATAGGCCCCAATTTGTCAGCCAAGCATTCCAAAATTCTGCAACAAATTTATAATTTAGGTGTGTCCTCAACGACATGCTACCCAACTTCCAACGATCGAGCAAAAGCCTACAACAAGACCATTGGAAAACTTCTCAAGAAGTGTCTCGAAAAGTTTATGGGACTGGAATGAGAAGTTAGGCGAATGCCTTTAGGCTTACCACACAATGATGAGAACCCCGATGAAGGCTACACCATGCTCCTTGGTGTACGGATGTGAAGCTGTACTTCCATTGGAAATTCTGATCCCATCTCTATGTATTGCCCTGGCAACAGAGATGATGAACGAGAATAAGCATCGACTACACCTCCAAGAGTTTGAAGCTTTAGATGATAAATGTCTCCAATCTCAACAACAAATCGAGCTCTATCAAGCTCGAATAGCCAAAGCCTTTAACAAGAAAGTTAAAGAAAAAATATTTAAGAAGGGCGATCTTCTCTTCGTTGTCAGACGATCCATGGTCATGACACATAAGGCCAAATATAAATTTCAACCAAAATGGGAGGGACTTTTTATAGTAGAGATAATCTACTCAAACGGAGCTTACTGCCTCACAAATCCAAATGGCAACACGCTCATGATGATACCTTAAGAAATACTATCCATGACCAAGTTAATACTATACCTCTAATCAGATAAGTATCCTGACTAATCGGTTGGATTATGGTTTGCGATCTAAGATGTTTGGAAGAGCGTTAAAGAAGAGCTTGCTCCCTCAAAGGATTGCATCGCGGTTAGCTGACGTCGAGCCTTCCGAACATGGAAGACCATTGCATAATGCCAACATTGAAGAAATGACAAAGATGAAACTGTTGGTTTTAGTGTTGTCGCTCTTCTTATGATCAAGTTAACACTACACCTTTCATTAGATAAGTACCCTGACTTGTATTAGGGTTTGAGATCCAAGATGTTTGGGAGAGTGCCAAAAGTAGAGCTTATCTTCTCAAAAGATTGCTTCTCTAATGATGACGTCGAGCCGACCGAACTTGAAGGACCAGGATGCATGATGTAAATATTGAAGAAATGACAAAGATGAAACTATCAGTTTTAGCCTTGTCACTCTTCGCTAGTATATAGACTTACACCCACTTTCAATTTGAAAAAGTGTTATGTTTTGAAGTTGAGCATGCTTAGGCAACAATTTTAGGCACCCTTTTTTCTCTATTGTTTCTTTCGTTCTAAAAAGATGACTTCCCTAAACTGACTTTTCCGTATGTAATGGTGGCATATCATCCAACCACTCCTTTCAACAGGTCATATCTCAGCTTCACGACTTCTCCAAATCGATCAGTCCCTACAGTTGATCAATTGATTGAATGAGTATCTGATGACTTGTCAAGCCGAACTCATTGAGGAAGACTCGTGATGTTTTTGTTGAACTCATTGAAGAAGGTTCGTGAAGCATTTTCGCAGACCTTTTTCAGTGTTTCCACAATCATACAAGACTTGACCATAGGTTGAGAACGAGGGTTTTGATTATGAGTGAGATGGGAGAAACCTTACAGGGAATGCCACTTTTCTGATAAATTCCCCACGGAGTTTACACTGACCTCTTTAATCCTCAGCGAGGTTTTAGAGGTTATCTGTGAAATAATACAAAATGTATATGTTGTCAAAAATATTCACTTCAAGTGATATGACAATCCAATGCCTCCGATAGCTAACGATAGAGGAATACATTGGCTTTTATGTCCAATGCAAAATCCTCGATAACTCATCATTGCTGAGGGAAATAGCATGGGTAGCCTAGTGCAAACAGTAGTTGATAAAGGCAAATCAAATCCGTTGATGATTGAGGATTTGCTAAAAATCTTAAAGAACCTGATTGGATTTGCCAAAATCTTAAGGGACCCGATTCCACCCATAATAATCTAACGTCTTTGATGGTTAAGGATAGAGGAATATATTGGCTTTTAAGTCTAATGCAAAATCCTCGACAACTCATCACGCTGAGAGGAATAGCATGAGTAGCCTAACGCAAACGGTAGTTGGTAAAGACAAAGCAAATCCGTTGATAGCTGAGAGTTTGCTAAAATCTTACGGGAACTAATCCCATCTATTCCCATCAAAATCCTTTACTAATTCTCTCTCATGGAATGGTAAATCTACAAAAAACTGTTCTCATTTTCCCAACGAAATGAATTATAGATCGTATCTGTCATGTTAAAAATCACACTTCTAATAGTAAAATTTTAACATATCCCTAGTGGATAAGATTTCTACTTGTTAATTCTCTTCAACAGAATGACATGTCCACAAACCTGCAAATCGCAAAACTAATCCTGGTCAAGTTAACACTACACCTCTGACCAAACTTGCTCAAATCGCAAAACTAATCCCGGTCAAGTTAACACTACACCTCTGACCAAACTTGCTCAAATCGCAAAACTAATCCCGGTCAAGTTAACACTACACCTCTGACCAAACTTGCTCAAATCGCAAACTAATCTTGGTTCAAGTTAAAACTACACTGACTAAACTTGCTCAAATCACAAGACAAATTTCTATTAGGTTAAAAATCACACCTCTAACAGTAATTCTTCTCTATTTTTCAACGAAAATGAGACATATGGTTAAAATTACACTTCTTATCCACTTCCTCCAGAGAAGTGTCAAATTTGATGAAAATCACACCTTCAGTTGCTAAGTTAACTGTTACCTCTGGTACACAACAAATCACTGTCAAGTTAAAAATCACCCCTCTGGCAGTGTCTTCTCTTTATTTTCTCAACGAAAATTAGAACTATGGGTAAAATTACACCTCTCATATTCAACTTCCCTAGTGAAGTTTCCCATTTTCAATTACTTGAGATATGAGGGATTTCTGGGGAGGAGCACCACCCTTTGTGGTTGAGGCAGCGATGAAGAAGTATCTTCTCTTTACAGATTGTTGAGGAAACTGGTCGTTTCTCTTTTGGAGCCATTTTAATAGTTAAATCTTAAAAAGAATTGTGAAAAGCTTGTCTGGAAGCTTTGAAAAGCTTTTGAAAACTCAGACGTGAGTCTCAGGTTGAAGATGATATGACTGTTGAAAGACCCCGGTCTTCTATAGGCAATTCAATGGTCATGATACGCGGCGCAAATCTCGAGCTCAATCTGAGTGAGACGCGTCAATGGGAAAGCTCGCGTCTTATATGACGTCCGCTTCCAGAGCCATCCAACGTGACCTTTGTTGGCCCAAAGGCCTTCCACTCTAGTTTTGATGATGATTAACTCATGTAGTTATGTTTACTAATATTCTTGTGATTTTTAGTCTTAGATCATTTAGCAAGATATTAGTTGGTGATAGCTTCAACAAGATGTTTTGGAAGCTTCACAAGTGATTCCAGGGCCCGAGCATCAATATCATCCCTTGCCTAGCTCATGGATCACGTTTGGGATCAAGTCGACTTGAAGATGGAAGATCGTCAAGAAGACTTAGGTATCCTAGTTTTAGTTTAGAGTGTGTTTAGATCCATGTGGTAAAGTGTAGTATAGTTGATATGCTCAAGTGCACAATACTCACACAGTTTGGTTTTGATGTGTTTTCATGAATAGTAGATCAAAACAAGTTTAATTGGTCTATGTATATTAGATATGTTCTATATACATGCATACTTCTTATACAAACTTAGTTTGACTTACCTATTCATGTGTTTTATATTTTGGTACTTTTACAAAACATGTTTTATGGATTTAAAGACAAAAACTATGATATAACTTGTTTCATGTATATTGGACCTATGTCCATATGCAATATGCTTAAATGTGTTTAAATATCATGTTTTTGTATTTCTATGTGTTTTAGGAAAAATCAGATTTCCTATTGAAAAATACAAGTTTGATAAAATACAAGTGTTGGTTTTTGATAAAATTTGCAAGACACAAAAATGATTTAATTTGTTGATATATGTCTTGAAATTTTTATCACAAATTTGTTTATCAAAGTAAAAATGTTAAAACAAGTTTTATGGAATTTTAGAAGAAATAAATGAATTTTTAACATAATTGTTTTTACCCAGTTTCTGACCTAGACTGTGGCTGACAGGCCAGGTCGGTCGACCGCATGGTCGACCGAACCGAGGGCCGGTCGACTGCTGAGGTCGACCGACGTGCACAGCAGTGTGCACGTCTGGCAGACAAAGATCCGGTCGGCCGGACGGTCGACCGGACCAGAGAGCTCTGCTCTCTGTATCTGGGCGGTCGACCGGATCAGAGAGCTCTGCTCTTTGTATCTGGGCGGTCGGCCGGGCGGTCGACCGGATTGCTCCAACGGTCGGATTTTTTACCGTTGGCGGCAGTTCTGTCAGAGTGATAGATCAGCCTAACGGCTAGTTATCTTTTGGGGCTATAAATACCCCATCTCTTCATTGCTTTAATTAAGATTTTTAGAGCTAAAATTTCCTGACTTTCTCTACTGTTTTAAACAAGTTTTAAAAAGAGTTTTGTGCCAAAAGGATTTATCTTATTTGTTTTTAGGTTTTTGGAAAAATCAAAGAAAATAGTATTTTGGGAGATTTGTGTTTGTTCTTCATTTCTATTATCTTCAAGAGTTTTCCCAAGATTATTCTTTGAGTATTGGTTTTCCAAACACCTAGTTTTTCACACTTGAGCTATCATCTATCCTATTCTATAGGATCATTTTATTTGTGGGAAAAGAGATAAACTTTGTGATCTTTTGTGATCACTTGTTGTACACCCTTGCTTTTGTTGTATCCCTCTTTGGTAGAGGTTGATCGGGTGATTGGTTTGCTCCCTCTTTGGTAAAGGTTGAGGCTTGTAGTTTGCTCCCTCTAGTGAGAGGTGGAGATTGGTTGTAACCCTCTTCGGTAGAGGTGTTGGTTGTTGGCTTACCCCTCAGTTGTGAGGTGGTTGTTTGAGAGAGGAGTTTGGTACTCCTAGAGTTGTAACAAATCCTCCTCGGTGGAGGTTCCCTTGGTGGGAGATAGTGGATTGGAAATCCTTCATGGTGGTGAAGGCGGGAATGTAGAGCTAGGGGCTCGAACCTCGAAACATATCTTGTCTTAGCGTTTGATCCATTGTCTCTCTAACTCTTTTTCTCTTTATTTTGTGCAAAGCATCTTCAATCAGTACATTTCATATCATCTCTATTGCTTGCATTTGTGCCTTGCATATATTCATATTACTTATTCATATTATATGCTTGGTTGTTTGTGTGCCTCACTTATACTTAACCAACAAGAGCTTCACATAGCACCTCAACTCATATCTAGGGGAATTAAGAGGAGTTAGTTCAGAGCCCTTCACGGGGAATTCGGCTACACTTGTTGTGTTGTATTAAGTGTGTTGCAAATTGTGTTTAATCTTCCGCATTTAGAGCACTTAGTTTCTAGATTGGCACTTACACTTATTCACCCCCCCTCTAGGTGTTTTTCAACCTTCGCGTTTCAAACGCAACAATTAGCTAGGATCGTGTTTTCATCAAATAAGGGTCGCATCTTCACCAAAAGGTGTGTCCAAAGATACAAAACGTGACAGTCGCGTATCTTATGAGAGCCGCGTTCTCTCTCAAGTACGAGGAGTATGTTTTTACTTTTGCAATCAGTTCAACAGTACACTGGCTAAAGAAATTGATAACTCACACGATTCAACTGTACAATGACGAAACAAGCCTGAGCTCAACAACACTACGCGATGGTCGCGTTTTGCGCTAAACGAGATGGTTGTGCTGCTCTTCAAAACGCGGACCTCACAGTCACGTTTCAACATCAAAATGCAAGTCTGAATAGCTTCGCGTTTCAACTTCAACACGAGCTTGTGAGCTCCGTATTCCAAAACAGACGTGGGCCTGTGAGCTCCGCGTCTCAACATCAGAGCAAGGTCCACGTCTAGCGTGAGACTCGTGTTTCTGCTTTAACAGACAACAGTTATTGGGTCAATCAACACCCACTTTCTCCCCATGTAATGGGGCCCCATTATGGAGAGATTTAGGGGCGGTTATCCCCTTGAAAACTCCTATATATGGCTATGAAAGCTAGGAAAGGAGGGGGAGGAGACTTTTGGTTGAAGTCTTGGCTGAACTCTGAAGGTAGGATTTTTCAGGCTCTCTTAGTTAAGATTTTTGGCTTTTGAAAGCTTCAAGACTTCTAAGAGAGAGATCTTATTGGAGATTAAAACTCTAAAACTTGCTGAGTTTAAGTAGAGTTTTAATCTCTTTGGGATTTTTAGCTACTGATTAAGGTTTCATAACCTTACCAACGTGCTTCAAACGAGAGCAAAAAGAACATCCAGAGGCAAACTTCCAGTTTGGTTCGTCAACAGAGAACAAGATTCACCCTTCATCGAACCCAGCTTTAAACAAAGGGAAGATTCAATTATTCTTTCCTCTTCTGTAATTGGATTTTGATCCGTTGTAGCTCCCTTCTGCAATCGACAAAGATTTTTACATGCTTCAAAATTTACTCCGAAGTTTCAACGTCTTTCTTATGTATAATGCCTTTGCATCTATGTTTCTTGTTTTTATTATTCTTAATCATCTTTTCTTATTCAATTACCTTTTTTATATTTCTTTTGGTTTTGCTGCATTATGGTACTTAATTCAGTAGAATAAAATAAGTGCGAGTTTTTAATATAAGGGAATTATGTGCTTATGTAGTTCTTTTTTATTTAGGTCATGATTTGTACTTATGTCTTTCTGAACACCGTTTTATCCCCCCCTAATTTTCATGTAGTTCGTAGACTTATCCACTCTAAAGAAAGAGATTGGTGAGGGAGTTGACATTCTGGTGGTCAGAGAGCTTACTCGAGGTGAATATTCTCTGATAAATACAGAAGATGGTTTACTAGTTCCTCTTAGAATTTTGATGTGTTGAAAACGGACCATTAAGATAAGTGCTATTGTTCACACACACACACACACACACACACACACACACACACACACACACACACACATATATATAAGTTGAACTTTATGATAAAGGGTTTCAGATTCTGGGTTCATCTTCACAGGAATCAATTTTGGAAACCTACGGGTTTTGGGACCAATGACACGGGCGACGATATTGGGTTCAATACTGAAGTGTATTCTTCATCTGAGGTATTGAAAACTCATATTTTGCGTACTCTAGATATCTTAGTTTTGCTTTTCTTATCAAGAGTCGCAACTGCATTTGTAGATGCTTTAAGAAAGAACTCGAATTGTATAAGTAGGATTTTTTTTGTTTTTATCTCAGTAACAATCATTTGATGGGGGTTATATATACCTTATATAAGTTGTAAGCCACTTATTACTTTGTAAAGCTATAAATTATATGTTTAAAAAGATTGGAAAGCCTGTGAATAACTATGGAAAATTCTTGGGATGTGTAGATTTGGTGTATTTGCAAGATATGCCAAAGGTAGTGACGATATTCATCTTTCTTGTCAACTATGCTGATCCTATCTAAATTCAGTCAGCTATTGATAGGAACCTGTGGGAGAATCCCATGTGATCGATTGAAAACAGTTGTTAAATCTGAAAATTGATACAAATTCACAATTGAATCTAAACTATTAAAACGAGTATAGTAGTGAATCCAAGTCGAATTCACGGAGAGATTTTGTTGCTACACTTGATTAAAAACAGTTAAAAAGAATGGTGAATGAATACTTTTATTTCTTTTTTTAAAATATTTAATTAAAACAACAAAGTTGATTCCAAACCAATCTAGGTAAATATTTAACTTTTGATGAGGTTACAATTTTTAAATGATTCTTGAGTTTAAAACCAATCTAAGTTTCATGGTATAGAATTCTTAATCATGCAGATTACTTCACTCATCTAGGCGTATCTTATCTACTCATCATACTCCAAAATTGCTAATAGGCATAAAGTATTTTGATGATAATAAAGATTGATGCGAAACATGTTTTGTACAGGTACGAAAACTCAGCAGCAAAGCAATTTAAGCACGTCTCAGCAACAAGTTATCAGTTTGAAATAAAATCGAATGTTGTAATAAAGTTGTATTCATGTAACAAGTCTCGAAATATAATAGAATACAGATAACAGTGCTTTATAATGACAAAGTCCAATATGTAATATCTAGACTGATAAATACAAAGCAACAACAAAATACGCTCAATCATACATTTATGTAGACAGTTAACAGAATGATAATGTAATAGAGACTTGCTACGATAGGGAACTAATATGGTCCAAAGTAAAGAAGAATACCTAATGATCAACAATTAGATCAGATTAAATTTGGAGATGTTCCAACGGTGGCAGCTCTGTTTCATACCCAACTTTAAATAAATCTTCTGGATGTTGTTCTTGGATACTTGTGTGAAGATTTGATGTGAAAGCAAGATGATGATTGGTGGGACTGTTGGAGTGTAGACTAAGTTTGGGTCAAATAATTTGTTGTTGTACTCCAAGAAAGATGATGTTGATTCAAATTCGGTCATGACACATCTCAGTTTAGGAAAACATTGAGTGAACAATGGTGACACTCGGGTTTGTTATTGGTGTTGATGGAGTGGTGCAGTGGAGGATGTAACGCCCCGATCCTAGAGATACGGAGACGTTATGGCGACGTATATACGCGAGGAAAATACCTCACGTATATACGCTAAGCCTAAAATTGTAACCTGAACAAGTTATAATCTAAACCATAACAGTCACTGCAATATGACATATAAAAGCTACACATGATGGCAATATGAATGACAGGAAGAAAATGGCAGCTGAATGCAATACAGATAGAGTCATGGAGTAACAGGAATAAAGGAGAAATGAGGGTACCAGAATGAAGAGAGGAAGACAGTGTCCAACTCCTCGCAATGTGTACCAACTCATCGAACACCTGCACATTAGAACAACCGTCCAATAGCTGGACGTGCAAACCCAGGGTCGTCAGAACGCGACCATAATGAGTGCGTGTGTAAAGGGGAAAGAACTCGTGCAGAAGAAACCATGTGCATAGATAATAGTAAGAACAACTGCAGACTAAATAACAAAATAAATAACTGAACAGTAACACGTATGACAACAACATGAATACATGTATAAGACAACTATCACAACTGTAAAGATGCAATCAATGACAAGGCGTGTAATCTATCACATGTCACTAGGTTGGTATACAATCTGGTCCAAGTCATGGTCACAGGTCTGGTCCTGGTTACAATAAACTGGTACTGGCTACAATCATGTGTACAGTCATATGTCATAAGGTAGGGTCACAGTTCAGGGTACAATACAATGTGTTCAAACAATATCAATCAATAACAATCAGTAGTGTTCTACGTTATCTTCGTCACTTTCCCACCGGCGTCCCACAACATCCGACTGTTCACCCTGGAGCCCGCACATCCAGTAGAACTCATTCGAACTCCGATATGCGGGTATCATTGTTCGAATAGGGAAAGAGACCAAATAACATGCATCTTAGGGTTATCATCATACAAGTGCGTGTGGATGCTAATAGGCACTGAGAATGCAATATCACGCTAACACCAGGCGTCACGTACAATAGATAGCCCTACAGATTCAAGAGGTGGCCCCCACAGATTCAAGAGGTGGCCCCCACCATGTGTATGGTGTGGCACTTTGCTCCATGTGGCACTTTGCTCTGAGGGAAAACAGGATTCTAGAGGTGGCCCCCATGGATTCAAGAGGTGGCCCCCACCATGTGTATGGTCTGGCACTTTGCTCCACGTGGCACTTAGTTCCTTTCAAGATCCGCCGGACGCTAGCACGATTGTGGGATACATCCTCGTCAATCCCGACACCAGGCGGCAAACCGCCGGACGCCGGTTTGACTGTGCTATTAACTGGGTCAACAGTGCATGTGACATGGGTACAGGGGGTACAGGAGTACTAGATGTCAAGTAATAGTAATACAGTCATAGGTCAAGGTCGCGTGAAAGGTGCCAGGTGTACAGTCAGTTAGGTAATGCCATTAGTAACAATCAATATCTTATACCATTTCAATTATTGGGATGCTACGGGACAGTAACAATATCAGTGCAGTAATAATCAATCAGTAATCGTATACACGGTGAACAATATCAGTACAGTGAACAGTAACAATAACCGTGTATACGATGAACAATAAACTGTAAAAGGTGTTACAGTCAACAATCATTTCCCGTAACTTCCAGTAATCTGAATTCTAGGTTTATCAGTCAGACCCCAATATAAGGAATATAGATTCTAGATAACCTCCAACCCAAGATCAATCTAACTCACAACTCAACTAATAAGGTCATATCTGATATGTCCTCAATACTCAACTAATAAAGTCACGTCTAACTGATTAGTAGATCAAATCACAGACCAGAGTATCCAATGCTAGGCCTAAGTCAACTAGTGACAACTATCAATACATGAAATGATTCTAATAATCTCTCAATTAAATTAAATGAATAAGATGTATGGTCCCTGATGTCACATGGAGTGATATAGGTAGTCAAACTGGTAAAATAAAGAAGACAATCGCATGTAATAATACAAGTAACATATAAAATACTACTGAGAACAGTGAATAAAGAAAATGATACAAGAGCAAACACTCACCTGAGATCGTCCTGGGTCCGAATATAGAAGTGATAAATCAACTCGTTAATCTACATTCAATTTAAATAATAATTATAAGAAATATTTTAATTTTGAACTATTCTAAGTGATATGACTATAAAAATAATTTTACAAAGTCACATTTCAGTTTCTAATTTTATAGGATTTTTTCTGGGATTTTTCTGATTTTTTTCTAGATTTTTTCCGAATTAATTTAAGCGTAAATTCAATTAAAAATCATAACGGGTCTGTTGCTACAGTAGCGGGTCTACTACAGTATTGGGTCCGAATCTGAGTCTGGGTTTGGGTCTGCTGCAGTATTATTGCTACAGTAGTATTTATTTTATTTTAACTTTCACTCTTTTTTTTTCTTTCTTTTTCTTATTTCTTTTTTTCTTTTATTTTATATATATATATATATATATATATATATATATATATATATATATATATTTAAATGTTGGGTCGGGTTCGGGTCTGTAAGACAGACCCAAACCCGGGTCTGGTGGGCTTGGCCTGACCAGACCAGACCAGACCTGGCCCAGGCCAGGTCTGGCTGGCCTGGCCTGGTTGGCCAGGCTCTCGGCATGGGCCTGGCCGAGAGCAGAGCTCGGTTCTCTTTTTTTTTTTTCTTTTTCCTTTTTTTTCCTATTATACTAATTTCCTAAAATCAATTAAAAATCTTGATAATTACGAGATGAGTTTTAGGTGTCCTACATATTTTTATTATAATTATAAAATTAGATTATCATGGTAAAATTGTGATTAAACTAGTGCATGCTACATGTTCGATGAAATGCCAACAATAACAAAACTTGACGACGGCGCAAACTAACTTACCCGGAACGCTTCCCTTCAGTCTGAATCTTCCTCTAACACCTTAGAGGCTTGGGGGAGAAGGTGTCCATGCCCACGCAAGGTGCGCGCACCGCCATGGGGTCATGCGCGACTGTCGACGGCGGATCTCGCGGACGACGATGGAGGCTCTGACGGAGATCAACGGAGAAGGCGGAGGCCACGGGAGTAGGGAGGAGTAGTCTGGAGGTCGCGGAGAAGTCCGACGGCTCCGAGGTGATGCTCCGGATCCACTTCAAGAAGCTGGGATGCAGCAAACCGGTCAAGTTCAACATTCGCATGCATACGGCATGAATTGAGAAATGATCTCCAAATAGCAGCACTTGGCGCCACTGGCATCCCTTTAATAAACTCCAAAGCTTCATCCAGTCGCCCACTCCTACCCAAAAGATCCACCATACATCCATACTGCTCTTCCTTTGGACAAATAATCTTTCCTTTGTAAGTAGTCATTCCAGTTGCCATAGGATTCAACATTTTCCAACAACACAAACTAAGCCCATTCTATGTTCTGTTGAAAAGTATAAGGGAAGAAGAGAAGCTCACAACAGCCAAAGGGGAAGGAGCAGTCTGGGTGGTGACGCCTCTTGTCGCGGTAGAAGTGCCTGACGCCCTTGACAGAGGTGTTGTTGGACTCGGTGGCGCCGGAGGTGAAGAAGATCTCTTTAGGGTTCGTCGAGACGAGGTCGGCGATCTGGGAGCGGGTGACCTCGACGGCGGCTTCGAACTCCCAGCCATAGAGGTTGGTGCGGGAGTGGGGTTTGCCGAAGCGGTGGAGGTTGAAGGGGAGCATGGCATCGAGGACGCGGGGGTCAAGGGGGTGGTTGAGAAAATTAGGGATTAGTTAGGATTATGATATGTTTAAATGGATTTGAATTCGTTTGTGTTATATGGTGATGGGTCCATAATGGCTAAGGGTTTGGAGCTTAGTTGATGGGCTTGTTCAAAAAGAATATAGGAAAGGAAAATAAAAGGTAGCAAAAGATAAATGTAAGTGGGCTTTAGAAAATAGAAGGGAAGAAGTTGGGTTTGATTCATGGGCTCAAAGGATTGGGCTATGAAGTAGGAATGGGTATGGAATGTAAATAAGAGAAAAATTAAATAATTATAATGATAATAGTTAATAATAATACATAAGAGTAATTACAATAACAATGATAATTAATAAAAATATTAATAACATTGCATATATATACATATATACATATACACATTATATAACATATAATGCTACATAATTCGAATTAAATTAATAAAACAAAATTACAAATTTTTAGGTAGCGGACATTACAGAGGAGAGGGGAGGGAAACTGGGTGGCAGAGGGAGGTTTGGAGACCCTATAGAGGAGAGGACGTGATTGGAAGGCAGAGGAAGCTTCTGGTGCGGGGATGAGCGTGGTAGGGGATGATGGGTTGGTGCTACAGTAGAGGGGAAGGGAGACCAGCAAGGCACGACTGAAGACGATGTGGTGTGCTATCGGGCGTTATCGATGAGAGAGGGCAGACGATGGGATGGAAAAAGGACTGTTGTTGTCGGCATGACAAAAGGCAGAGTGAGTTCTGGCTTGGAAGCTTGGATGGGAGAGGATATAGTGTGGAAGAGAAGAGAAAGAGAAGAATAAAGAGAAAGAAGACAATCACAGAGAGTAAGGAGGCAAGGAGTCTTAAATTTTCATCCATCATTCGGTTGTTTCACCGAGTAGAGAAAGGAGAGGTCCGACCTAAAAGACAGAGAGGGTGAGTATCATGCAAGAGATTTTCTTCAATTTGGTTCATTGTGGGCTGTTGGGTTGCTTGCAGGATAAGATGGGAGAAGAAGAGAGATATAGAGAGAGGAAGAAGACAGGGTGCATGCAAGATCAATTTTGAATCCCAAATTTCATTCATTTTCCAAACAAGATACATGTGCCTACATATAGGCTACTAGTTTACAATTGCGCACTACAAGTTACAACTACTAATAAAACTACCCATTATCTCACTAGTCACACAACTAAAATACATCAAGAAATACATAGATACAAACAAATGCACTGAAAATACAATCGAAGTATAAATACTAGAACCATATGTCTGGGCTCAACAAATTGGTGGGCCGCCTGCGCTGAAAGACACGTTCGTATTGTGCACGTGCCCTGATATCTCCATCAACAATAGATAAAATTGATGCGAAAATTTATTCTCAGATATAGACTATCTTCTGAATAAATCTTAAGAGAATCTATTTTGGATAAAGAAAAACACATCAATAGAATATCAGTGCATAGATTTGTTCATCAAAAAAAAATTAAGCATAACCACTTCATAAAGATATCATCAAAACTCAAGAATATAAATTTAGCTGCTCATGTTAAAGAGAATCTTCATTTTTGTTAAAATATAAACAAGTCGTTACAGAGATTGAGAATATAAAAAGAGAGAGAACCTGATAACCATTGTTTTAAAAAACCCGTTATGTAACTCGTTATAACCCGTTACAGAATATAACAACACCTAGTCGTTATATAACACTCACAAAAAATGCAGTTCCCAATAACAAGCGTTTTTTTGGAGCGTTACGTACGTTACGTTATGAAAATAACATAACGTTCGTAACGCGCGTTTTTTACACAGTTTGCAAATAGCAGCGAAGCGATTTCTCTTAAAAAAGACAAATTGACATTAAACCATAAATTGGCGAAGGCGAGTGAAGCATAGAAGCACCCAAGTTTCTCCTTTCTTTGCAGTCGACGGCGACAACGACGGTGACTCTCTTGTGCGATTCCTCCCTCTCTACAGTTCCTCTTCAAGTTCATCTCTCTTATCGGCAAGCATTGAAGCACTCCAATTCTTCTCTTTGATCTCTCTTCAATTGATGATGAACTCGTCATTATAATGTTCTAAAAATTAAAAAATAGCACGACTCTTCAATTGACGAGGAACTCGTCCCCAATTTCTTTTCAATCTCTCTTCAATTGACGAGGAACCACATGACATCGGAGCACCTCAGTTCCTCGATGCTCGCTAAAATTTGTTGTGAGACTTGCTAAATATGTCATATATTGATTTGATATTTTTTAGATATTTTAAAATTATTTCTCGTTATAAAAATTTTAAATATAGTATATATTTTTATTTTTATTAAATAAATATTAAATCGCGTAAACTGCGTTATGTGTTACGTTATAACTTATGTTAACATAACAAAGGAAAAATGTTATTGTTATGTTACCGTTATTTTAAACATTGCTGATAACTCTGTGTGCGGCTTTTTCTTCTCCTCTGCAGTCTTAGCCTTTTCTTTTTAGGAGAAATTTGCAGAGAAGATCTCAGAAAACAACTGTCCCTTTTCTCTGACTCCATGGCTTCTTTTTCAGCTGTTGATGCTCATGGATTGATTGAAGTTGGTTGAAATTCAATTAGGTTTTGATATCATCTCCTTATCTCTTCGAATCTCACAGATTTATTTGATAAAATTCATTCTTAACCTTTCCTTCTGTTATTTGGGATTGGCCAAATCTTTGGTGATTGTTTTGCGGTTGAGGTTGAGATTTATTGGTTGTTTGTGGTTGAGGTTGTTAAGTTGTTGATTTAGTAAATCAAGTTGGGTCATATCTTTAAAATATCTGCAAAAAAATCAACTAATTATGGTCTCAAATAATAATAAACATTAGACTCATCAAATACCCCCAAACCTATTCTTTACTTCTCTTTTGAAAACTCTCTTTTTATTATTATTTTTTTTTAAAAACTGTCACTTTCGTGGAAAACACGGCATTGAGCATATGTAATAAGCCTTTATCTTGCATGACAAGTTATAGTCTCATGAGGGTTTGCTGTAATGCTACCCACAAACATCAGATAATGTCATTTATTCAATTTGCAGATTAATTCTTATGAATCATATTACCCCACTTAAATATTAGTATAAAACATAGAATCACTCAAGAGTAATAACGTGAATTTCTAGAAGTCCGGTATTTCTCAATTTTCGAAAACTTTCAAATAAACGTAAATCTTTTGACTTATGGTATTTTAACTCAATTATTTCATGCACATCATTTATAATTAAGAGATTTTAATCAAACTCACTTCTACAACAACTTACTTAAGATTATTGTTTAATTAAATTGTACATTGACTCGGAGGCTATTTTAATTCAATCAAGTATCATACTTTTTTGAACCGGTTACTCTGTTGGAACCATTTGGACTTTTAGCCAACGATGTTTCTAGTATCAAAGGCCAAGATTATCACCCTTTTTGGAACCGTGAAGAACTTTTAACCTCAAGATGATACTTGGCATGGGTGAAAATAAGAGAATATTCACACGCATTTGCCCCTTATGGTTTTGAACTCAAAATATTTTTTTAATTAATTAATTAGAACTTTGCTTTTTATCTCATAGCCTCCTTATCAAATACAATTAATCACACAAATATTTTAAACTCCCGTATTATTATGAAGGAATTAAAATCTCTCCTAACTATAAATAGTGTTGCAATGAAAAAAATTAGATCCAAGTGTTCATTAATTAGGAAAATAGACTCTTATTTAAATTTCTTACTCTGCCATGTTAAGTATTCATCTCATGTCTTTCCAGTTTATACTCGATTTGCACAGGTTAATATTCAAAATATGAGATTAATATACAAATTGACAAATTCTGACACATTTCAATAATTTTAAATTCTACTCACACCCCTAACCTAAATCAAACATTGTCCTCAATGTTTTAATAAAAAACAAAGGCAAGGAGAGCGGATCGAGTATACCTGATTTGCTGCACAAGTGATAAGATGCGTTGAGATGTTCCCCCAAACCTGAAACGAACATACCTGTGGATTTGCAATGTCACATATATTAGCCCAAAAATTCAAAAGATTCAACAAAATGGGTCGTCTTCCAACAAGCGCTAAGTTTAATGTCTTCAACCAGACATCCTACATATTTAACCTCAAGGAATTGCCTTTCTATGTTGGACCAGAATATTAAATCATTTTCATTTGTGGTCCATGAAGTCAAATAATGATGTATCTAAGAATACAAAAATGTGTCTCCATGCTTTATGATGTGGAATGCAAAGGTCTTTGATCAACATGACATAGGTAGGTTTTTGTTTTTCAAAATTATCACATGAAGAACTAGAGCAATCATCACTATCTAAGTGGGTTTCCGATTGTACCTCAAGGGAGTCATTCCCTTGGACCATGAAGCATTGTGACTCGGAGTCTCCACTAGATTCCTCTTCCTTTTGGATTTGCACTTGAAGCTCGGAGGTGGTGGTTGTGGTTGTCAATTTGTTCCACACTACAAAAGCGGAATCAATATTAGAAACATGTAAAAGATCATCTTTTAATAAGGCGCTTCTAATAGCCTCAAGGGCAAGTGCATTGGCCCCTATATGATCACCATTACCAAGATAGCATTTCTCGGTAGCGGCAAGATAAGCATGTATGCCTAGGGTTTTCAAATACATGGACATCCTAAGCTTCCATACAACTGTTGGCCCAAGAGGTTACACTCTCCATTGTTTTGTGTTTTGATGATAACAAACCAAATAAGTGCTATTTGGTACTAATGTTTTGATCTAGATGAATTTCAGGTTTTGTACCATGTTTAGAGCTCATTCGCTTCGCTTTTGCAAAGACTTCTAAGTTCCACATAGCAATGAAGGCAAATTGCACATCAAGGAAGGATCATAGAAGAGAAGGCAATTGCAAGGCATTGGATGGCTCAAAGATTGCTTCAGAGGTCCTTAGGATTTATTTTATAGCTTTATAGCATGTTAAAGAATAGAGAGTAGGTTTGAAGCTCAAACACACACGTTTTTCACGCGTATGCTATTTCCAAGTTTATTTCCTATAAAATATACAAAAATATTTTAACACTAATTCTTTCTTCTACAAATCTGTTTTTATATCATATACTGAATTTGTGTTTGAAATTATTTTTGATAAAAATAAAATCTCTTCAAAATTCCCTTTGTATTTCAGTTTCTGACCTGAGCCGGTCGACCGGCTATATACCACCAGTCGACCGAAGATCTGGCAGAGTGCACGTATCCGTGTGCACGTCTGTCGGTCGACCGGTAGGCTACCGGAAGTCGACCGACTGCAAGAGCTTTGCTCTCTGTTTGTTTTCGGTCAACCGGAGGTCTACCGGCCCTCGACCGATAGTTCAAACTTTTAGCTATGCGGTCGACCGGATGTCTACCGGTAGTCGACCGATACATTTCTTGAGTCTCAGTCAGGAGCAGTCGACTGTACCAGTCGACCGATAGTTCATAACGGTCGGATTTTTGAACTATCGGTCGACCGGGCCAGTCGACCGATATGGCCGTTGAACAGTAAACGGGCATATTTTTAAATCTGTTTAACTTAATTAAATATCCGTTGGAGGGTATATTTGGAACTAATTACTTCCTAATCTTCAGTAATTAATTCCTAAACCTAAACCCTAGCCCTCTCCTATAAATAGAGGTGTTTGGGGAGAGTCTCTTAACAACAATTTTCAAGAGAAAAATTCAAAAGCTTGGGATATTCAAAAGAGCTAGTTTCTTGGTTTTGTGCTAATATTCTCATTCATTTTCTGAATTGGTTTTTGTGATACTCTCTGATTTATTTTCTTCACTTACACAAGAGCTTCATTCATTCTCAATATTCTCTAAGGACCTTTGTAAGGAAGAGATATTTGAAAGAGAGAGTTTGTGATCTTTTGATTACCAAGGAATTGTATTGTGCTGAAATTGTAGGAGTTGGGTACTCCATTTGTAATTGATCTTTGTGATAGTGGAAGTAGCTAGAATCCTTCTGGGGAAGGCGGGGAGTAGAGCTGGGTGCTCGAACCTCGATAACATATCTTTGTGTTTGCGATTGATTTACATTCTTGCTATCTTTACTCCACTTTGCTTGCACTTATTACTTGCTCATCATACTCATTGTCATATACTTGCTTGCATCCATCTTGTGATTCTTGTTTGTAGCTTGAATTTTTAAATTGCCCCTTGATTAGCATTATCACCTATTCACCCCCCCCTCTAGGTGATTTTCAATTGGTATCAGAGCTTGGACTCTAGGTTTGGCTTAACATCCTTAGAGAGATCCTAAAATATTGCTAATCAACATTTTCATTCATCCATACATACACTAGTAAACATGGCCGACAACATTAAATCCCCACCTAAATTTGATGGCCTTAATTTCCCTATTTGGAAGGTTAGGATGACTATTTTCTTGCAATCACTAGGTAGTTTAGTGGCTAAGTCTCTTACCAAACCCTATGTAGCACCCGATGAGGATGAGAGCACTTGGACCGACCTTGACTTTAAGATGTATGAGGCTAACTCAAAAGCCCAAAACTCCCTTCTTACCGCCTTGAATGAGGATGACCTTACACGTGTTATTCATTGCCAATCCGCCTATGAGATGTGGCAACACTTATTGGTCACGCATGAAGGGACCTCACAAGTCAAGAGAGCCAAAGTAGATCTCTTGCGGTCTCAATATGAATCATTTAAGATGCTAGATGATGAAACAATTGATTGCATGATTACTCGTTTCACAAAAATCACTAATGGTCTTTCTTCATTAGGTGACATCATCTCCAACGACCAAAAGGTACGCAAGGTGATACGGGCTCTTCCTCCATCTTGGGAGATCAAGTCTACTACCTTGAAGGAATTGAACGACAAAGACGAGATGGACATCATAAGTCTCATAGGGAACCTCAAAACCTATGAGATGGAGAAGAAAGCAAGAGAAGAGGCGGCTCCAACAAAGAAGAAGTCTATAGCCTTCAAGTCTTCATCCACCATTGAAGAAGATGATGAAGATGATGAAGAAGATGATGAGGAGCTCTCCCTCCTTGTACGCAATATCAAGAAGATGTACCGGAGGAACAAGCTCAACTTCCGGAGAAAATTCGATGGTAAAGAGGTAAGAAAAATTATTTGCTATAATTGTAGGAAACCCGGACATATCATGGCGGATTGCCCGGAGTTCATGAAGAAAATGACTACCTCCTTCAAGCAAAAGAAGCAAGAAGAAAAGAAGGCTTACAAGGCCACTTGGGATTCGGAAAGCGAGTCCGAAGATGAAGAAAAGGCGGACACCGCAAACATGTGTTTCATGGCAAACACACCCAAGGTAACCCCTCAAACTCTTGAATCTATAGATGATAATGATGATGATTTAAGTAAGGAAGTTCTAGTGCATGCTTTTGTAGAACTTTCCGAAACTTATGATAACAAGAAAATAGAATGCTTTAAATTGCAAAAAGAAGTTGCTTTTCTTAAAAATCAACTTGCTTTAGTTTCAAAAGAAAAAGATGATCTTTCTTCCAATCTTGTTGTTATTCAAAATGAATTTGATGCTTATAAGATTTCTTGTAAGGGTAAAACCCCTATTGTTGATAATAATGAAATATCTTCCTTTAAATCTAAAATGAGTGATTTTGAGAAAATTTTAAAAGATTGTGCTTTTAATACTAAAAAGCTTGAAGAAAAGTTTTCCAAAAAGCATACTTCTCATGTTAAAGATTCTCATGCTAAGATTCCACATGCTCACACTTCTCATGCTCATGTTCACAATGCCCATGCTCACAAATCTCACACTCACTATGCATTTAAATATGGTAGAGTGTATAGATGTACATATTGTGGCAAACATGGACATTTAGCTAAATTTTGTTATGATAAATTGCATAGCTCAAATAATCTTGTTTGGGTTAATGGATCTAACCCTCATGGACCCAAGAAAATGTGGGTACCAAAATCAAGACCTAATTTGTTTGATGTAGGTACACACCAAGGCTCCAAGACGTAGGGAGCGGTGGTATCTTGATAGTGGTTGTTCGAGGCACATGACATGGGACATCAACAACTTCACAACCCTATCAAGGTACATGGAAGGTGGCTCCGTCACCTTCGGGGATGACTCCAAAGGCAAAATCATTGGTATCGGTAATATCCAAATGGTTCATCTCCTATTATAGAGAATGTTGTTTTAGTTGATGGTTTGAAGCATAATTTACTTAGTATTAGTCAATTTTGTGATCGTGGTCTTAAAGTTGTTTTTGATGATACTTCTTGCAAGATTTTTGATATTAAATCGAATGATTGTATTTTGACCGGTTTTCGTGATGATAATGTTTATATAATTGACATGCTTAATGTAGAGTGTTCTACTAAGTGTTTAAATGCTTTTGATGAAAATTCATGGCTTTGGCATAGAAGATTAGGACATGCATCTTTTGAACATCTTTCTAGAATTAATTCAAAGGAATTGGTGAAGGGTATTCCTTGCTTAAGTTTTGAGAAAGACCGCATTTGTAGTGCGTGCCAACTTGGGAAACAAACCAAGTCTTCCTTTAAACCTATCAAGGATATCATGTCAACTAGACCTCTAGAATTAATTCATATGGATTTATTTGGACCAACTAAAACTAAAAGCTTAAATGGAAGTAGATTTGCATTTGTTTTAGTTGATGATTTCTCTCGATTTACTTGGGTTTTCTTTTTGCAAAATAAAGATCAAACTTTTTCTCACTTTAAGATTTTTAGAAAAAGAGTTGAAAAAGAAAAAGGTTTTCCGATTTTGAGAATAAGGAGTGATAGAGGTGGTGAGTTTGTCAACCAACTCTTCATGACTTATTGTGATGAAAAGGGAATTAAGCATGAAATGTCTTGTCCTAGGACTCCACAACAAAATGGAGTTGTAGAAAGGAAAATAGAACACTTCAAGAGATGGCTAGGACAATGATAAGTGAATACGACCTCCCTCAATATTTATGGGCCGAGGCCGTAAACACCGCATGCTATATATCGAATCGTATTTATTTATGCAAAAATTCTTCGAAAACTTCTTTTGAAATGTATCATTTTAGAAAACCAAATGTTTCCTATTTCAAAGTTTTGGATGCAAATGTTTTGTTTTGAACACTAAAGAGAATTTGGGTAAATTTGATGCTAAAGCTTATGAGGCTATCTTTGTAGGATATTCCTCTACTAGCAAAGCATATAGAGTTTTCATTAGATCTTCACTTACTATTGAAGAAACCATGCATGTTAAGTTTGAAGAATCTAATGTGTGTGTTGAGAATGTTGTAGAGTTTGAACCATTAGGTGAAAGCTTGGAGAAACTATCCTTGAAGGACTCACCCGCGCAAGAAGATAAGCAAGAACCTTTAGGTGAAGTTCAAGAGGATAATGAGGAAAGTGCGCAACCACTTCCCATAGCTTGGAGATATGCTACAAATCATCCTAAGGAGCTCATCATCGGTGACGCTTCAAAAGGAGTCACAACGCGCTCCAAACTCCATGACCTATGTGGTAACTTTGCTTTCATTTCTCATTTTGAACCCAAAGGCATTCTCGAAGCCGAGACGGACCCATATTGGTTGCTTGCCATGCAAGAAGAACTCAATCAATTTGAGCGCAACCAAGTTTGGCACCTTGTTCCTAAGCCCCACGATAGACCAATAATTGGTACTAAGTGGATCTTTAGAAACAAGATGGATGAGTCCGGAAATGTCATTAGGAATAAAGCTAGGTTAGTGGCCCAAGGTTACACTCAAGTTGAGGGAATCGACTTTGAGGAATCCTTTGCACCCGTAGCACGGCTTGAAGCCATACGGATAACACTAGCTTATGCATCTTTTAAAAACTTCAAACTTTTTCAAATGGATGTAAAAAGTGCATTTTTAAATGGATTTCTTAATGAAGAAGTTTTTGTTGCTCAACCTCCCGGTTTTGTTGATCATGTTCATCCCGATTTTGTTTTCAAACTCGATAAGGCTTTATATGGTTTGAAACAAGCTCCAAGAGCTTGGTATGAAAGGCTTTCAAGTTTTCTTATTTCAAACAATTTTATTAAAGGCAAAGTAGACACTACTCTATTCACTAAGCATGTTGATAATGATATTTTGATTGTCCAAATTTATGTTGATGATATTATTTTCGGTTCTACTAATGAAGTTTTATGCAAGGATTTTGAAAAGGTAATGCAACAAGAATTTGAAATGTCCTCCATGGGTGAACTCAACTTCTTCCTTGGACTCCAAGTCAAGCAATTGCAAGATGGGAACTTCATTAGCCAAGCCAAATATGCAAAGGAACTCGTGAAGAGTTTGGACTTGAAGACGCTAAAACTTGCAACACTCCCATGGCAACTACAACCAAGCTTGATAAGGACGAACAAGGTAAAAATGTTGATTAAATTGTTTAGAAGCATGATAGGTAGTCTTTTATATTTAACGGCAAGTAGGCCGGATATCATGTTTAGTGTGTGTCTTTGTGCTAGATTTCAATCGTGTCCCAAAGAATCTCATTTAATTGCCGTAAAACGCATTATTCGATATGTTAAGGGAACGATTGGATTAGGTCTTTGGTATCCGAAAACTATAGATTTTTCTATGACTAGTTATTCGGACGCCGACTATGCGGGTTGTAGAGTAGATAGAAAGAGCACTAGTGGGACATGTCAATTTCTCGGTAATTGTCTTGTTTCATGGTCCTCTAGGAAGCAAAATTCCGTAGCTCTATCAACCGCCGAGGCGGAGTATGTTGCCGCGGGGGCTTGTTGTGCACAAGTCCTTTGGATGAAACATACTCTCCTTGATTATGATTTGCATTATAAAAATATTAAAATATTTTGTGATAATACTAGTACTATTCATTTAACCAAAAATGCAAATCAACATAGTAAGACCAAGCACATTGAGATTAGATATCACTTTCTTAGAGATCATTTTGAGAAAGGTGATATTGATATTGATTATGTTTCCACCGATTTTCAACTAGCCGATATTTTTACAAAACCACTTGATTTTGCAAGATTTTCGTTTATTTGTGGAGAATTAAATATGTGTATTATTGATTAAACATGTTTTTCATAACCCTTTTGATGTATGACAAAAAGGGGGAGAATAAGTTACATGTACAAAAATAAGTTCATTTGGTCTTGGTTCCATATGAATTTATGAGTTTTAGTTTTATGAGTTTTTATGTGAATCTCTATGATTTAAAGTTTAAATTGGTATCAAGGAGCAAATTTTTGATTTTTGGTGTTTTTGGTATCAAGTACAAGTTTTAAAATTTCATTTGTATTGTATTGTTGATTTTAATAATTGGTGCATCATTTCTATTTATCTTTTCAATTATTGGTATCTAGAGCATTTTATATGTTTTAAATATAGCATAATTTGAGGGGGAGTTTTCTCCTCCCCATATTTTTGTAAATAGCCTATTTGTTTTGTCATCATCAAAAAGGGGGAGATTGTTGGCCCAAGAGGTTACACTCTCCATTGTTTTGTGTTTGATGATAACAAACCAAATAAGTGCTATTTGGTACTAATGTTTTGATCTAGATGAATTTCAGGTTTTGTACCATGTTTAGAGCTCATTCGCTTCGCTTTTGCAAAGACTTCTAAGTTCCACATAGCAATGAAGGCAAATTGCACATCAAGGAAGGATCATAGAAGAGAAGGCAATTGCAAGGCATTGGATGGCTCAAAGATTGCTTCAGAGGTCCTTAGGATTTATTTTATAGCTTTATAGCATGTTAAAGAATAGAGAGTAGGTTTGAAGCTCAAACACACACGTTTTTCACGCGTATGCTATTTCCAAGTTTATTTCCTATAAAATATACAAAAATATTTTAACACTAATTCTTTCTTCTACAAATCTGTTTTTATCATATACTGAATTTGTGTTTGAAATTATTTTTGATAAAAATAAAATCTCTTCAAAATTCCCTTTGTATTTCAGTTTCTGACCTGAGCCGGTCGACCGGCTATATACCACCAGTCGACCGAAGATCTGGCAGAGTGCACGTATCCGTGTGCACGTCTGTCGGTCGACCGGTAGGCTACCGGAAGTCGACCGACTGCAAGAGCTTTGCTCTCTGTTTGTTTTCGGTCAACCGGAGGTCTACCGGCCCTCGACCGATAGTTCAAACTTTTAGCTATGCGGTCGACCGGATGTCTACCGGTAGTCGACCGATACATTTCTTGAGTCTCAGTCAGGAGCAGTCGACTGTACCAGTCGACCGATAGTTCATAACGGTCGGATTTTTGAACTATCGGTCGACCGGGCCAGTCGACCGATATGGCCGTTGAACAGTAAACGGGCATATTTTTAAATCTGTTTAACTTAATTAAATATCCGTTGGAGGGTATATTTGGAACTAATTACTCCTAATCTTCAGTAATTAATTCCTAAACCTAAACCCTAGCCCTCTCCTATAAATAGAGGTGTTTGGGGAGAGTCTCTTAACAACAATTTTCAAGAGAAAAATTCAAAAGCTTGGGATATTCAAAAGAGCTAGTTTCTTGGTTTTGTGCTAATATTCTCATTCATTTTCTGAATTGGTTTTTGTGATACTCTCTGATTTATTTTCTTCACTTACACAAGAGCTTCATTCATTCTCAATATTCTCTAAGGACCTTTGTAAGGGAAGAGATATTTGAAAGAGAGAGTTTGTGATCTTTTGATTACCAAGGAATTGTATTGTGCTGAAATTGTAGGAGTTGGGTACTCCATTTGTAATTGATCTTTGTGATAGTGGAAGTAGCTAGAATCCTTCTGGGGAAGGCGGGGAGTAGAGCTGGGTGCTCGAACCTCGATAACATATCTTTGTGTTTGCGATTGATTTACATTCTTGCTATCTTTACTCCACTTTGCTTGCACTTATTACTTGCTCATCATACTCATTGTCATATACTTGCTTGCATCCATCTTGTGATTCTGTTTGTAGCTTGAATTTTTAAATTGCCCCTTGATTAGCATTATCACCTATTCACCCCCCCTCTAGGTGATTTTCAACAACAATGTTGGAAGGGTCATAGCTAGGTGGAGTCATGAAGTCCATGGTAAACTATATGTGTGCAATCAACAAATGCAAACAAGAGATTAGCAAGCAAAATGGATCTCACTCCTAGGATGTTAAGCCTAATATCAGGAGCACTAGCTCTGATACCAATTGAAAGTACACCTAGAGGGGGGTGAATAGGTGTAAATGCTAATCTAGAACTAAATTATGAACTAAATGCTCTAAATGCGGAAGCTAATGCAAGTGTTGGACAAACTAATACAATTCAACAAGTGTAGCCGAATTCCCCTTGCGAGGCTCTGAACTAACTCCTCTTGATTCCCCTTAAAATGGGTTGAGGTGCTATGTGAAGCTCTTGTTGGATTAGTATAAGTTAGGCACACACACACAAGCAATCCAAGCAATGTGCACACACAATCAAGCCAAGCAATCAAGGATAAGCAATATAATAGATGCAAGGCAACACAAGCAATGAATAAGATATGTATGCAATGAATGAATGATGCTTGCACAAATGTAAAGAGAGTAGAGTTGAGAGAAATTGGATCAACGCTAACACAAAGATTTGTTACGAGGTTCGAGCCCCTAGCTCTACTTCCCCGCCTACACCACCGTGTAGGATTTCCCAATCCACTATAGGAGTACCAAACTCCTCTCTCAACCTTACAAAGCCACCGAGGCTATACAACCACAATCCACCTCTACCGAAGAGGGATACGGCCCGTAGCCAACTACAACAAACACCTCTACCTAAGAGGCTCACAAACCAATCACCCGATCACACCTTACCGAAGAGGGATTCACAAATAAAAGGGTGTACAACTTAGAGGTTTACAACAACAACCTCAAACACTCTCTTTTCTCTTTTTCCACAAAAACAAGATCCTAATAGTTTAGGATAGTATGATAGCTCAAGTGTGAAAACAAGGTGTTTTTGGAAACAAGCAACAAAGAAAAACTACTTGGGAAATCTCTTGTATATGATAGAAATAAAAGATCAAATCAAAATCCCAAAACCTAGTTCTCTTTGATTTTTCCAAAAACCCAAAACAATAAAGATGAGAAGTATAAAGCCCAAAAACTTCTTTTTAAAACTCTTTTAAACTCTTCAGAAAACCAGAATTTTTTCTCTTAAAAACCTTGGCCAAAATCCCCAAAGAGATGGAGTTTATATAGGCCAAACAGAAAACTAGCCGTTAGAGCTGAGCTGGCAGCTCTGACAGGCGTCGGTCGACCGGCCCGGTCGACCGCCAACGGTCGGAAATATGACCGTTGGGCACTAGCGGTCGACCGGCCCGGTCGACCGAAACATCCTGAGAGCAGAACTCTCATCTCGGTCGACCGGCCCGGTCGACCGACTACATGTGTAGCCAGCGTGCACGTCTGTGCACGTCGGTCGACCGACCCGGTCGACCGGCCACTTAGTGCGGTCGACCGGTTCGGTCGACCGTACTGGCCTGGCAGGCACAGTGCAGTTCTGCACAGATACGGGATTTGAAAATAGGTCTTTTCACTCAATAAAAATCCCATAAAATCACAGTAAATCTAAAAAATAGTTTTAATCACAATAAAAATTGTTTTTCTAAAAACATGTGTTTCTAAAAACTTGTTTTTCCATAACTTCACAAAATACAAAAACAAGATATTTAAGTTCATTTAAAGCATGGTGTGTATGGATATGATCCACTACACAATCAATAATGAAATATCTATGTTTTTGATATCTAGCATATAACAAGGTTTTGGTTTAAAGGATATGCATGATAGAAATACCAAAAACCAACTCTTGTATTTTATCACACTTTGATTTTACAAAACATGAATAGGAATGTCAAAATAAGTTTATCTAGGAAGTTTAAACATGTATGTATAGAAAGAAATCATCTACTATACATATAAATCATGAAAACTTGTTTTGATCAAACTATTCATGAAAACCAAATATCAAAACATAAAACGTGTGTGTTTGTGCACTTGAGCATATCAACTATACTAAGCTTTACAAATGGATCTAAAACACACTAAACTAACTAGGATACCTAAGTCTTCCTTGAGGAACTCCATCTTCAAGTAGACTTGCTCCCAAACGCGATCCACCGAGTGCAAAGGGTATGATCTTTAAGCTTTGGCACCGGAATCACCATGATAAGCTTCCAAACACCTTGTTGAAGCTAATCACCAAAACTAATATCCTGCTAATGATCTGAAACTTAGAAACACAAGAATATTAGTAAACATAACTACATGAGTTGATCATCATCAAAACTAGAGTGGAAGGCCTTTGGGCCAACAGTAGAATGTTAAATTTTTTCTGCTTAGATATTCCTCAAGGTGGATCCAATCCTAAACTTGTCTTTGTTAAAAAAGGAGAGCTGATCTAAATATTGAGGTAGGAAAGCACATGGTACATAGCTACCTCAATGGTAGTCTCAAATGGCCATTCTATAAAAGATTAAGGATGAACATATTCCTCCTGTTTTTGCTGCTTAAAGGGAGACTGTAAAGGTATGTCGTCTTTTAAATTATCTACCTGACCCTGATTCTTTTCTTCTGTTTCATCTTTCTCAACCAAGATTTCAAATTGACTCCCAATTCTCACATGTTCAGTAAAAACATTGTGTTTATCCCTAGATTGAATCTTTGCAATGAGTGCATCAGTTAATTCCATTTGGGATTCTAGCTCAGTATGTGATTTTCTCAAATTGAGCTTGTGATTGATCCATAGTGGTTTGAATGCTTGTCATTGAGCTTTGAATATTTTGAAGCACATACAAGACTTTCAGCTGTTTGTGTGGCTTGTGAAAATTGTTAAAGCATGTCAGGTTGTGAAAATCGTGGGGTGGTGTATGAAAATTATGTTCACAACTTCATAAACAGACTAATATTCGCTAAATATGGGGTGGATGGAACTCTGGTTCGACGCATGCTATGAAAAATGTGATTGATTTCACCACTCATGATTATAAGTGTTAGCGACATGATTATTATTTATTTGAGCATTGATTAGTCTACAATTTTGCATTATTATATCGTATTTTCCTACAGATTTATGAATAAAATATCATTTCTAAACTGTGTTTTGGTCTATTTTGCAGATAATGAAGAGTCTAGGGGTAAAGGAGTAATAAGATCTTAATGAAACTCTTTTTTGGGTAATTGAATACGGATTTCTTGGAGGCCAAGCTAGAGAGTTGTTGGCCCGAAGGCCTTCCACTCTAGTTTTGATGATGATCAACTCATGTAGTTATGTTTACTAATAATCTTGTGATTTTAAGTTTCAGATAATTAGCAAGATGATTAGTTGATGATAGCTTCAACAAGAGGAGTTTGGAAGCTTATCATGGTGATTTCGGTGCCAAAGCTTCAAGATCATACCCTTTGCACTCGGTGAATCGCGTTTGGGAGCAAGTCTTCTTGATGAACTCAAAGACTTAGGTATCCTAGTTTAGATAGTGTGTTTAGATCCATTTGTAAAACTTAGTATAGTTGATATGCTCAAGTGCACACAACACACACGTTTTATGTTTGATTTTTTGTTTTTATGAATAGTTGATCAAAACAAGTTTATATTGATATATGTATAGTTGTTTCATACTATACATACATGCTTTATGTTTAAATAAACTTATTTTGACTTCCCTATTCATGTTTGGAAAAATCCAAGTTTGATAAAAATACAAGATTTTGTTTTTGGTAAAAATGATAAGATACAAAAATAGTTTCATATGCTTGATATTTGAGTTGAAATGATTATCACATATTTATATATCAATGCATTATGATGAAAATAATTTTGGTAATTTTTACATGTGTTAAAATATTTTTAAACAAAATTAATTCCCTGTTTTTTCTACCTGCACAGGCCAGCCAGGCTGTGTCGGTCGACCGGACGGTCGACCGCACATGTAGCCAGTCGACCGCTGGGTCGACCGACGTGCACAGACATGTGCACGTTGGCTGCACCTGTAGCCGATCAACTGTACGGTCGACCGACAGAGAGCAGATTGCTCTCGGTTAGATTCGGTCGACCGGGCGGTCGACCGGCAGCTGTCAACGGTCAGAATATGACCGTTGGACGGTCGACCGGCCGGTCGACCGCCAGGCCATTCTGGCTGCCACGTCAGCCTAACGGCTAGTTTTTGAATGGGCCTATATAAACCCCATTCCTTTGGGTTTTTGGCTAAGATTTTAGAGCCTATATTTTCTGATCTTCTGAAGTGTTTTAAAGAGTTTTTCAAAAGAGTTTTTGTGCTAACAAGATTTATTTCATTTTGTTTTTGGGTTTTGGAAAAATCAAAGAAAATAGGATTTGGGATATTTGTCTTGGTTTTCATTCTATATCTTTTACAAGAATTTTCCCAAGTGTTTTCTTTGTGTTCTTGTTTTCCAAAACACCTAGTTTTCCACACTTGAGCTATCACCTATCCTAATCTATTAGGATCTTATTTTTGTGGAAAAAGAAAGAAAAGAGAGATTGTTTGTGGTTGAAAGAAACCACTTGATTGTAAACCCTCCTTGTAATTGTGAATCCCTCTTCGGTAGAGGTGATCGGAGTGGTGTTAGTTTGGATCCCTCTTAGGTAGAGGTGATTGTATTGGTTGTAAACCTCTTCGGTAGAGGTGTTGTTAGTTGTTGTTGTGTTTGGCTACGGGCCTACCCCTCGGTTGTGAGGTGGTTGTTTGAGAGAGGAGTTCGGTACTCCAAGTTGTAACAAATCCTCTTTGGTAGAGGTTCCCTCGGTGGGAGATAGTGGATTGGGAAATCCTACACGGTGGTGTAGGCGGGGATGTAGAGCTAGGGGCTCGAACCTCGAAACACATCTTGGTCTTTGCGATTGATCCATTATCTCTCAACTCTCTCTCTATTTACTTTGTGCAAGCATCATTCTTTCATTGCATACATACCTTATTCATTGCTTGTGTTGCTTTGCATCTTTCATATTGCAAATCATCTTTATTTGCTTGGCTTGATTGTGTGCTTGGATTGCTTGTGTGTGTGTGCCTAACTTGTACTCATCCAACAAGAGCTTCACATAGCGCCTCAACCCATTTCAAGGGGAATCAAGAGGAGTTAGTCCAGAGCCCTGTAAGCGGGGTATTCGGCTACACTTGTTGAATTGTATTAAGTTTGTGCAACATTTGCATTAGCTTCCGCATTTAGAGCACTTAGTTTGCATTTAGTCTATAGATTAGCATTCACACCTATTCACCCCCCCTCTAGGTGTCCTTTTTCAATTGGTATCAGAGCTAGTGCTCCTGATATTAGGCTTAACATCCTAGGAGTGAGATCCATTTGCTTGCTAATCTTGTTTGCATTTGTTTGTTTGCACACATATAGTTTGGACCCATGGACTTCATGACCCCACCTAGCTTTAACCCTTCCAACATTGATATTTGGAAGTATAGGATGTCCATGTACCTAAAGACCCTAGGCTTGCATGTCTATCTTGCCGCTACCAAGAAATGCTATCTTGGTAATGGTGGTCATATAGGGGCAAATGCACAAGCCCTAGAGGCTATTAGAAGCACACTTTCTAAAGATTATCTTATACGTGTTTCTAATGTTGATTCCGCCTTTGCAGTGTGGAATATGTTGACAACCACCACCACCACCTCCAAGCTTCAATTGCCAAATCAACCGGAGGAGACTAGTGGAGAATCCGAATCGCAATGCTTCATGGTCCAATGAAATGACTCCCTTGAGGTACATTCGGAACGCCACTTAGATTATGATGATGCCAGTTCTTCATGTGATGATAATGTTGATCCCCATGCTTTAAATGAAGAACTATCTATTGTTTGTGAAAAATTGATTGAAAAATATAAGATTTTGAAAAAGAAAAGTCTAGATATTGAAAAAGAAAATAAGAATTTGCATGCTAGACTTGATTGTGTTTTGCAAGAGAAGGTTGAGGTCTATAATGAAAGGGATTCATTGAGATCTCAATTAGAACTTGCACTTAAAGAAAATGAATTTTTAAAATCTAAAAATGATTGTGAAATTCTTTTGAAGAAAAATGAAAACTTGTCTTCAAAAGTTGATTTTGTTTTGAAAGAAAATGTTGCTTTGAAAAATAAAATTATTTCTATTTCAAATGATTTGGATGTGTTTAAAGAAAAATGAAGTTTTGAAAAATAAGATTGCTGCTCATGTTTGCCATGCTAGTGTAGGTTCACACACTTCACCTATCGCATGCCACACTTCTTCTATGATTGAAAATGATATAAATTTGCTTAAGAAGAAGGTTGATTGTTTGGGCTCCACTATGAGCCAATGTGCCATGAACCATACACGCTTGGAATCCTTGGTTCGAAGAAAACAAGTTCCATCTTTTCATGCACACCATACACGGCATACACATACTCCTCACGGACATCATCACACTATGTATGCTCATGTGTACACTTGTACACATTGTGGACGTATGTGCCACCTTGCTAAATTTTGTTTTGATAGATTACATAATGTAAATTTAGCAAAGAAATTTGTTTGGGTTAGAGAAGGGACTAACCCCCATGGACCCAAAAGAGTATGGGTACCAAAGACCACCCCTCCAATTTTTGATGTAGGTGTGGGCTCTCACATGACGTGAGAGTGATAACACCTTGGAGTGGATGCGTTCCGTGCTTAAAGGAAATCAATTGGATGCATCACTTTCAAGGGAAGAGATGATAGGTGGAGAGGACCACCATGTTTTGGAGAATTAGAGAAGTGCCCTCATCGGTTTTGGTATCGAATCTCTAACTCCTTATTTATATTAGCATGTTTTTCATATTCATTTGTTTATAGCATGTTTTTATTGTCTATGGATTAGTGTGTAAATGCCATGATTATTAGATCCTTGACATACATTTATAGTATTTGAGACACACATGCTTATATGAACCCATATTTAGTGTTCTCACCGTTTGTTTAGCTATAATGTACATCATGAATCTAATACATGTGAATTTACATAGTAATCATGTTTTAGTTTTATCATGATGTTCTTTTATCTTGTTTAGATGCTTCATGTGGTAATAACATGTTTAAATGTAGATTTTATCAAAACTTGTATTATACATGTACAAATAGTGAGCTACATTTGTTTCTTATATATTTGCACTTCATGCTCATTTGTACTCACCATATGCACACGTATGAGCTAGTTTTGATGATTTATTCATTTATACTTGTTATGACTTGAATATTTGTTTAAGTGTTAGTTTTCATTAAGACTATATGTATACTTGTACATATAGTGGGTCACAAATAAATTTATATATGGTTGGGCTTGATTGCTTATTTGTTCCCACTAGATGTGTTAGTATAGTCTAGTTTTGATGATTCATACATTTTAAACTTGTATTCCATTTTTGGTATTTGTTTTAAAGAATATGAGTTTTTATTTCATGTATATTTTAACTTGCCAAAACATTAAGATATACATGTATAACCCTTGAGTCATTTGCCTTTCATGCAAATATCTATTATGGACTCAATTGTGTTTAGGGATATGTATGTATACTTATTGTATTGACAATTCATACATATACCTTGAAATGAAATTTGTTTTGATGAAAATTTTGATTTTTTCATGTTTCATGAATTTGTGTTTAACTTCATGTATATGTCCATCTTATTCAAACTTTTGACTATACATGAATATCCTTTTTGAGCCACGTGCCTTAATGCATATATTTTGTGGACTCGTTGTATTTTGGATATGTATGTACATCTTAGTTTGTATAGGACATACATATACCATAAAGATTAAACATTTCGGTTTTCTCATGTTTTTATGTTTTTAAGGAATAATTGAGCTTAATTGAAAATGTCATAAAACACATGTAAATCACATGTTTTATGAAAATTATTTGATAATTTATTCCTTGCTTGAAGGATTTCGTACTAGTTAACAAAATTTTCCATTTTAACTAGTTCGTATTCCTCATTTTTAAATATGAGTTATACCATGCTATTATTGCTTAAATTGGTATCATTGAACTCTTTCAATTGGTATGAATTTTGATTTTCTTGTATATTCATATGCATTGATTTGTGCTTATTATATTCATATATATCTTATAGCACAAAATTTGGTTTATGCAAAGCTTGAGTTTTTACTTCATCTCAATTGATTTAATTTTCAATTGGTATCTTTGTACAAGCTTATGCATGTGTTTAGTTGGTATTCATAAAGGGGGAGAAAATTCATTTTTCATATTTTACAATTGGTATTTGTATTCCCTCTCCCTTACTTTATGATAGAAAATAGTAATTTCATTTGATATCAAGATGTTTATGTTTTAAATTGGTATATAAAATCTTGTTTAAAGAAAAAATTCAAAAGTTTTTGATTTGTATTGTCTATATGTAAGGAGAGCTTAACATCTCTTCCACATATAGATTCATGTTGAGTGTATCTAGTATTGAAGAGTTTAACATCTCTTCTTTATGTGGTACACGTGTGTAGGGGGAGCTTCACATCTCCTCTTATGCATTACATAATGTGTGTTATGTGAATTAGGGCTTAACATCCCTCCTTCATGTAATGCATATGTGTAGGGAAGCTAACTTAGCGTCTTCCTCTTCATGAATTTATATTGCATATATCATCTATTGATTGTTTTATGTTCACCTTCAATTGGTATCAAGATGCATTTTATTGCCATATATATTTCATTTGGTATCTTAATTGAATGAACATCTCATGTTTTGTTATTTATCCCTTGTTTACATCTTTTATGTTTTAAGACAAAAAGGGGGAGAAGATTTTTGGATTGATATGCATGTATTTGTATGCATTTATTAATAGAAGAATTTGTTTTGTTTTTGCTCTTGCCCTTTGTTGATGATTGACAAAAAGGGGGAGAGAAATATATGAGTTTATATGCATAAATTGTGTTTTAATATTATGTTTTAATTGATAATTGGTATCTAGAGCATGTCTTTATTTTGAATATTTCATTGGTATCTAGAGCACCATGTTTACATGCATTGTCATTCATTGCATATTTATTGTTTATTTGTTTATGCATGAGTTAAGGGGGAGCTTCTTTGAAGCCTAACTTTAATCCATGCATATATAACTCCATGAGTTTTGTCATCATCAAAAAGGGGGAGATTGTTGGCCCGAAGGCCTTCCACTCTAGTTTTGATGATGATCAACTCATGTAGTTATGTTTACTAATAATCTTGTGATTTTAAGTTTCAGATCATTAGCAAGATGATTAGTTGATGATAGCTTCAACAAGAGGAGTTTGGAAGCTTATCATGGTGATTCCGGTGCCAAAGCTTCAAGATCATACCCTTTGCACTCGGTGGATCGCGTTTGGGAGCAAGTCTTCTTGATGAACTCAAAGACTTAGGTATCCTAGTTTAGATAGTGTGTTTAGATCCATTTGTAAAGCTTAGTATAGTTGATATGCTCAAGTGCATACAACACACACGTTTTATGTTTGATTTTTTTGTTTTTATGAATAGTTGATCAAAACAAGTTTATATTGAAATATGTATAGTTGTTTCATACTATACATACATGCTTTATGTTTAAACAAACTTATTTTGACTTCCCTATTCATGTTTGGAAAAATCCAAGTTTGATAAAAATACAAGATTTGGTTTTTGGTAAAAATGATAAGATACAAAAATAGTTTCATATGCTTGATATTTGAGTTGAAATGATTATCACATATTTATATATCAATGCATTATGATGAAAATAATTTTGGGAATTTTTACATGTGTTAAAATATTTTTAAACAAAATTAATTCCCTGTTTTTTCTAACCTGCACAGGCCAGCTAGGCTGTGTCGGTCGACCGCACATGTAGCCGGTCGACCGCTGGGTCGACCGACGTGCACAGACATGTGCACGTTGGCTGCACCTGTAGCCGGTCGACCGTACGGTCGACCGACTGAGAGCAGATTGCTCTCGGTTAGATTCGGTCGACCGGCAGCTGTCAACGGTCAGAATATGACCGTTGGACGGTCGACCGGCCGGTCGACCGCCAGGCCATTCTGGCTGCCACGTCAGCCTAACGGCTAGTTTTTGAATGGACCTATATAAACCCCATTCCTTTGGGTTTTTGGCTAAGATTTTAGAGCCTATATTTTCTGATCTTCTGAAGTGTTTTAAAGAGTTTTTCAAAAGAGTTTTTGTGCTAAAAAGATTTATTTCATTTTGTTTTTGGGTTTTGGAAAAATCAAAGAAAATAGGATTTGGGATATTTGTCTTGGTTTTCATTCTATATCTTTTACAAGAATTTTCCCAAGTGTTTTCTTTGTGTTCTTGTTTTCCAAAACACCTAGTTTTCCACACTTGAGCTATCACCTATCCTAATCTATTAGGATCTTATTTTTGTGGAAAAAGAAAGAAAAGAGAGATTGTTTGTGGTTGAAAGAAACCACTTGATTGTAAACCCTCCTTGTAATTGTGAATCCCTCTTCGGTAGAGGTGATCGGAGTGGTGTTAGTTTGGATCCCTCTTAGGTAGAGGTGATTGTATTGGTTGTAAACCTCTTCGGTAGAGGTGTTGTTGGTTGTTGTTGTGTTTGGCTACGGGCCTACCCCTCGGTTGTGAGGTGGTTGTTTGAGAGAGGAGTTCGGTACTCCAAGTTGTAACAAATCCTCTTTGGTAGAGGTTCCCTCGGTGGGAGATAGTGGATTGGGAAATCCTACACGGTGGTGTAGGCGGGGATGTAGAGCTAGGGGCTCGAACCTCGAAACACATCTTGGTCTTTGCGATTGATCCATTGTCTCTCAACTCTCTCTATTTACCTTGTGCAAGCATCATTCTTTCATTGCATACATACCTTATTCATTGCTTGTGTTGCTTTGCATCTTTCATATTGCAAATCATCTTTATTTGCTTGGCTTGATTGTGTGCTTGGATTGCTTGTGTGTGTGTGCCTAACTTGTACTCATCCAACAAGAGCTTCACATAGCGCCTCAACCCATTTCAAGGGGAATCAAGAGGAGTTAGTCCAGAGCCTTGTAAGCGGGGTATTCGGCTACACTTGTTGAATTGTATTAAGTTTGTGCAACATTTGCATTAGCTTCCGCATTTAGAGCACTTAGTTTGCATTTAGTCTATAGATTAGCATTCACACCTATTCACCCCCCCTCTAGGTGTCCTTTTTCAAGAGTTTCTTGAAGATACATTGAATCTAGAGTTGGCGAGTGCCTGACGAAAATCTCTAGCCCAGCGTCATCCAGAGTAGGGGCGTCGTTGCCTCAACCCCCCTTCTTGGGGAGTAACTCAGTAGCAGAGGGTCCCTCTGGGATCCCCAGAGGCGGGTCAATAACCTCAGTAGCCTCGATGACGGACGAAGCCCCACAATCCTCGTCCACGCGGTCAGAAAACTTAGCCCGAGCTTCTTCAATCATAGGGGACTGCTCTGCAGTCGGGGACAAAGTGGTTGCAGCTTCGAGAAAGTCCGCCATCCCTGTTGTCTGATTTTTCCTGCACACAAAATATAATATTTTACTATTTAAGAATAGATGTGCAAGTTTCAGTTCTAATCCGCGGTAGCAGGGCTATGCGGGTCGTGATCCTCAAGGAGGGACTGCGATGGAAGCGTTAAGCAAGTTATCTCTAAAAATTTGTCTTTTTATTATTTTGTTAGTCACGATGGTATTTACAATGAAAAGTGGTACTTACAATGAGTTGTGGGTGGTAGAAAAGAATAGGAAGATGAGTTATTTAATCTATAAAAATAAAATAAAAGAGAAAAGAAAAAGACTATAAAATACACACCTACCTCTTCAGTCCTACTTACCTTCGATCCTTTTGCGACGACTTACTTTTTCTCAGAAGATTTGCAAGTATGGCGTATAGGATGTTTGTCGCCATAAGCCATCAAGGGATCTTCGTTGGCTAGGCAGTCTCGAAGCAATCGGATCTCACGGATTGCAAGTCATCAGAGAGAAACAATGACATAGAACAAGATTAGAAAAACAAAGATAAAGCAAGAATAAAGAAACAATAAAACAAGAATAAAAACAAACCAACCTCGAGCAGATTTTTATTAACAATGGGGGAAAAATAAAAACTTACACCGATGTCACCTCAGTACAAGTATGATTCCTTCCTCCATGAAAGCATCTCCACTCTCAGTTACAAAATTTACAAAATAAAAATAAAATCTAACCTAAAACCTAAACCCTAGCTTTTGGCCCTTGGCTCGCCTCTGGACTTTTCTGTACGTTGCACTGCAGGTGATATTTATAGGGCAGAAGGTCGAAGAGTCCTGAATGAAACTGCCCACGAAAATTGGTATTTGATCTCATCAACTTTGCTGCGGAAACCAGAACTTTGCCGCGGATTTGCGGCAAAGTTGGCTCTTCTGGCCACGCGCTTTGGCGCGTGGCCTCTCCTGGTCCGTCCACGTGGGCTTTTCCTTCTGGAAGTGTGATCCTGGCTCTCCATCTTGGGATTTCGAGATAACTTAGTAATCAAGTTACCTTGATCTCAAGTATCTCCCAATCTCTTTTAAACGAATTTCCTTCTCATCTTTGGCTTTTATGCACATCCTGCAAGAGTTTAGGGTTGGGTAGAATTCTATCCTTCCCTAAACTTTAATAATTGCAACTTTAGCCCTTTCATAATTACACTTTGACAATCTGCTATTTGCACTTTGACTCTTGGGCTTCAAATATGGGCTTTTGGGCTTCATTAGGCTTTATTTATTGTTAAAATAATAATTCGAGGCCTGCACACAATAAATTACAAATTATTAATAAATGTGCAGAATTAAATGAATAAATATGAAAATGTGATGGTAAATATGATGATAAAAATGCACTTTTGACTACCAATCACACCCCCACACTTATCTTTTTGCTCGTCCTCGAGTAAAAACAAAGAAAAAGAAAAAGTTAATCTAACCTAACTCACTTTCGTAGGAATCACGATTGCACTTAGCACGTGCAACAAGCCGTTAAACCTCTAGGTTACCCTAGAGGACGAGTGTTGTCTCGTGAGGGTTTTCAGCGGATTGCACCCACAAAATCCATAAAAAGGAAAATATTTGACTTGTATTGGAGAGACTAAGTAGTCTATAAGTTTTAGGATTATCATGTTTATTCATTCTTTTAGACTTAGTCTTAATAACGTCAATTGTTATTCATTTTAGGTAAGGATTAAAATTGAATTTCTAATATAGTCTTTTTCGTTACCAAAAGTAATATGCATCCTTATTTATACTAGGAATTCCTTGACTTTGACTCTCATGCCTCTTTATTAATGTATATATATATATTTTTTTGATATGTATAACTCATCTAGCTTTCTTTCGTGTAAGTATCAAGGCTTCTTGAGGCCTTAATACCTAACTAATTGATTATTAGATGTGTTAGTACATATAAATAATTTTTTCTTAGTTCCCTCGGACTTTCTAATCCACCCATGTAGCGAACTTAAAGTCGATGGCTCCCAAACCGGTCGGTCTTAGGGCACCAGGTGAGAAAACACCCCGCGGACTCAAATTCGAGTGAACTAGGCCACGAAACTAAGGTTTTATTTTTTTTTATACTCACCTTTAGGCGTGAATACTTATGCTTCTTGAGGCACATGTATCCGGCTTAATTAGTGATTTTTTTTTATTTTTTTATTTTTATTTTTATTTTTTATTTAATTTTTTTATATATGAGGCACAAGGGTCTTTGTCTTAGAATCCTAGATATGCATTAGGTATGCACATTTCCTTAAGGTAAAAATTAAGACTAATTAATTATTCAACTTCTCTCCTATACCTAAAATTTAAACAATTTATTTATTTTGACCAAGTTTTTAGAAATCCTAATCATGATTTTCCTAATCCTTAAAACTAACTAAGGTTTCTTTCAAAAAATAAGTCAAAATATTTCCTTTTTATAACTTTTTTTTTTTAGCAATGGTATTAGTTTCTACCTATGTTAGTATGTTAGTAAAGCCCACCCCCACACTTATCTCATGCATTGTCCTCAATGTATGAATGAATGCATATATGCATGAAACAGAACAAGGGAAGGCGGAAGTTACCTTAGGGTGGTGGTTCCGGAGGTGGTCTAATTGGTCCACGAATGCGGCCCAATCAAGATAACAGATAATTTGGTGGAACCTACCAGAAACTTTCCTTACATAACCCACAAAAATATATGTATAATTATTTTTTAGTTTTTCCACCCCATCGAATTTCCAAATTTCATAATAAATTTCAGAGTTAATTGTCTCAACCTCCTTGTCCCAAAATGGAGTATGGAAAGATGGAATTATTGACTTGGACAATATAGGTGCGGGAACGAATACCGACTCAGGGAAGAAGCTCAAATCAAGTAAAGGCTCAGGAGTCGGGCTAGGTTCAAGAATTGGGTCCAAGTCAAGAAATTGAAACTCAAGTCCACAATCTTCTTCCCACAATGGAATGTGACCTAATATGGATGATATCTCTTTACTTCCAATATTAAGGAATTCTAGCTCATCGCCATACAATTCTTCAAAACTAAGGTCAACATCTTCCGTCAGAATTGTACAATCAGTTTCAGAAGTAAAGAGATTGTGAGAATCTAGGTCATGTTCAAGTTCTAATTCGGGAAAGGAAAAACTTGCCAAATTATCAGAATTTGAAGTTTCGGCAAGTTCACAAGATGGTACTGAATTAGAATCTTGTTGTCCAAAGCAACTTGGTTCGTCGGCTCTAATCGAGTGGTCAATGAAAGCAGAAATGGCCGAACGGTGAGAACGTAAAGATTCAACCATCAAATCTATGTCACGATCACGGGCTAATCTAGCCTCAGTCATGGCAGCTAGCATCCCTTCATAGTCGATAGGTGCATCTTGCTGTGATTAGACTTGAAAAGATGAAGTGTCATCGTGATGAAGTTGTGAGTCGGTGGACTCACGCATCATCCTATCTAAGATTGATGGTGATTGTTGCTTGGACTTATGCATACTTATCATTTCCCCAATAGATGGTAGTCTATTCTGAATTGGTGGATCTAAGTATGAATCATTGAAAGAATGTGGACTAGATGGATATGGAGGACAATTTGGTTGAGAATTAGACTCGGGGGACTCGAAACCCCATGAACTCTGTGAAGAGTTGAAATTATTATGTAAATTATAGTCATAAGATGGAGGGTGTGGGTTATATTCATTCGGATAAGATCATTCCGGCACACTAGATTGGTCAAAGTTACGGTATGCCGGGTTGGTAATATCCGAATAATAGTTAGGGGTGTAATATGGATTAAAATTGGAATTATTATTATATGCCATATCACACCAACACAAACAAAACAAACAAACAAACAAACAAAAAAAAAATCTAACCTAAGTTAGGGTAGACCTATGACCTAGACGACTCCTAACTGGTTAGACTTTCCACGGGAGGTCGGGTGCAGACTTTGACCACAAGTTAATCAGCCAGGTCAGGGCAAGAATGGTGGGAGGTTTTCCGTCAAAGACGTTCCTTAATTAAATAACCACCAATCTTCGGGCTTTCGGCCCTCAATCCCTTTTCTAGACACTGATTTAGCAAGAGTCAACTTCCAGCACTTTTCCTCCTTAGGATAATCTCCTATTGAGTCCGAGATGTCCCTAGGGCCAACGTCTACTAATTTTTTAAGTTAGGCTTGGGTTAGTGAGTGCTTGGGATATGATTTTTGGGCTAAGGAAGGGTGATGAAATCCCCACCTTATCTTATTTATGGGTTATGCCCTTAAGATGAATTAGTGTACGTGTAAAGCTGTAGAAAAGTAATCACTCAAGAAAGCAGTAAACAACCAAGAGTGTTTCCTAATCTATATGCTATGCAAACGTACCTTGTCGCCAGCACTCTTCAACAGTAAATTAAAGTAATTGAAAAGACACGTGCCTAATATGCAAACGTCTAATCAATTTTATCTTTAACAATAATCTTTTTACTTTTGAATTAATTAGCAGTTTACAGGTGTGTCACAGAACAAAATAAACAGAGAATTAAACAGTATTTAAACTTTGCAGCATCCTGAAGAAATTGCAGTGAGTAGTCCTTTACTGTTGCCGCGTTTCCGCGGGTATGGCCGCGGATCCGCGGCAAAACAGTGGGCTCCTGTGCTCTGCCTTCGAGGGCAGAGGCACAGGGCAGCTATATGTCCACTGCAGCTGCTGTTTTCTGTTTCCTATTCTCCATACCTGCAAACAGAAAAGAATAAAGAATTAGTTAAAAATTAAATTTTTTTGTTTTAGAGATAACTTACCGTCCCTCCCCGGCAACGGCGCCAATTTGTTGTCTGATTTTTCCTGCACACAAAATATAATATTTTACTATTTAAGAATAGATGTGCAAGTTTCAGTTCTAATCCGCGGTAGCAGGGCTATGCGGGTCGTGATCCTCAAGGAGGGACTGCGATGGAAGCGTTAAGCAAGTTATCTCTAAAAATTTGTCTTTTTATTATTTTGTTAGTCACGATGGTATTTACAATGAAAAGTGGTACTTACAATGAGTTGTGGGTGGTAGAAAAGAATAGGAAGATGAGTTATTTAATCTATAAAAATAAAATAAAAGAGAAAAGAAAAAGACTATAAAATACACACCTACCTCTTCAGTCCTACTTACCTTCGATCCTTTTGCGACGACTTACTTTTTCTCAGAAGATTTGCAAGTATGGCGTATAGGATGTTTGTCGCCATAAGCCATCAAGGGATCTTCGTTGGCTAGGCAGTCTCGAAGCAATCGGATCTCACGGATTGCAAGTCATCAGAGAGAAACAATGACATAGAATAAGATTAGAAAAACAAAGATAAAGCAAGAATAAAGAAACAATAAAACAAGAATAAAAACAAACCAACCTCGAGCAGATTTTTATTAACAATGGGGGAAAAATAAAAACTTACACCGATGTCACCTCAGTACAAGTATGATTCCTTCCTCCATGAAAGCATCTCCACTCTCAGTTACAAAATTTACAAAATAAAAATAAAATCTAACCTAAAACCTAAACCCTAGCTTTTGGCCCTTGGCTCGCCTCTGGACTTTTCTGTACGTTGCACTGCAGGTGATATTTATAGGGCAGAAGGTCGAAGAGTCCTGGATGAAACTGCCCACGAAAATTGGTATTTGATCTCATCAACTTTGCCGCGGAAACCAGAACTTTGCCGCGGATTTGCGGCAAAGTTGGCTCTTCTGGCCACGCGCTTTGGCGCGTGGCCTCTCCTGGTCCGTCCACGTGGGCTTTTCCTTCTGGAAGTGTGATCCTGGCTCTCCATCTTGGGATTTCGAGATAACTTAGTAATCAAGTTACCTTGATCTCAAGTATCTCCCAATCTCTTTTAAACGAATTTCCTTCTCATCTTTGGCTTTTATGCACATCCTGCAAGAGTTTAGGGTTGGGTAGAATTCTATCCTTCCCTAAACTTTAATAATTGCAACTTTAGCCCTTTCATAATTGCACTTTGACAATCTGCTATTTGCACTTTGACTCTTGGGCTTCAAATATGGGCTTTTGGGCTTCATTAGGCTTTATTGTTAAAATAATAATTCGAGGTCTGCACACAATAAATTACAAATTATTAATAAAGTGCAGAATTAAATGAATAAATATGAAAATGTGATGGTAAATATGATGATAAAAATGCACTTTTGACTACCAATCAATCCCCTCATCATCAGACTTATCGGACTGATGAAATCACCTAGAGGGGGGTGAATAGGTGATATAGCTAATCTATGAACTAAATGCGGAAAATGAAAACTTAATACAATTCATACTCAAGTGCTATCAACAAGTGATGCACACAACCAAGCCAAGCAAATATGAATGAGCAATATAAATAGATGCAAGGCACAAAGTAAAGAGAGAGTTAGAGAGAGAGCCAATGGATCAAGCGCAAACAACAAGATATGTTCTGAGGTTCGAGCACCCAGCTCTACATCCCCGCCTTCGACACACGAAGGATTTCCAATCCACTAGCTTGTCCACAAAGGACTCCCACAAAGGGAATCTCCACCGAGAATTTGGGGCAATCACAATTACAAGGAGTACCCAACTCCTCTCCTTACAAACTCAACCTCCTCCTTGAGGCACTACTCCAAACCAACAATCTATCACCTCACAACTTGAGGGATTAGCACAAAGCAAACACAAGAATCACCTCACAACTTGAGGGATACAACCCAAGGCACAAAGCCAAGAAATGATTGGGTTTACAACTTGGTGGTCTAAACAGCAACCACAAACAACTTCTTCTCCCACACAAAGATCTTATAGAAAAGATAGTAGATTTTAGCTCAAGTGTGAAGAAAACCAAGGGATTTGAAACCAGCAACTCAAAGAAAATCTTTGGGAAATAAATGAAACCAAGATAGAGAAGTTCAATTCAAAAGCTTTTCCCAAAACCCTTTTCTTTGATTTTTCAAACCCTAATGAAAACACCAAAAGATTGTTCAATTTGAATCCAAAAACCTATTTTGATTGCAGCAAAAATACCTGAGAGAATGAAAATTTTAGCCCAAAAATTCTTGTTGAAAAACCTCTCCCAAATGGGGTATTTATAGGCAAATCTGGAAAATAGCTGTTGGCAGCATAACTGCCAGAAATACCCTGCCGGTCGACCGCACGGTCGACCGTCCAACGGTCAAAATACAGCCGTTTGATAGCTGCCGGTCGACCTGGCGGTCGACCCAAACAAACAGAGACCAATCTGCTTACTGTCGGTCGACCGCACGGTCGACCGTCTACAGAAACAGCCGACGTGCACGGCCGGACTTGTCGACCGGCCTAGCCTGGCAGGCAGCAAAATAGGTCAGATTGGAGCACATTTTTCAGGCTGAAAACGTTCGAATTCATAAATAGGTATATAGGAATGATTTGTATATCTTTAAGTTATCTTTTAAATGCAACTGAAATCAACTCAATATCAGTTTAGATGCGAATGTTATCAATAAAACACTGACAGGTGTCAAAACAGAAACTGTAAGCTGTTTTCAGAACAAGAACAGATTTCAACCAAATATTTGACAACTTTAAAATTAGAATCTGAAAATGGTTATTAAATAAGAAATTTAGATCTGAAAGTTATCTTTGAAATTCAAGTTAAATCATGTTATTTGAATATAAAAATAAAAAGTTATGATAATAACTATAGAAGGGTGTCAAGCAGATCAGTAGACTTAAAACTGGTTCAAATCCAAAACCCGATATATGTATTTGAAATCCAAAACCGATTCAATCAAAAACCAAACATATTGAATTTATGTGTGAGTATTGTGAACTTGAGAATATCATACTATTCTAATCTTTACACATTGGATCTAAAACACAAAACTAAACTAAGGTACCGAAGTCTTCTTGTAGAGCGTCGACTCGATCCAAAACTCCGTGATTCACCGAGCAAGTGCTAAATATGATCTTTGACGCTCGGGCTCTTGAATCAACATGTGATAGCTTCCAAATCATCTTATTGAAACTAATCACCAACTAATAACTTGATTAATGATCTGAAACTAAAATCACAAGATTATTAGTACATATAACTACATGAGTTAATCATCATCAAAACTAGAGTGAAAGACCTTTGGGCTAACAACTGAATCATGCACTTCTGCAAAAGAAAAACAAACGTTGAGAAACAGTTATCCAAGTGGAAACCAAAGAAACCAGGAACTTACCCAGGGAGCGAAAGACGTGAAGGCTCCCTTTTCTTGGTAGGAATCATCTATCCCGGGTCCCTCGACTTTCCACGATCGACGGTCGTTTGGCTCACTTCCCGAGCAGGCTCTCCTTCGGGGACATGACTTCTTTCATCCCAGGTAGATACCTCTGGCTTAGGCGCAAGTTGCCTCTTACCCAAAGCACCCACCCTCGGGAGGATTAGAGGCACTGGAGGTTTGTTCGGATCCAGCAGCCAACTCTAGTTATGGCGAACATAGTCGATGGACGTCAGCTTCCGCAACTTGGCCTCGATATCAGCGGTAGACAAGGCCCCTCCACGGGGCGGGGCCCAAGTTCTAGAGAACCAGAATGTCCCCATGATCATTCTCTGATTCGGCTGCCCATGGTCCAATCACTCAGACCACGGTATCTCTCATGCCATGATCGTTGTCAACCATATTGATAATAATCTTTTCAACCCCATTCTGGGGACAAAGTGGCGAGTGCCTTGAGCGGTCTTTCTTAGTGCATACGCAGTGCTGAAGGTCTCACACTGACACGCCTCAGGGGTGTACAAATCCAGGCCACTGCCGAAAATTGAAAGAGGTCGACTTGGTAGAAAGTCAAAATACTGTGGACGAAACTCGTTATCGATAGCCACAACCCTACTGCTAGAACTTGAGGATGCATATATACATCAGCATTAGGCGGGGCCAAAGAAATGCCTACACCGTGGGGACAAAACTTGATTTTTATCCTCGGGTTCAAGAAAACAAATATTTATCCACCTCCTGATTGCGGAGCTTGGAGGTCTTTGGATCGAAGTCCATCCCGATCCTGGTACGATGGGAGATTCTCTTCCCTTTCTCTTCCGCAACGGCTTTCCCTTTGCCCACACTATCGACCGTACCTGATTCTCTCTCTACTAATCGCAACAGGAATGACGAAAACGACTGAGATTAAAAATCAGAGGATCAGAAGAAGGCAAGGAAGAAGATCCAAAGATTTGGGGAAAAGAATGCCAAAAGCCTTATAGCATTGCCTTCTTAACCTTAGGAGAATGAACAGTCGCTCGATCAGGGTCATACAAGTATCACAGCGGATCAGATCAAAACCGTCGCTTTGGATACATTGTATCCACCTCGATCGCTGTGTCCTAAAAAGTGACGGTAACATGATCGACCAGCAGCAGATGGGACACATTTAAGGCTCTGCAAGCCTATTGATGCACGCCACTATGAGACAAAAATCGAAGCGACAACAAACCGACCCAAGTATAGGTTCAGATCTCTTCTCTATGAGAGTCCTCGGGAACTTATAAGCCCACGAGGGAGAGTTCCCGACCTCCAAAGACAAGAAAGCAGAGGGGACATCTGTGGTGGTCAGTTTCCTATCTCTTCGAGATCACGCCACGTGTTCATCCAGCATCAAATATGCGAGCGACACGTGGCTACATCCAGAATCTCTGACCGGGAGTACCCATTTGATTTAAATCCCGAGCGGCTCATATAGTTAGAAGGAAGAGATAAAATTAGTTGTGAGAATCTCTTTCTATAAGTCAAATCCCTATTTGAACTCAACAGTTATAGCTCGAGAACAGATCAACTATATCGACAGTTGGATGCGGAGAATCAGATAAGGATGGACTCTCATTCATCTCATTCAAATCAAAATGTTCAACTTAACCGCCTCTAAGATAAGGGAGTTAAGTGTTTGAACTTAATAAGACTCCTTAGCTTTATCCAAAGACATGACTTGTATATATAGAGAGAGAAAAACCCTTCCAATATGAAGATGAATGGGGATCCAGAAACCCTAGCTGATCAGAGAACCCCATCTGTAATCGTCATTGACATAGTGGAATTTTTCTCTCTATGGTTTTCTTCCATTTGAGTTTTCACGTAATTTTCTGTGTTTGTGTTGTCTTTCTGTAATTCAATTATACTCGCTTCATATTTTGCGTGGATTAATTTCTTAAAAAATTACCCACAACAGTTTCAAAGATGGGAATACAAAAGAGAGATATAACCTGATGATTCCGTTTGCGGTTTCTTCTTTCTCCTCTACAACCTTGGCCTCTTCTTCTTAGCAGAAATTCATATAGAAGATCTCGGAAATTAGCTCCCCCTTTTCTCTACCTCCATGGCTCCTTTTATAGTTGTTGATGCTCAGGGATTGGTTGAAATTGATTGAAATTCAGTTGGGATTTGATATCATCTCTTTATCTCTTCGAATTTATTGGTTGTTTGCGGTTGAGGTTGTTGAGTTTGTTGTTGTTGATTTTGCAAATCAAGTTGGATAATATCTTTAAGATATCTGCACAAAAATCAACTAATTAGGGTCTCAAATAATAATAAATATTAGACTCGTCACCATGGAACATAATTGAGTAGAATTTATGGCTGCTTTTTTTCTTGGCTCCAGCCTTTTTGGTTGCAGGGTGAAGTTACTTTTATGGTGAGTATAAACAATCGTAGACAGAAAATCTTGTTCAACGTATAACCTAAGCTGATTTGCAGAGAAATGTACCCTCTGGGTATCACAATTTCATGTTGCGACCTAAAGTTGGGATGAGGACTTTTTTGCTGTTGTTTGTTGCCACAGGGAGAAGAACTCCATTGTTTTTTTTTTTTTTTTTTTTTTTTGGGGAGGGGGGGGGGGGGGGGGTGGTGATTGAAAGAGATTTTGACAAAAGGTACAATATGGTCAAAATGGAGTACAATCTTCTGTCTTGGGCATTATGTTTATATTGTTTATCAATTTCTTGCAACTTCCGCTCTCATGTAGCACTTATTTGTGTCACATTCCCCTATTTTCCCTTTCGTTGTGTGGGAGAATAGTATTTGTGTCTAGCATAGTAGCAATTGCTCCATGCACAAAATCATTCTACTGTTTCCTTTGTGTCAATAGAAACCAGTTGATAATATTCTTTTAGGATGAGAGAATTCAACCAATACTTTCATTAAATGATAGGTTATTGACCTCTAAACTCAGCAAAACAAAAAAGGTAGCCATTTTATTCTCTTTTCATGATGCTACGAACAGCAGGTTTGAAATGGAAAATATAAATTAGCGTACTTTTTTTTTCCTTGTAGTGCTAGCTTAAACCCAAAGATCACAGCAGTATTTCACATGATTTACAGTTATATATTCTCTATTTTGTGTTTTTTTATTTGCTTGGAATATACGACTCACACCTACTTTCAGCAATCTTGTTCATATTGGTGACTGGTTCTTATGGTATGTGCTGTTTAGATTGACAGGATGACAAGTGTTGCTTTTGAGGTTGCTCGCAAGCGTCATGGTAAACTATGCTCTTTTGACAAAGCCAATTCGCCGTAGGTACCTTTATTGCCAGTGTTCTCATGGAATTTTCTATATTTTACGGCCCAAATTATTTTTCCTACAAGAATAAATAAAGAAGCATATGGTTTCTTTTCCACAGAATCCACCTGGAGAAATTTTAATGGTATTTTGGTTTTCTTAAAGTTTGCATTTTAGCCAATCAAAGCCTCCAGTGTGGGAGTTTCTTTATATTATACTTCTTGTTGTCCCCTCTCAGGTTTGTTAATTGCTCTCTTAAGGGCTGGATACAACATTACAGATACATGAATAAGTTGCCTAGATATTAAGAAACCCTTAGGATACATGGCAATGTCTGGAATATTGCTCCATGTTAGGGTTGATTTATTAAATTCTTGAGCAAGTATCTAACATATAGGGGTGTCAAGTGGGCCGGCCCGGCCCGACAACCCGCACGGGCATGGCTCGGGTCCGGCACAGCCCAGGTGATAAGAGGGCCAGACCCAGCCCGAGTCCGGCTCCCCCTTGGACCGGACCTGGGTCTGCTTTTGGCAGCTCACGGCCCGTGCAGGTCGTGTCAGGCCTGCGCCGCCCGGCCCGGCCCGCCCCTCAGCCACCCACGCAGCCACAGGATCCACTTGAGCCGGACCCGGGTTCCATAAATGGAACCCGAGCCCGGACCGGGCTGCTGCATTTTTACCGGGCGGGACGGAGCCCAGCCCGCATGCTGGCCCGGCACGGCCTAGTTGACACCCCTACTAACATCTGACCTGATAAAAACTATAAAATATATTTTCCTCTTTGATGACACCCAGCCACAAAATATTGTGTTTCCTTATAAACATAACTCAACCTCAACATTCACCACCACATAAAAGTTAATAGTGTGGTGGTGTATATTTATATCTATCTTCTTTGGATTTCTGGATCATTTGAATTTCCAATCCACGTAAGAATCCAACTATTGATGAATTTGCTCCCAATATAGTGACAACCTCCTCTCTTACTCACTTTTTTTAATTAAAAAAGACACTAGACGACAGGCAAAGGAAAACTGCATATGGGTCTCAAGTTCTCTCTGTCCGCGAATTCCTTTATAATTCAAATTTTGCACGAGTAATTACAGTTAGCTGTTCTATGCCCTTAAATTCAAATTAAGACACAATATCAAGAATTATGACCATCGTGCTTTGGTTCGTTTGAAGTTTGCCTAAACAATAATGTTTTCCCTTAAATTCAAATTAAGACACAATATCATGAATTATGACCATCTTGCTTTGGTTTGTTTGAAGTTTGCCTAAACAATAATGTTTTTTCTTTCCCCTAAATTTTGCCTGCCATCTATGCTGTGGAGGTAAAGGTTGATAGCAGTAGCTTCTGAGTTCCATGATGTTGAGCCTTCACACATGCATGTTGACAGTGCAGCAATGAAGCTTTTCCGTGATCCGAAGCTGGTTTCTTCTCTCCAAGCTATATGGCAAAATTTCAATTACATTTTTGTCTAAGGAGCTCTATAGAATGTGTTGCTCACCATACGTAGGATTTATTGTACGTTCCCTTATTCCTATCTGAATCTGCAATTAACTCTTATTTGTTACGTCCAGCTAACTTAATTTGAAACTATGCAGTTTGATACAATTGTGACGAACAAATTTTTTGGTGACATTGTCTGATGAAGCTTCCATGCTTGCTGGAAGTATTGGAATGCTTCCATCTGCTAGTGGTTGTGAATCTGTATGTGACACCCAAAACTAATTCCAATTCAGAGACCATATTGAAAAGGTCATCTGGTGGCTAATAGCTAACACATCTCTATTTTTGTTGTTTTTTATTTTTTTTGTTCTTTTCCTTTTGTTTGTTTAGGGACCTGGGCTGTTTGAGCCAATCCATGGCCCTGCTCCTGATATTGCTGGGCACGTGAATTTCTTCATGCGATTCTTTTTTATTTCTCTTTGCTACATTATTAAGTTGGATTGAAGCAAATTATTAAGTAGACAACTTCCTTATTTTACAGGACAAAGCAAATCCACTAGCAACAGTGCTCAGTGCTGCTATGCTCTTGAGATATGGACTTGGGTAAGAGAGTGCTGCAAAGAGGATTGAAGCTGCAGTTATTGAAACCCTTAATCGAGGATTCCGAGCCGGAGACATATTTTCTACTGGAACAGTTAGTTGGTTTTTTTTACAATTCCACCCTGCAATTTCTTTTTAGGTATTTAATGTCATCAAAAAGGATCCTAGGGATTTAATGGTTATTAGAAATCTTGGTTTTTCTAATATTTATTTAGTAAGGCTGTTGGACAACATGGGGTGCTGTCCACAGTTTGATTACAGATTATTATACTGAGGTACTGGATTTCTTAGCAAATCAAGCAAGCAAAAAAAAGCTTTACATTAACATTTCCTTTTACCTCTCCTTTTTCATGTGCTCCCTGAGTCCTAACAATCAAACACGGCTGGTGGTTGAGGACAATTTAATATGGTTAATTTTCAGAATGTTCACTGACTGGAAAGCTTACTGATTTTGGCTTTTATCCTCACAGGTTCTTGCAATTTGAACTTGAGCTGGAATTCAACACCAAGCAGAGAATAGTTTGAGAAAATTTACTTGTATCAATGGAAGCTAACTCGAAAGGTCGCTTGCCATGAAACCGTGAAGGCTAGTTGATTGTAGGACAGAGAGTTGTCAAGCTGAGGCAAACTTCAGGATGACGCCCGAAACAAACAAGACCTGTATGATTTCATGCCCGAGCAATTTATAGGAATATTTTTTCCATTGCAAGGGTTCAAAGTTGGTCCATAGCTATCATTGCTTGCCCTTTGTCAAGTGAATTCTGCACCAGGTTCATGATTTAGTATTATTAAATCAAGGTTGGTGACCAGAACCATGTTCTTAATTTAGAAACTCCAGTGAGGAAATTTCCGGCCTAGATATTCACCGACTATTGGGACCCCTAGCTACAGAGGTCATATGTCTTCCTATTTTAGGCTAAATTATAGAAAACTGCAGTGGACGTTCAAATCTTTTGCAAGAACCAAACATATGTTTATTTTTATTATAGAAAACTATCATAAAAAATTCATTGTTTTAGTACAACTGTTACTATTCCTTTTGTGAGTTTGAAGTGGGAACGGAGTTTGACCCTCCGTGCAATTTAGAATGGCGTCATGACATGCTATTTTGGTCTTCATTGGCTTAAGAATGAGGGAGGGAGAATCATGGTTGTGATTTTGCTGAAAGATAATAGGAAAGTTCATAGTGGTTTACTATATAATAAAGCAATTGCATGGTAGTAGCTTCTAAACAAGCTGAAAGTTCACTGTGGTTTTCTACAAGTTAGATCCCTTATCTCTGAAACGCTGTTAGAGTAGCTAACGGTCCAAAGTTCATGTGCATTGCACTTGTTTACAAAAGAAACTTTTACCCTTTAGTAATTTTCTCTCTCTCAATAACTTTCTACAGTTTTCCTATGTCCGATCTCGATCTCCTCTCTCCTCTCTCGACTTCGCAGCTGAACCCTAATTGAGCTCTCGATCTCCCCTCTCCTTCTCTTTGACTTAGCACCTAGTAAGATCCGCTCTACGTTGACTGATTGTCTGAATCCACGGAAGATCGGAGGCTCTTAGATACGGAAGTGAAGGCTATATTTGGGTATTCAGGTACTTGAAATGTATTTTAATCCTAATTTATGTTGTTTAGCACTACATAGGGAACAAAGTTACCTCTTTTTTAGTTAAAAGTTGAATTTTTTGTTGGTTTTTATGGTGTGCTGGACCACCATTTTAACAAAGTTAGATCTTTTTGAGTAAAAAATTAATTTTTTGTTGGAATTCATGCTGCGTACGACCACTATTTTTGACAAAGTAACCGAAAGTACACAATTCTTTATAAAATTTCAATTTTTTATACATCCAAGGAACTGTAATGAACTGTTAGAGTTCTTTGATTTTTTTTTTGTTGGAATTCATGCTATGTTGGACCAATATTTTTAATTCTAATGGTACCTTAATTACGTTTTTAAAAGTTAATTACATGTGCGACTATGGTTAAAGTACTAATTGTATCAGTACTTTAATAACGTTTCATCTCAGTGCAGGTTAAGATGGTTGAGATTATTTTTGACATAAAGATTCATCATGGTGGTGTGCTTAAGTGTGATCCCTAGGGGTGCCATTGGATCGGATACGGATCGGATATTGCTTTTATCATATCTGTATCCACACCCAACCTTCTAATACGGATACATATATTGACGGATGTCAAAAAATGATATCTGTATCTGCCAAAATCAGATATCGGATATTAGCAGATCAGATGCGAATACTAATCGGATATGTAAAAATGGATATAGTTAAGGATAAACTAAATGAATATACTTATATTATATTTTATCTCATCTATAACAATATTAGATGTGATACATACTATGAATATTATTGTGTACATGTCAATACTTTCACCGTATCCATTATCATTCGGCTTATATAGCAATGGATTACACGACTTTTGGTGCTAAATGTCAATTCGGATGCCACGGTTGTTGTCAAAGTACTCAAAATATCATGCTACTCTTGTAAGAATCGAATACTTTTCACTATTACTTTTTCACCAACTCAAAATATCAAAATTTAATGCCTTATTTCATTAAAGAATAGTCTCTTCCATATGGATATCATTATCAAGCACCCAATATCTGGATATCGGATCGGATACGAATAGGATATCGCTTTTACCATATTTGTATCCACATCTAACTTTCAGATACAGATACTAATATTGACGGATGTGAAAAATAATATCTGTATCCGGATTGGAGGCAGATTCGGATGCGGAGATTTGTGGATAATCCGTATCCGGTGGCACCCCTAGTGATCCCAGAATGAGATGCACAGGGGGAATAGTGAATGTTCTAGCTAATGTCGTGGTTTGATCTGGTTTGATCTGGACGATGCTATTAGGAAGCTAGGATATGATGGGGATTTAAGTTTTTTTACAGGGTTCCCGGGAAGGATTTGGAGAATGGGCTGATTTGGGTATAAGATGAAAATGACATCAAATTGTTAGTTGCTAGCTGTAGAAAAGGAGAAGCACATGCTTATACAAAGCATTTAGTAGATGAAGTAGTTGTTTTGATAGAAAATGTAGATGTTGAGAATGCCACTACTGAAGCAGTTCCAACTGTAAAAAAAATAGATCATATTGCATGTGATGCAAGCCCACTAAGTGGAAAATAGAATATAGATGCAACTGAAGATGCTGAGAAGGCCAATTCTAAAGCATTTGACCAGCCAGTGAAGAGGAAGTAAATGATAGTGTTGGTGAATAAACAGAAGAGAGTGAAGATGAGTTTGAAGAAGCAGTGGCTAGACATGTTAAAAAAAGTATTGGGGGTGATGAAAGAGATTGAGAAGGGAAATATAAAAGCTTGCCACTGGTTAGATAATTTGGATCCAGCAACATAGACTAGGAGCAAATTTTCACGAAGGGTTAAATGTGATCTGCTGACCAATAACCCATTTGAGTCTTGGAACAAGTATATCATGGAAGCAAGGGATAAACCCATTTTGATAATGCTTGAAATGATAAGAATGCTGTGAAGAGAACACAAGTTAGAAAAAAGTTATGGACAAATGGAAATGCAAAGTAAGCCTTAAAATTATGGAGAAATTGAAGGTATTGAAACAAGAAAGTAGATATTGTGAAGTGAGTCATGCAGGCAATGGAATATATAAGAGACTATAGAGGTGGGAGTTGGGCTGTGGATATTTTCAATAGAGAATGTGATTGTAATCAGTGGCAAACTAGTGGAATATTATGTAGTGCACAAGAGAACATTAACTCAATCATGCATTAAGATGGAGAGGAGACAAACAAACCCAAGCAACTTTCCAATAGACAAAATTCCAAAATTATTCTACACTTGCGTATTAACAATACAATATTTGATAGAACTAATCCTTGATAAGATATTACAACAATTGCAAGGTCTAAGCCCAACATTACGCTTGTTGCTAATGATCCTTGGAAAAAACCAAAGAAAAAGGAAGAATTCTTTTCTATAACATCACTCTCGGGTTTCATGTTCTCTTTTCTCGGATTACTTCACTCGCTCTTTTGCTCTCCATATTCTTGTTCCTGGACCTACCCTTTCACCTTCGGTGATGTTCTTCCATCCACTCTTGTAGTGCTTCCTCGCACGTTCTATAACCATTGAGAACTTCATTCAGAACCCATCAACTTGAGCTTCCCGATCAACCAATGTACAGGATAATTTGTACTTGTGTCAATGCTTCACTCATAATAATTTTGGCCATTTCTGCAAGAAAAAAAATTGCATAGAATTATTATGAACTAAATATTCATATAGATATTCCATAACTTGAATTAAAGATGCTAATATAGCATTGAGTTAGTAATATGATCAGGTTCTAACATGGCCTTGAGAAGGATCAAAAATCCCTTTTCCAATCTAGAAATAAAGCAAGAACCAATACAACCTAAATCACTATTACCAACAAACGATGCACATTTTTTTTCAATTGCCTAATTCTACAATATACAATGTAAGCATTCCCTCAAAATATTCAGATTTCTAGCAATACAGTACTGCATGAACATACTATTTCTATGCTCGCTTCATTTTACCCAGAAAGAATCAAAGTAAATAATATATAAACAAATAAATATATACATTGTGCAGCAAAATATTTCATAGTCAAGAACATCTCATGTGAACATTTAGTCCTACAATTCGGCAAAAAACAAACACACATATTAACAAAACCATTCATCATAACAAAAAGGATAGGAGAGGATATTTTCACCCCAAAATGTGTTTAAAGCACTCCACTTAAAACTCTAAATCTTGAATTCCCCTTTTACCCTAATATAAATTGACTGATATATTTCAATTTTAATTTTATAAAAAAAAATCAAAATCGATGAGGCACCCCCACTACAAGTGATTAAGGCACCATCTCATCTTCTTCCTTCTTCACTCCCTTAAGCGTCAAACACTAAAAATATTTACCCATTTTCACGCTTAAAATCAACCTACATTTCAGCATGGGCGTTAATGGAGAAGCAACTAATAACTCCGGAGCTTGCAAACACCGAGAAGGTTAGTTTTTATTGATTAAAATTGCCCAAAACATAAATTTTGTGGAATGAGTTACGTCTTCGTTCCACGCTTGACCGTCGCCGAAGGGATAACATATGTTCGGCGGTTTACGATCGAACATATGTTTCGCGGTTTACGATCGATCATAAGATATTTATTCGATATATAACAACCAAACATAGAATTACAGCAAACATTGTAATTCTCTGTTCGGTTGTAGCCACCGAAAAGAGCCTATCCTGTTCGGTTAGTCTCGGCTGAGCATGAGCTTTCTGTTCGGTGGGTCTAGGCCGAACAGAGACTTAATGTTCGGTTGTGTTTAACCGAGCAGAGAGCTCTCATTTTTTCTTTTTGTCCGACTATACAGAGTTAAATACTGTGTTTTTCATATGAACTATTTGCAGGAACAGACTTCTTCCTGATGTAGCAATGTCAGTTTTGATCTTACAAGAGTTGATTACAGTAAAGACTTCACCATGTATGAGATTTTTGAAAGTCGAGAGACATTGATAAAATAGGCTTGAGAAGTTGCAGTAGCACAAGGATTTTCTCGCATTGTCAAGAGATCTGATATCTTTGGAACTCAAAAAATAAAAGGGTACTCCTAAGTTGTGATAGAGAGAGAATTTACAAAAATAGAAATGTGAAGGCTCAAGATAAAGAGGAGACAAGAAGTACATGAAGTGTAAGCACTCGGGGCACCATCTCAAGAGACTAGTCTTTTAAGTGGAGTAGCCTAAATCCTTATATACCTAAGATCATCTCTATGTCTAGCCTATGTGGGACTATCTGTTCGACCTAAATCCCAACAATCCCCCTCTTGAACAAAGAGTCTCCATGTAAACTCATCTTTACACTTGAAAGACCATTTTCACACTTGGAATACATGCTCAATCGAGATCGAGATCCTCTTCACTGCATTACAACACTTGCCTTAAGTGAAGCAAGGTTCCGCTGCCAATCTCGAGAGCTCAACTAGCTTTACGGGAACTTTATTGCGCCTTTTTGCTTCCTGAGAATTGAAAAGATTTTATCTCCCCCTCAAATAAAGAGTTTAGGCCTCTCTACAAGCCTATCTTCCTCATTCCTTATCCGAGAAGATCATATGTGCTCAATCGAGGTCACTCCTCTTCACTGCATTGGAAGGCAACACGTCTTACATGAAGCACCTGGAGCACTCGTCTTCGTTGCGTTGGACAACATATCTTAGCATAAAACACCTGGAGCATGGTTACCTCTCTCGAGAGCTCAATCTTTATAGATCCAGCGTAATAAGGGCCCACTGCGCCCTGGGGGATCGACCATCACCCACACACATGACTAAGTTCGGGGTATGTCTCTAATACCATTTGTAAGGACTCGGGGCACCATCCCAAAAGACTAGTCTGTTAGGTGGAGTAGCCCAAATTCTTATAAACCCAATACCATCCCCATGTCTAGCAGATGTGGGACGATTTGCTCGACCCAAATCCCCAACAGTAAGAAACGCAATTGTCCGTTCCTACATAAGAGCAAGGAGTTATCCAATACAGCTTGGTGGGTTCTTATGATTGTGTGTGGTATTCATAACCATTTTCTGACTGAAAATTTAGAAGGACATTCCTTTGCCGATAGACTTTCAAAAAATGAAAAGAACTTGGTTGTAGATTTGTCGAAGACTCTTGTTTGGTGAAGAGACATTTTGAATACATTGAAATAAAGAAACAATCTCAATGTGAGCATATTGAGGACAATATACAATGCAAGGCATAAGTTTATAGTCGTGGAGTATGTCGGAAGGTCAAAAATGCAGCAACTACTGAAGAACCTTCCGAGCACGCATATATTGAGATTCACAGTGTTGTCCCGATACACACTGTGAAAGATATACTTTGGACTCACCCAACTAGCATTAATTTGTTGCATGCATTCCTCAGGTCTTGATTGTTGGAACCTGACAAGTTCAAGATGTTGAAGCCTCTCAAGTTGCAAGATTTTGATGATGGACGAACACTTCTACCTCATGATGATTGCTCTACCTCAGATGAAGATTATTGAAGCTTATGAGTGATTTTGGGAAGTTGTTGTGTAACTTAGAAAAATATGAAAAGCCTTGATATCTTACACAAAAAACCTTTCCTAGTCGACTTGCCCTATTGATATAGTCGACTACCCAAATGTAGTCGACTTGCCAAAAACCCCTAGTCGACTAGTCCACTACAAAACCAAAATCCTAACTCTCTGTTTGAACTCTGAATGCAAATTAGTCGACTTGACTTTCCTTCCTAGTCGACTAATAGATACTCTAGTCGACTAACCCAGTTTCCAAGTCGACTAATATTAGATACAAAAAAATATCCAACTCTCTGTTTCTTTCTGAAACAAAAATTAGTCGACTACCCCATTTTATCAAGTCGACTAATACAGTTATAAGTCGACTAATAGTTAGTTATAGTCGACTATTTTCAGTTATCCAGAAACCTAGTTCTCCAACAGACATATCCCTAGTCGACTAATAGATAAACCTAGTCGACTAATAGTTGATGTTTTGCCTAGGCTAGTCGACTAACTCAGTATCCTAGTCGACTACAGGCAGTTTCTGACTGTTGGACAGTTATTCTTATCTGATCCATTTGACAACGTTTTCCAACGTTTAAAATGTCTGAATTGGTCCCATAACTACCCTAACTAACCCTAGTGTTCATCTATAAATAGGGAAGTTATTCCTAAGGCCATTTACCAATTCATTCCATCAGATTTTCCAAAGCCAAATTTCCAGAAACCTGAAAACTGAATCTGCAACTTCTGTTCTTCACCAAAAGCCATTTCCCTTAGTGAAGATCTCTGAAGTTAAAATTTCTTATACTGAACCTTGTCCACTACACATTCTGTATCAAGGCTATAGGAAATCATTGTATTCATTTCAAAGAAGATTTTGTACAAGGCGTCTTCTAGGGTGTAGAAGAAAGTTGTACAAGGCGTGTTCTCTTGGTGGAAGAGAAGTTGTGCACATTTGGCAAAGGGTGTTTGTCAAGTGGTGTACAAGGCATTTGTTGTGGGTGTACACAAGTAAAGAAAGGGAAAATCTCAAGCATTTTGCTTGGGGACTGGATGTAGGTCACAAGGACCGAACCAGGATAACTCTCTGTTGTTTGCGTTTGTATTTTCTGTGCTTATCTCTTTTATTGCAAGTAGTTTGTTTAATTTTTTAATTAACACTATTCACCCCCCCTCTAGTGTTGTGTTGCTTCACCCCCCCTCTAGTGTTGTGTTGCTTTGATTATAGATCCTACATTTGGTATCAGAACAGGTTTCAAGGCAACAACCATACAAGGATGACAACGGATTTTCAATCATCCCAATTCAAAGAAGGGCATTCTACACAACGTCCACCGCTCTTTGACGGAACCAACTACAATTACTAGAAGTGTAGAATGAAGATCTACTTGCAGTCGATCAACTACGATCTTTGGAACATCGTAGAAGCCGAGTACACCAAGCCTACAACCAACTACGACGCTTGGAGTGAAGATCAAAAGAAGAATGCAAATCTGGATGCCAAGGCGATGAACGCTCTATTTTGTGCCTTAACCAAAGAAGAGTTCAACCGTGTGTCTACATCAATCTCTGCACATCAAATATGGCATAGACTTGAGGTAACACACGAAGGTACGAATAAAGTTAAAGAATCTAAGATTTCTGTTCTTGTCCACAGATTTGAATTGTTCAAGATGAAGGAGAACGAAACCATATCCGAAATGGTTACAAGATTCACCGACATCACCAATACTCTTGCATCCCTTGGAAAGGACTACACTCAAGTTGAACGAGTCCGTAAGATCCTTCGAGCACTCACACCGGAATGGGAGAAAAAGACAACCGCCATTGAAGAGGCGAACGATCTCTCAACCATGACATTAGAAAACCTAATCGGTAATCTAATGGCATATGAAGTGCAAATAGAAGAAAGAAAGAAGGACGAACAACAACATCAATCCAAGAAGAAAGTTCTTGCCTTCCATGCAACTTCAGATACGGACGACTCGGATGAAGATGAAGAAGAAATGGTCATGCTTTCAAGAAAGTTCAAAAGGTTCTTAAAACAAGGTAAGTATAATAAGAATAAAGATACTAACGATATTCCTACTTGTTTTAAGTGTAACAAACCAGGCCACATGAAGAAGGATTGTCCATTGATGAAATCAAAAGGACACTTCAAGACTTTCAACAAGTCCAACAAGTTCAACAAGTTCAACAAGAAGAAGAAGGCCTTTCAAGCAACATGGGATGATAGCGACTCATCTTCCTCGGATGAAGAAGAAGCAACGGAAACCGCCAATATTTGCTTCATGGCCCAAGAAGATGAGGTACAAGATTATGATGATTTATTAGAAGCGTTTAATGAACTTTATAATAATTTCAAAACTGAAAAGATTAGAAATAAAGTTTTAATAAAGGAAAATGAAAAACTTATTAATGATAATTCAATTCTTGTTTCTCAAACATCATCTTTAAGTTCTCAAAAAGAAGATTTTGAAAAAGTTATTGTATCTTTAAAAAGAGATAATGAAGTTTTCTTAAAAGAGAATGCTTTACTTAAAAAGGAAACTTTTTCTTTAAATTCTAGAATTAATGTTTTAGATAAAGATATGATAAGTTTCAAAGTTAAGTATGAAGATCTTTTGAAAAATGTAAATAAATTTAATAAAGGAAAAGAGAATTTAAATATGTTATTATCTTCTCAAAAAATGTCTAACAATCATTTTGGTCTTAGTTTTTCAAAAGATAAGATGTATAAACCTATTCATGTTGGTATTGGATTTTCAAAAACCAATTTTGTAAAATCTACACATGTTCATAATTCATACAATTCTTTTGTAAAAAGAAATGATATTTCAAAAAGAATTAGATGCAAATATATTTGGGTTCCTAAGAATCTAAATAATGTTGATAAGAATGTTTATATTGCGTCTTATATACATGATGTGTGTAATTCTAAGAATTATGTTTATACTAACAAGTGGAAACCAAATTCCAATTGGATTTGGGTTCCTAAAGGCTAACCTTTTTCGGACCCTATCATGATGGGTACCATATATATTGTTTTATCTTATAGGTACCTAACAAAGAAAAGTGGATACTTGATAGTGGGTGTTCCAAACACATGACCGGACATATGCAACTACTGTCTTCCGTTCAAATCAAAAAGGGAGGTACAATGATCTTTGGAGACAATAACAAAGAAAAAGTTATTGGTACCGGCATAGTTGGTAATATTTCAAAACTCCTTATTGAAAATGTTCTTTTGGTAAGTGGTTTAAAACACAATCTATTAAGTATCAGTCAATTATGTGATAAGGGTTATAAAATTGTGTTTGAAAAAGATGCTTGTCTTATTTATGATGCTAATATGAAAGATATCTTATTTAAAGGTTTTCGAAATAACAACATTTATGAATTATCAATAACATGCATGTCATCAAATGATAATTTATGTCTACTTGCTTCAAATAATGATTATTTTTTATGGCATAAAAGATTTGGTCATTTGAATATGAAAACGATTTCTAAGATTTCAAATTTTGACTTAGTTAAAGGTCTTCCAAAAATTGCTTTCAAAAAGGATTATTTTTGTGATTCTTGTCAATTAGGAAAACAGGTTAAAGCATCTTTTATAGCAAAAGATTTGGTTTCTACAAATAGACCTTTAGAATTATTGCATTTGGATTTATTTGGACCTACTCGTGTTTCTTCATTAAACAAGAGTAGATATGTTTTTGTTATTGTTGATGATTACTCTCGTTTTACATGGGTAATTTTTCTGAAAAATAAAAATGACACTTTTGATGAATTTGTAAGTTTTTGTAAAAGAATTCAAAATCAAAAGTCTCTAAACATAGTCACTATTCGAAGTGATCATGGAGGAGAATTTGAGAATGAATCTTTTTCAAATTTCTGTAATAAGTATGGTATTACACATAATTTTGCATTTCCTAGAGCATCTCCTCAAAATGGTGTTGTAGAGAGAAAGAATAGGACTTTGCAAGAATGTGCTAGAACTATGCTTATGGATAGTAACTTACCAAAATATTTTTGGGCTGAAGCTACTGCTACTGCTTGTTATGTTTTAAATCGTGTGCTTATTCGACCATTTTTAAATAAAACATCTTATGAATTGTTTCATAATAAGATTCCAAAAGTTTCTTACTTTAAGATTTTTGGATGTAAATGCTTTATCTTAAATACAAAAGATGCTTTAGATAAATTTGATGCTAGATCCAATGAAGGTATTTTTGTTGGATACTCTACTCATAGTAAAGCATATAGAATTTTTAATAAGAAAACATTTACTATTGAAGAATCATTACATGTTAAATTTGATGAATCCTTGACTAAACTTGTTTCTAATGCTTCTCCACATGATGATGATCATATCATAGATACTCCTAATGATAATATTGTTATATCTTCTGTTGATACTAACATGTCTAAGGATGAAGAGATTCCTACCGAGTTACCGAAAGCCTATGTTGAAGTAAGGAATCATCCACAAGATTTGGTGATTGGAGATATAAATCAAGGTGTTCAAACGAGATCCAAGTTGAACTACATGACACAAATTGCCTTCATTTCACTTATTGAACCAAAGAATATCAACGAAGCATGTGAGGACGATTTTTGGACAATTGCCATGCAGGAAGAGTTGAGCCAATTTGTAAGAAACGATGTTTGGGATCTTGTACAACGTCCTACTGATCATTCCGTCATCGGCACCAGATGGGTCTTTAAGAACAAACTCAATGAATCCGGTGAAGTCATTAAGAACAAGGCAAGGTTAGTAGCACAAGGGTACAATCAAGAAGAAGGTATTGATTTTGATGAAACTTATGCACCAGTCGCAAGACTTGAATCTATTCGTATATTACTTGCTTTCTCATGTTTTATGAATTTCAAACTATATCAAATGGATGTTAAAAGTGCCTTTTTAAATGGAATTATTAAAGAAACTGTTTATGTTGAACAACCACCAGGTTTTGAACATGAAAAATTTCCAAATCATGTTTTTAAACTTAAAAAAGCTTTATATGGTTTAAAACAAGCACCCCGTGCTTGGTATGATAGATTAAAAAGTTTTCTTTTAAATTCTGATTTTAAAATGGGAAGTGCAGATACAACTCTTTTTATAAAACATGTTAATAAAGATATCTTAATCATTCAAATATATGTTGATGATATATTATTTGGTTCTACTAACGATAACCTTTGTCAAGAATTTTCTAAGACTATGCAGAATGAATTTGAGATGAGCCATATGGGCGAACTTACATACTTCCTCGGTCTTCAAATAAAGTAAATGAAGGATGGAATCTTCATCTCTCAATGCAAATACGCTAAGGAACTTCTAAAGCGTTTTGGCATGGAAAATTCTGGTCATAAGAATACTCTCATGAGTACGACTACCTTTTTGGACAAAGATGAAAATAGTAAGAATGTTGATCAGAAACTCTATCGAGGTATGATCAGTTCTCTACTCTATATTACTTCAAGTAGACCTGATATTATGTTCAGTGTATGCTTATGTGCTAGATATCAGTCAAATCCTAAGGAATCACATATTAAAGCAGTGAAACGGATCTTTAGATATTTAAATAACACAATCAACTATGGTTTATTCTATCCAAAATCATACACATTTGATTTATTATCGTATAGTGACGCTGATTTTGCTGGTTGTAAATCTGATCGGAAGAGTACTAGTGGTACTTGTCACTTTTTGGGACATTCACTAGTATCATGGTTCAGTAAAAAGTAAAATTCTGTGTCATTATCAACAACTGAGGCAGAATATATTGCTGCTAGTGTTGCATGTGCACAAATTATATGGATGAAACAAACCTTACTTGATTATAGCATGACTATCACAAACTCACCTATTATGTGTGATAATACCAGTGCTATTAATCTATCTAAAAATCCTGTTCATCATTCACGTACCAAACATATTGATATTAGACATCATTTCTTACGTGACCATGCTTTAAAAGGTGACATTTCTTTAAATTTTATATCAACTGATAATCAAGTTGCTGATATATTTACAAAACCACTGAAAGAAGATACCTTTATAAAGTTTAGAAGAGATTTGGGTATTTGTAATTTCTCAGATTTTTAAACAAATTTTTTCAGATTTTTTCAAAGGCAATTTTTCAAAAGTTAGTCGACTTACAACATTTATTAGTCGACTTATAAAATCCTTAGTCGACTTGAAATTTTCCTCAGTCGACTCCTGTAACAAACAGAAACTTCAATTTCCAATTTGTCAAAAGTTAGTCGACTATATAAAATTACTAGTCGACTAGTCAACTTATTAGTCGACTAATCTTGTCCTGTAAGTCGACTAAAACTGTGAATTTTTGTTTTTCTGTTTTCGGATTTCAACTTCAAACCCGACCCGATTTCTATAAGTTAAGGATCCGTTTACATTCACTTTTAATCCTGACCACTCATTTCTTTCCAGGATTAATCTCCACCCTTGGTTCTTTTCTTTACCTTACCAAACCCTAGGTTTCTCTCATTCTCTCTTTCCCAGCCGAGAAGCCCTAGTCGACCAAAGCTTTGGAGAAGACAACCTGCTGCAGGCTTCCTCAGTTCAAATTCCTTCAAATTCCTCTATGTTTCTTCTCAATCTGGGTATAATCTTTCTAAATTCAGTCCTTTACTTCCTTATCTACTGTTATTTAGCTTCCAATTTAGTCTTCATCATGTCCAAATCAAAGAAAACTAAATTTACCCCCTCCTCATCATCATCTACTGTTGATTTTAAGCAATTCCTTAAGAATCCAGGCTTAGAGGCTTATTACAATAGACTATCATCTCTAGATATCATTCCAGGGAGGTTTGTCAAGTATGATGATTTTTATCAATATGATATCATGTCATTTTTGAGAAACTGTGACTTGTATAATATGTTTTCCACTGAATTTAAACAAGCATATTATCCCTTCCTCATTTATCTGTTCTACACCAACTTATCATATGAAGATAATGAGGATGCTGTCCATCTTTTATCTTTGGTTAAGGGTGTCCACTTGAAAATTTCTCCAAAAACTATTGGCCGTATCTTGTCCATACCATATACTGGCCTCTCACTTGATGAAATTGTTATGGATGATGAGGATGTCTTAAGTCAAATCTTTCTACCCGGCCAAAGATTGCCAATGACCAACAATAAACTCAAGCCTATTCCCCGTCTTATTGGTAGAATCCTCTCATATAATATCTGTCCCAAAACTGGAAGTTATAATTACTACTCCAGGGAATTATCCTCTTGTGTCTATGCTATTATGGCTGGACTCGAGGTTAATTGGGCTAAGATCATATTTGATACAATGGTCAAGTTTCATTCATCTTTCCTTCCTTTTGGCGCCTTTCTAACTCCTATCTTTCGGAAATATCATGTTGATCTAGCTTCCGAAACTACTGTTGTTAAGATCTTTGAGTTCTTTGATCGTGCCACCATCAATAGAATGAAGCTAACTGATATCCCTCCTTCTGAACCACAACAACCCTCTTCACCTCCACCAAGTCCACCTCAAGGTCCACTACCTCTTCACAACCTTTCAATGATCCACCTCCAACTCAACCACCTCCATATGCTGATGCCTTCTACAATTCCATGTCTGCTCAGATTGCATCAATTCAAACTCAACAACAAGCTTTGCTGGATTCTCAATCTCAAATTATTGAGAATCAATCTTTGTTGATGACTCGGATGGATTCTTTTGAATCTACTCAATCAGCCATTCTGAGTCTTCTCAAGATCAGTTTCCCGCCACCTCCTCCTCCCGGATCCGAGCATTGAAGAATATGGCGTTGGCGTTTTCTTTATGTTTTTTGCTTTTGAGTATCTTATGTATTTTCTGCTTTTTGTTTAAAGACTATGTCAGTTTTTATGTTTCAAGACTATGTATTTTCTCTTTTTGTTAATGACAAAGGGGGAGAATTCTGTGTTATGTGATATGTGTATCTGTGTTATGTTATATGTGTATCTGTGTTATGTGATATGTGTATCTGTGTTATGTGATATGTGTATCTGTGTGTTCTTTGTGTTCATGTTACATATAATCTGAAAATTCTGCATGAATTGCAATTTTGTGACAAAATCAAGGATATTTGACATATATATGTTATGGATACTAACATATGACCATGCAGGTGCAACTTAACATTTTCTGCAGGGGCAATATATTTTTTATAACTTAGTTACTGCAGAGGAGTTTTGTTGCAGGGGGAGCCATCATAAACATATGTTGTCATCATCAAAAAGGGGGAGAATGTTGGAACCTGACATGTTCAAGATGTTGAAGCCTCTCAAGTTGCAAGATTTTGATGATGGACGAACACTTCTACCTCATGATGATTGCTCTACCTCAGATGAAGATTATTGAAGCTTATGAGTGATTTTGGGAAGTTGTTGTGTAACTTAGAAAAATATGAAAAGCCTTGATATCTTACACAAAAAACCTTTCCTAGTCGACTTGCCCTATTGATATAGTCGACTACCCAAATGTAGTCGACTTGCCAAAAACCCCTAGTCGACTAGTCCACTACAAAACCAAAATCCTAACTCTCTGTTTGAACTCTGAATGCAAATTAGTCGACTTGACTTTCCTTCCTAGTCGACTAACAGATACTCTAGTCGACTAACCCAGTTTCCAAGTCGACTAATATTAGATACAAAAAAATATCCAACTCTCTGTTTCTTTCTGAAACAAAAATTAGTCGACTACCCCATTTTATCAAGTCGACTAATACAGTTACAAGTCGACTAATAGTTAGTTATAGTCGACTATTTTCAGTTATCCGGAAACCTAGTTCTCCAACAGACATATCCCTAGTCGACTAATAGATAAACCTAGTCGACTAATAGTTGATGTTTTGCCTAGGCTAGTCGACTAACTCAGTATCCTAGTCGACTACAGGCAGTTTCTGACTGTTGGACAGTTATTCTTATCTGATCCATTTGACAACGTTTTCCAACGTTTAAAATGTCTGAATTGGTCCCATAACTACCCTAACTAACCCTAGTGTTCATCTATAAATAGGGAAGTTATTCCTAAGGCCATTTACCAATTCATTCCATCAGATTTTCCAAAGCCAAATTTCCAGAAACCTGAAAACTGAATCTGCAACTTCTGTTCTTCACCAAAAGCCATTTCCCTTAGTGAAGATCTCTGAAGTTAAAATTTCCTATACTGAACCTTGTCCACTACACATTTTGTATCAAGGCTATAGGAAATCATTGTATTCATTTCAAAGAAGATTTTGTACAAGGCGTCTTCTAGGGTGTAGAAGAAAGTTGTACAAGGCGTGTTCTCTTGGTGGAAGAGAAGTTGTGCACATTTGGCAAAGGGTGTTTGTCAAGTGGTGTACAAGGCATTTGTTGTGGGTGTACACAAGTAAAGAAAGGGAAAATCTCAAGCATTTTGCTTGGGGACTGGATGTAGGTCACAAGGATCGAACCAGGATAACTCTCCGTTGTTTGCGTTTGTATTTTCTGTGCTTATCTCTTTTATTGCAAGTAGTTTGTTTAATTTTTTAATTAACACTATTCACCCCCCCTCTAGTGTTGTGTTGCTTCACCCCCCCTCTAGTGTTGTGTTGCTTTGATTATAGATCCTACATTGATAATAGATTGCACATACAAGACCAACATGTATAGGTTACCGTTGATTAAGATTGTTGGGGTTACAAGTACTGAAATGACTTTCTCTATTGCGTATGCCTACCTGAAAGCCGAACGGGAATATAACTTCAATTGGTGCTTGGATAGACTGAGATCGTTGATGCATGGTTGGCAAATTTCTTCTGTTATTTGTTGGCCCAGAGGTCCTTCACCTTAGTTTTGATAATGACTAAGTTATGAATGTTAGTTTACTAATAATCTTGTGTTTAATAAGTTTCACATATTGATCAAGATCTTAGTTGGTATTCAGCTTCAACAAAGGATTCAAAAGCCAGTTCGTATTGATTCAAGAGCTCACGCGTCAAGATCGCATCTAGCACTCGGTTGGAGTCAAGCTCATTTGAATCGAGTTTGGATCGAGTTGTCTTGAAGATGAAGATCGATAAGAAGACTTCAGTTTGTTTAGTTTAGTTTTATTTTTAGATCTTGTATAAAAATGATTAGTTTTGATATGCTCAAGTTCACACACACACTCGGTTAAAGTTTATTGGTTTCGGTTAACCGGTTTTAGATTTTCAAGAATATATATTATTTTCAGAATAGGTAGAATCAAAAGAAGTTTATATGGTTTTATGTATAGTGGATTCATCCATATACATTGTTTAGTTCATATTGTCTAAAAACTTATTTTGATGATTTTAGTTCATGGTTTTAAGTTTTATTATATCAAAATTTAGTTTTGGATTTAATGTCAAAAACATAGATATATCATTTACCATGTGTATTGGATTCTATCCATACACAAATTGCTTCAAAAGTGTTTTCTATATCATGTTTTTGTATTTATACAAGTTTTGGAGAAAATGGATTTTCATTTCAAAATCTAAGTTTTGGAAAATATCGTTTTTGGTTTAAAGCTAAAATTCTATATCACAAAAATAGTTCAAATGTTTTGTAATATGTGTTGATTTTTTGTCACACGTATTTGTACTTAATCTATTTATAAGAACTTATTTTGTGGATTTTATGTGATATTATGGGATTTTATATATATTTAAAAGCCAACATTTCAAACCCTATAAATCCTGGTTTGGGTTGCTAACGGTCGACTGAACCCTGGCTCGGTCGACCGATGTGCACAGGCTTTAGCGATCGACCAGGCGGTCGACCGTTCCAGAGAGTCTGCTCTCTGAAAATAACCCCAGTTAACCGATCAGAGAGACCAGCTCTCTGGTTCTGGCCTCAGTCACCGGGCGGTCGACTGACAGGCTGTTTGCCTTGGGGCGGTCGACCGACAACCCCAACGATCGGAAATCCAATCGTTGGAAGTCGACCAGGTGGTCGACTGACATGTCACTTTTGACCTGTTCTGGACCCCAACGGCTATTTTTTCAGACCCCTGTAAAAATGGGTCTTTATGGGCTGTTTCTCCCAAGATTTTCAAGTGCAAATTTTTCCACATTCTCAAATGTTTTTAATAAAGTTTTCAAAAGAGTTTTTGTGCCAAAATTCTCTATCTTTATTTGTTTTCAAAGTTTTGGAAAAATTAAAGAAAATCAAGTCTTTAGGAATTCTATTTTATTCTTCATTTTATATATCCATTAAGAAGTTTTTCCCAAGTATTTTCTTTGTTGTTTCATTTTCAAATACTTTGACTTCTCGCATACTTGAGCTATCATTCTAATCTTATCTTTAGGATCTTTGTTTGTGAGAAAAATTGTTTGTGGTCTATTGAGATCACCAAGAGTTATTTGTGATTATTGGATCACCAAGATTGTAATCTTTTCTTTACTTTGGCTTTGTGACTTCCCTCTGTGTAGAGGTGATTGTGTTTGAGAGAGGAGTTGTGTACTCCAAGTGTTGAGTTATAATTCTTCGGTGGAGGTCCCTTTGTAGAAGGTCCTGTGTGGACGTAGTGGAAATCTTTCTATGTGAAGGCGAGGACGCAGAGCAGTGACTCGAATCTCGAAACATATCTCAGTGTTTGCGTTTGATCCACTATCTCTCAACTCTATCTTTCTTATATCTTGCATTGCTCTACATTGCTCTCATATATATACTTGGTATTATTTATATGCCCACACTTGTGTTGAACCAAGAGAGTTTCTAATAGCACCTCAACTTTTAGTTTAGAGGAATCTAGAGGAGCAGCTCCAGAGCCCTTTACAGGGAATTCAGACTCACTCTTGATTACACTTGTGTGTTTGCAATTAAGTTTTTAATTCTGCATCATTTGTCGTAGATTTGCTAGTACACCTATTCACCCTCTCTAGGTGCACTTTCAATCGAAGGATATTCCTTTGCCGATAGACTTTCAAAAAAAGAAGAAAACTTGGTTGTAGATTTGTCGAAGACTCTTGTTTGGTAAAGAGACATTTTGAATACATTGAAATAAAGAAACAATCTCAATGTGAGCACATGGAGGACAATATACAATGCAAGGCATAAGTTTATAGTCATGGAGTATGTCAGAAAGTGACAAATGTAGCAACTACTGAAGAACCTTTCCGAACACACATATATTGAGATTCACATGTGTTATCCTGATACATACACTGTGAAAGATATACTTTGGGCTCGCCCAGCTAGCATTAATTTGTTGCATACATTTACCCGAGTCTTGATAATAGATTGCACATACAAGACCAACAGGTATAGGTTACCGTTGATGAAGATCGTTGGGCTTACAAGTACTGAAATGACTTTCTCTATTGTGTTTGCCTACCTGAAAGACGAACGGGAAGATAACTTCAGTTGGCACTTGGATAGACTGCGGTCATTGATGCATGGTTGGCAAATTTCATTTGTTATTATCACTGATAGAGATTTGGCATGCATAAATGCCGTAGAGAAAATATTTCCAAAATCTCATTACTTATGCAGATGGCATATAAGAAAAAAAACATTCTTGCTCATTATAAGAAATATTTTGGCACCAAAGAAAGATTGACCTCTTCATGGCTTCATGGAATCTAATGGTGGTGGTCGAGAGCGAGGATGAATTTTCTCGATTGTGGGGTCGGCTAAAAGAGGATTTTTGCTATTTCTCTAAGGTACTTGAATACGTGAAGACAACATGGATTGACAAGTACAAAGAGAAATTTGTCGCTAGACCGATACAGTGATGCATTTTGAAACTATCACAACCAACCGGTATGATTTGATCACTCTTCTATCTAATATAATGAGTTTTATTTTTAATATGTTGCTAATGTCATTCATTTAAACTTTTTAGGGCTAAGAGTGCACATGTGAAACTAAAGAGATATCTTTGCTCATCAGTTATGAATTTTGAGATATGTTGGTTCAAGATACATGCATTGTTGGAGTTACAACATGCAGATATAAAGGCCTCGTTCGAAAAGAGCCGTAATGTTGCACTACATAATTTTAAGCCATCTCAATTCAAGTTTCTGCGTGGTGTTGTGTCCATTGTTGCATTGAAAAAGATTGTCGATGAATCCTAACTAGTTACATTGTCAGCGTGGACACCGAAGCTTGTAAATGCTTATTGAGGAGAATGCATAGCTTACCGTGTGCACGCGAGCTGGCCGAAAATGGTAGAGTCAACATGCCCATCCCAGCAATTGCATTGACTGTCCTGGAAGAAAATGGACATGTCACCGTCAGCACCCAATGATCTTCTATCGGTAAAAAAGACCAAGATAAATGTTTGCTAGATGAATTCGAGATATGATCAATCAACATTTTTTAGGTCATGATATTAAAAAAAAACTAATATTGCTGAAGAAAGTGCACGAGGTTGTTGTACCTACTACTTCATCTCTTATGGAATATGAGGTGAAGATTAGAAAATGCAATAAGCGTATTCCAAAGCGTGAAGTATCAACTCGTCGATTACCATCTCAATTCGAGCTTGTGGAATCCGCACAAGATAACTGCTCGATGCGCACCTCTGGAGCTTTAATCCCATTATGCCCACAACCTAGCAGGCGGCCAAAGCAAAAGGTATTTCATTATATAGATGTATATTGAGGTGAAAATTTTGAGTCAATATTATATACTAATCATCTTCAAATATTTCTATGTCGTAGGTTGTAAGGCTAAAGCGCTCATATCTGAATGTGAGTTACTTGACACAATTTCTTGAACCAATGCACTCGTTCATTATTCATATAAAGGACGTGCAAACAGCTGGAAATTGTGGATATCGAGCCGTTGCGGATTTGCTCGGTTTTGGGGAAGACGGATGGGCCCAAATCAGAGGTGATATGCTACAAGAAATTAACGCCTATGAACACTTATATTTAGGTGTTTACAGAAGTGCAGAGTGTGTGAAGGAGATCAGACAATCACTAAATCATTTCGAAGGTGGAGCTCCATATGCCAAGTGGATGGTCATGCCCGATATGAGATATCTTATAGCATCTCACTATAATGTGGTGTTCATATTGTTATCACTCCATCAGTGTCTCACTTTCTTACCGTTAAGGACTGAGCCTGTCCCTCAAACTGCACGTCGAAGCATTTCAGTTGAATTTCTTAACAACAACCATTTTGTTGGGGTTAGTAACATATTTAGGAAATTCCTCAAATCACATGCCCACTTCCATATAAGTGACTCCAGAAATGATTTCCAATTGCTAATGGATGGGATGGTGGTTGCGAAGAATAACTCCAGATGTATTCGGATTTATTTAGCAGTGAAGTTGATGGATGTAAAATTGAAATTGTCTAAATTTTGGTTGTGTTGTAATATTTAATGGATGGATTTCCAATCACTGAATCATTTGCTAATTTTTTTTTGGTTAGTTGTGTTATCACATGTAGGCACCAGAAAAAATTTGGTTATGTTCGGCCGTGCATGGCTGAGCAAAATCAATCTGCTCGGTCGTGCACGACCGAACAATTCTATATTGTTCAGCTCTGCATGGCTGAACAGAGTCAAACTGTTCGGCTCTGCACAGCCGAACAGAATAACATTGTTCGGCCCTACACGGCCGAACAAAGCTCTTTGACACATGCGCAATAATCAAAATCTTTCAGAAAAATATATAATTTTGATTACATAAACGTCGTCCAAACACGTTTATATGTGAAATTGTTCAAACACAAACATATAATTTTGATTACATAAACATCTCCACATTTGAACAAAAAAATCTAGTCATGTCTAAATTTACTTCTACGCTCTTCCCTTTGTGCCTCCCTCAGAGTCCCTCGGCAATCGCAGATGCTCGTACTGGCCAGTATCAATGCCATCAAGTGCATCAGTCGTCTCACGCAACGTCCTGTATAAGGTTGACGCAGTGTGTGGTCCAGATGGCCCCAGTTGGAGTATGGGTGCGAAAATCTCTCTAGCACTAGCTATTCGCTGCAGTGAAAAAAATAATATATTAATAAAATAATAATAAATGTGGTTAAAACAATTTATTTTTATATGTTTGTCAGAAAAAATGTATGTTACATGTGCAAGCACAATGGCATCGACGTCCTCACCACGCATGTGCCCAGGAGCCAAAGACCTATTAGATAGATTTTGTATGATAGCATGAGATATTTGTCGAAACCAGTCCATATATCCGTTTACAGTGTCCCATTTACACCTCACTTTTATGCTCCTTTCCGCACGCGATAGTGTGTGGGATTGCCACCTGTCCCAGAAACTATCGCTCCATGTGTAGGACACATGATATTTATTTGCAGTCAACTCTCTTCTAACCTTCTCCGGACTAAGTGGAGAGTGCGGGATAATTAGGACCCTACCAAATTGTCTAAGCACCCTTTTTGAATGGTAGGGTTCGAGTACATGATGCACTTTAGACAGCCACTGAAAAAATAAATTGGATGTAGTGGATGATGATGTTTGAAATCCTAGTATGGATTCCATACTACCTACAAATGAATACAAGTATCGTTAATATGAACTCTCATTAAAAAAGCATTACAATTATGCTTGACAATAACTCTAACAAAGTCGCGTCTCTTTAATAAAGTGAGAGCCACGTCTCCTCTCAATGTCCGCATCTCTTCTACTTCAGACGAGGTCCGCGTTCCCAAGACAACGACCCATGCGTCTACAAGATATATGTTCAGTATCTGCTTCTACAAACAGTTCAACAATACACTGGCAAAAGTAGTTGGCAATCTCCCTCGGTTCAACAGTACACCGACAACCAGTTCAGAGTACTGATGAAGTCTGGACTGTGTATTTGGACACTCACGACAATCATTTCTGGTGGCCTCAAAGAGTTTAACAGTACAGTCACGAAGACCAAAATCCAGATAAGATCGAGCTCAACGTATCTCAAAAGATTGTCAGTCCAGTCTTGAGAGCTTGCTGCCAAATGGAAAGTCCAAAGTGTTCCGAAACATGTCCCAGTCAACCGCGGAGTTTCAAAAACTTTGGAGGGAGTTCTGTAGACTGTTTAAAAATCACTGAAGATAAGCCATCAGATAACATAGTCCATGCTTCAGACGCGATGCTAATCAAAGTCACTTGTGCAAAGGCAAAACGCAGGGCTCGAAGCCCGCATCTCAATACCACTGCAATGCAAAGACGCAGAGCTCAAAGCTCTCATCTCAGTACCACTTCAGTGCTCAGGCATAAAGCTTGAAGCCCGCGTCAAAGCTTGAAGCCCGCGTCTCAAACGCGAAGGTAGAGGCTCGCGTCTAATACCATGTCAATGAGAAAATGCAGAGTCGGAGGCTCGCATTTCAACACCACCGCGACGTCCAAAACGCGGAGCTCAAGACCCGCGTCCAGCCTAAACGCAGAGCTCAAGCCACGTTCCAACTGGAGAGGAGCCCTGCATCTCAGTTTTAACTACCCTTATTACTAGGTTAAGTGCTGCTCACGTAATGAGGGGAGTTAACTCCCATCATGGAGAGTTTTTAGGGGACAATTTTACCCTTAAAACCCCTATAAATAGCTCAGTTTGTTATTGAAAAGGGATCGGAATTTTCAGCTGAGGAAGCTTAGCTTTATAAAGAGTTCAACTTTTCTATCAACTTGCTGAGTTCAAGTTTTTGGTCTAAGTCTCTTTAAGATTTCATTGGATAGGAGTTGTGCTACTCCATCTGTGATCTAAGGAGAAGAGTTCCAGAAGAGCCTGACGTTCACCCGGTCAACGAAAAATAAAACTCACTTTCCACCACTATGCAAAGAATCCAGCCTTAAACAAAGAGAAGATCTGAACTTAAGTATTTTCTCTCTCTTGTAGTTGGATTTTGACTTCTTGTAATCTTTCATTGATTCAAGGAAAATTTGCAATACCTATTTTCAATTTTCCTCCTCGTACAACGTCACTTCCATAATTCAGAGTCACGCTTTCTAAGTGATTCAGGGCTGCGTCACTTCAACATTTCAGAGTTGCGCCACCCAAGTGAATCAGAGCCGCGTCTCTCAACAATTCAGAGCCACACCCTCTGAGTGAATCAGAGGTGCGTCTCTCAACAATTCAGAGCCACGTCCTCCAAGTGAATCAGAGTCACATCTCTCAACAATTCAGAGCCACGCCCTCCAAGTGAATCAGAGCCGCGACTCTCAACAATCCAGAGCCATGTCCTCCAAGTGAATAGAGTCGCGTCACTTAACAATTCAGAGTCGTGTCTCTCAACAATTCAATGTCGCGTCTCCCCTTCAATTCAGGGCCGCATCTCACCAACAACTCTGTGCTGCCGAGTTTCTCCTCTACAACTCATAAACACGTCTCAGCAAATGGCTAAGGACTGTGTCTCCACATTTGTCAAGAGCCGCATCTTTGAGAACTGTATTCTCTTACGCAACAAAGAGTCCGTCTGATTCTCAAACACAAAGGAGGGATAAAAATAAGACAATTTGATAACTTTTATTATTGATATTAAAATGATAAAAGTGATACAAACACTCTCTTATTTAATGAATGGAGTGTTACAAAAAAAAAGAGAGATACAAAAGGAGGAGGGCTAATCCTGCTCAGCCAAAAAGTAAATCTGGTCCCGGAGGTGCTGCATCTCACGCTAGCGTGCCTTCTCAACCTTTGCCCAAGCTTGAACCCTCAATTCTTCCTATGACAAGAATTTCTTCGCAGCAACTGTGCTTGAAGAGATTCCAACTTGGAAGAACGGGCAGTAAGATCTTTTTGATCCGCTTCTTGGCAGCCTCTAGCTCCTCCAGCCTTTTCCTGGCAACAACAAAGTTTCTGCTCATTAACCTGAATGAAGGCTTGCGCCTTGGCGATAGCTGCCTGAGCATTAGTTATAACTTGCTCTGCATTCTTGGTGATAAACTCAGATTCTCTGGAGTCATCAACCAATCTTGATAACTGGCCTGGAAGTCATTGAGGTGACAGGCCTCCTCAGCCATCTGCTACTCCATCTCTTTCCGTTCGCATTTTTGAATAGCGAGGAGCTTATTCAATATCAGTCGGGCCTCATCCACCATATTAGCCTTCTCCAAAGTCTTTAGTTCTTTTAAGCATATCCCCAGCTGTTCGACTAGCATAAGATATGCCTTAGCTTGCTTCGAGCTTCCAGTATGGCGAATGTTCTTCATCTGGTTTTCAAGAAGCATTCGGGCAAACTCGAAGGAACTTCTACCAGAGAGAACCAATTCGATGCAGGACTTCATGGAAGTGAAGAATTATTATACCATTTGATGAGCCAATTCTTCCATGATGTCCATGGCTAGAGCCAGCTCTGTTGATGCACTCTCGGACCCCCTTTCTATGATTGTCCGTACGATGTCCATAGAGGCGGGAGCCATCTCACTTGGTGCAGAAACAAGGACAACAACAGGTTCCATCAGCGTCAAGGTCGTGACCGGCACCTCTGGATTTGTTACTGTGGTAGCCTCTGAGATAACCACAGGGACAGACTTCACAGTACTTGGTTCAGCTTTTGAAGTTTGAAGTGCGCTGTCCTCTGCGTCAGTGCTTGCCACGAGCTCTTTCACTTGAGCCAACCCGGTACTCTCTGCAATCATAACATCAATGTTAGCAATAATGATGAGAATGAGAGTATCTAGAGAATCTTTATTCTCTTATCAAGCTGAGGATCTAAAGACGGTAGATCCTTTGACAGGCTGCTCTGGGACGAGGTTTCCCTAGTCGTGGTAGTCGTGATAGCAGGAACTTTAAGGCCCTCCGGCTGGACCAGCTCTTTGATCATCTTCTCAATATGGGAGGAGGTTGCAGCTTCAACATCGGTAGCCACTCATGTAGGTGAAATTCAAATAAAGTGTTAAAACATTTGCCCAACTCGATGTGGTAATAGTTAAGAGGGATAGAAGAAATACCCTCGGTTGCGGTGATTTCTCCCAATGGTGGAACCATTGCAGGGACATCCACCTACATTTCTTCCTCTGAAATGTGTGAAAATTTGCTGGTGTCAGGAAAAGCGGGTTCATTGCCGAAGTCAACTTCATCTCCCGAATAGTCACTATGTCCTTCAGACGATGAATATGACACATGAATCAAGAAGGCCTCATGGACTGGGGCTTTGCTACTGAGAACCACGATGGTAGGGCTGGGCTTTACAACCCAGAAAGTAGGCATCAATACACTAGGAGCCGATTATTATACCTCCATCCCTCTTTTCTGAGCAGAAGAAGCTGCCGACTGAATTGAAACTCCCGGTTGAGATGTAACTTCAACTTTGGCCCTCTCAGTTACTTCTTCCGACTGTTCTGCAACCATAGCCCCTTCGGCTACAGTAGACTACCCTGCAGACTCTGCCTCCGCCAATACTGTGAGACCCCTGCTACGCAAACCCCGGCGACGAAGCGAGAGGTTGTCTCCTCCTCCTCTTCTTCTTCTTGTTCCTCCATACCGGAGGCGAGTCGGGCATCTAGGCTGAAACTACAGCCTCAGATCCTTTTCTTGCCTTCTTCTAGCTAGGCTCAAATTGGGAAGTAGAGTCTCAAGGACGCTGGGGCATAGCTTGTCGAGTTCTTCTAGTGGATTGATCCTTAAACTCCTACTCCAGACTCCGACCTCGAAGCTGTTCCTTCTCTGCTAGCCTCCTTCCTAGCCTTTTTTCCTGCTTCTTTCTTGGCCTCTTGATACTCGGTCGTCCCTCGCATCCGACAACCCTTAGACTTACCTTGGCTTTGTACGCGGATGTAATGTCTTTTATGCATGAGGTGTTTATTTCAAACCTAGGCACCTTATTTGCTATGAAATACCACGTACAAAAACCAAGACTTGCATAAGAATTGGGCATCTTGTGAGGAAGGGTAAAGACAGCTCCGGTTCCTCCAGCTATACTGTAGTACCATGCCTGAGCACCTTCGAACAAATTCTCACATAAGCGAAGATTTGGGTTGGGGTTACCGACGTACAATTGGTCATAACAAAACTGCCTGGCAATCGACAAGGCATATAAGGTTCTGCCGTACAGGAGTTCCCTTAATGAAAAACCAAGTATCTAGGTCGGATATTTATCAACCACTAGAAGGTGCCAGAAGGTAATCGGGTGAATCCATCTAGGCCAACGAGGTCTGCAAACTTGTCCCCGTAGGATGCGTTGTGAATCTCGGGGAAGCACCTGTCCAATTGGTAGTTGGCCCCATTCAGAATAGTCTTCCGGATGTAGAACATGTAGTACTGCAGCAAGCTCGAACTCTCCAATCGCTCCATGAAAGGAATAAAACCTTCTGAGGCAGAGATGGTGGTCTAGTGATGGGCAATGCATCACATACCAAGCCATCAGATATATGTATGGAAGCTCAACCCTGATGACCATTGGAATCCTTAACTGGGCTTCCCTTTACGTCCACGATTGCCTCCACCTGACAAAAGCTCTTCGTTAGCGCCCGTAACCCACTCTGGATCCCGGCCACCATTGCTAGGAGGAAAGCAATAGACTTCCCATGAGCAAGCAAAATAGCCGGGTACACCGTGTCGGCGACAATCACCTCATGTGGTAGCGTCGGCACCACACATCACTTTAGGCACAGCATGAGGAAGCCCGCCAATAGAGCCCGGTCAGACATCAGGACTTTGGCTTGATGGTGGAAGCTCTCAAAAATTGTGTCCGGCTTGAAAGTATCCTCATTACACTCTGTGGTATATGAACTGGTGGATACACTGATCCTTTCAATCATTTTTCATTAGTGCTGGGAGCTAGCTAGGTCATCGAGTCAGTCTTATTCACCCCAGGGAACTAATAATTTGCCTATGACATCTGCTTAAGTCCTCCACTGCTCCATCCTATCACCTATCTACATATGTGGAAGTGGCACAACATCTCCCAATAAATCTCGTACACCAGAGTATCGCTCTTCATCAGCAGATGTAGCTCCTCTGTTGACAGGACGTATTCTTCGTAAGGGGTATCTCCAATCATCAGCCCTGAGACTTCGTACATTTCATGAAGGGCAAGCCTTATTTCCCCGATGGCAGTGAAGAACGTCCAGGTCTCTGGATTATACCACTCCAGGATAGCGTAGAAATGTTGGGCGCTCTGCGGAATGTCGTACTGAACATTCCTCATGGCCCTGTACAGTCTGGCCTCTAGCAAAAGGTTTTCAAATTTTGCAAGACTAAACCTTACCATTTTGCCTCCACCATGTTTTATCGGTAGAGTGGATCCATCCAATGGCACGGAATTCTGGAGGAAAGTCACCCTCACATCCAGGAATTATCTGATGAAAGTGGCCGCAAGTTGTGGGGTCTCCCCTGTTGGGTATTCAGCTCTAACCAAACCAGGCTGTGACCCCAGCACGTCCCTCCCATGACTGACTGTGAAGGTTCACGGGCACCATCTACCCAGGGAAACTCTGAAGATTAGCTTGACCAACTCCCAGTCCATTGTCTGACACACGGATATATGTTGCAGATAGGCCAGGGGATACATCCGCTCCATCTTCGGGAGGAAGAATCTCATGTTGCCAATCTAGCGAAGCCATTTGTAATCCCTATCATAAAGAGCGGCCTCATCCTCCTCGATCGAGTCACCAAAAGAAGAAGTCGGGCTTTCTTAATAGGACACGGGAATTTGATTCGAACCGAGCTTTGGAAATGATTTCACGGAGTAAGCATACTGGCATTGCTGATCCTACTCCATCGTTCCTTTGATTTACCAGTGGTCACAGGAGCAGTCCTCTGGAGAACGAAGATCATGTTCAGGTCAGCATCACCTTCATGTCTAAAATGACACTGCTTGGACAAAGGTTTGAGGAGTATCGTATTGCAAAAAATATAACACAATAGTCAGTAACCTGAGAGTTGTCAAAGTGATTGAAGCTCAGATGCAAGGTTCACCTCAGAACCATGTCTAATGACTAAGACGCGGAGCTCAGCGAAACCTGCGTCTGAACTTAGAAACGCAAGGCTCACATGAAGTTCGCGTTTGAAAATCCACAACTTAGAAATCTCTTTAAGTGATGGAATCAGACGCGAGACTCAGTGAAACCCGCATCAGATCTCAGAGACGCGGGGCTCATATGAAGGCCGCATTTGAAACTCCATAACTTAGAAATCTCTCTAAGTGTTGGAATCAGACGCAAGACTCAGTGAAACCTGTGTCAGACCTCAGAGACATGAGGTTCACATGAAGTTATTGTCTGAACTCCACCACTTAGAAAACTGTCTAAGTATTGGGATCAAACGCAAGACTCAATGAAACTCGCGTTTAACAAACAGACGCATGCTTAAGTTGATGAAGCAAAGACGCGGAGGTCATCAATCCTACGTCTTGCCTACCAGTGCAGGAGTCGCATCCGAAAATCAAATACGGGCATGAACCTCGCGTTGGCAGCTCAACTCAGAAGAAGCTTAAGAGTTAAGATAACTCTTCAAGTTCTTTAATGGCAAAAACAGATTCTGATGGTCTTATTACCTGAAATGGGGGCCTCTTGCGTAGAGAAATCTCTCATTTGAACCTCTAGAGCGGCAGCGCTCGAGGAAGAAGCCACAGGCTTGGTCTTTGGAGCCATTTTAACAGTGAATTCTTTAGAAAAGATAAGAGAGGAAAAAAGCTCGAAGCTTTTCTTGAGTTCTTAAGTTTTAGATGTAAAGATCAACGAAGAATAAAAGAGTCTAATGATGACTCTTGAAAGACTACTGTATTTTTATAAACGTAGTAATCGACCAAGATACGCGACTCGTATCTCGAAACTGATCATTGCCAGACGCATGGCAATGCCCCCAGAACGCGGACCTCGCATTTTAAAGAGAACATCGTCTCATCAAGCTCCCCCAGACACGTGGCCACGCACCCAGAATGCGAATCTTACATTTAACAGAGCCGCGTCTCTTCAGCAAGGGGAAGTCTACGTCTCCACTACAAAGACTGCATCTCTAAGAGCCATGTCTCCACTTGATGTTAGCGTCTCTTCTATTTCAGACGAGCTCTGCGTCTCCAAGACAACACGACGGTCGCGTCTACAAGACCTGTGTTCAGTCTCTACCTTTGCAATCAGTTTAACAGTATACTGGCAAACGTAGTCGGCAATTTTCCCTGGTTTGACAGTACACCGACAACTAACTCAGAGTACCGATTGTAGACTGTCTAAAATTCACTAAAGACGAGTAATCAGATAGCAGAGTCCAAGCTTCAGACACATAGCTTGAAACCCGCATCTCAGCGACATTGCAAAGCCAAGACGCAGAGCTCAAAACCCGCATCTTAACGACATTGCAAAGCCAAGACGCAGAGCTCAAAACTTGCTTCTCAGCGTCATTGCAAAGCCAAGATGCAGGGCTTGAAACCCGCGTCTCGGTGTTATTGCAAAACCAAGATGCAGGGCTCGAAACCCGTGTCTCAGCATTAGAAACACGCGTCTCAGCGTCACTACAAAGTCAAGACGCAGGGCTCGAAGCCCGCGTCTCAGCAGAGCTCGAAGCCCTCATCTCAGTAGAGCTCGAAGCCCGCGTCTTAGAATCACTGCAATGTCAAGACGCGAGGCTCGAACCCGCGTCCCAGCATCATTGCAATGCCAAGACGCAAGGTTCAAAGCCAGCGTCTAGCAAAACTCGAGACCCGCGTCCCACAGCATCTCAATAGCTGAACACAGATATTGAAGCATGTGTTTCAACTATAGGGGAGCTCCGCGTCTCAGTAGTAACTTTGCCCTCATTACCGGGTCAGTTATTGCCCACATAATGAGGGGAGTTAACCCTTATTATGGAGAGATTTTAGGGAACAGTTTTATCTTTGAAAACCCTATAAATGTTAAAGCTGCTATCGAAGACGGGTCAAAATTTTCAGCTGAGGAATACTGATAAAGAGTTCAACTCTTTTACGCCAACTTGCTGAGTTCAAGTTTCTGCCTAAGTCTCTTTGAGATTTCATTGGATAAGAATTGTGCTACTCCATCCGTGATCCAAGGAGAAGATTTTCAGAAGCGCTTGACGTTCACCCGGGCAATAGAAAATAAGACTTACTTTCCATCGTTACGCAAAGAACCCAACATTAAATAAAAAGGAGATTTGAGCTTGAATATCTTCTCTCTCTTGTAATTGAAATTTTTTTAATAACTGTTGTAATCTTTCATTCAATTCAAGAAAAATTTTGTAATACATAGTTTTCAATTTTTTGACGCATAAAAGGCGGTGACACCACTTGGGACTATTTTCTCCATTTATGAGCAAGTTATGGCGCAAGGTGACGTCACCTTTATGAGAAAAATGGTCGAGTCACTTATAGTGGAATTCGATCAGTCAAAGTATGAAGAGTTCCTCTCTTCTAGCTCCAAGAGCCCTAGGGTGGCTCGATAGTACCGCAGGGTCTCTTCGGAGATCCGTTCTCAAGTCCCTTCAGAGACTTCCCGAAAGATGACCTGTGCAAACAGTGTCATTTATGGCCACGTCGCACGCATGGCCCGCGTTAATGTCTCCCACGAGACTCGCAAGGCCAATGTCATTAAAGGCCAATCTTACCACGCCCCTCGTCTTCCTCAGCTCCAGGTTACCAGGGGTTCCGAACAACCCTTGAAGCGTAACCGGAATGCTGAACATCGACAAAGGCGATGCACAAGTTGACATCAGATGCAAAAAGCTAAAAAAACCTTCCATGCAGTAGATACAGGACGTGAGGCTCATGCCTGTGTCTCTTCTGAACCGCATCAGACAGGCGAAGTCTGAGTCAAGATACCAAAACGTAGAGCTCAGGAGGCTCGCGTTTCTGAGGCTTCACCTCCCAGACGCAGTGTTCAGCAACATGAGGTCCGCGTCTCTTCTCAGAGACACGAGACTCGCATCTCTAAGACGGAATGCGGGACCTATAAAGTCTGCATTTCTCAAGTATCGCTTGACAAACGCGACAATCTGCAACGCAAGGTCTCCGTCTTTTGTCAATAGAAGCACGAGACCCGCATTTCAAAACCAAAACACGAGAGCCGTGTCTGTTCTATAGAATTAAGCTCCGCGTTTGTGAACCATAGAATTAAGCTCCACGTCTCTGAACCTTGTGCCCTTGAGACGAGCGTCTCAGAGTTGCGACACAAGGTTAACATTCACTCTCTGATGGCTAGAGTCAGAAGGGAGCTGAAAAGTCATCATCCTCAGAAACTCGAGGCTGGTCTTTTCAACCCCCTCCGATAGATCTAAGGGATTACTTGATAAAGAAGAGGAGTGTTCATCAAATCACTCCACCATGCTGCTGTGAACGGCTCATCACAACGGTGCTTTCTGAATGCTCTGCAAACAGTCAGTGTTCAAATGGTTATCATCTACGTTAGTCTCTCACTCGACCAAAAGGCGTCGTTCCTGCGCAAGGAGAACTTTCTCTAATGCGAATACCCTAAAGTTACTGCAAACGTGGTGGGTCCAAACATTACACCAAGCAAAACTAAGGGGAAGCAGCCAATAGTCAGCTCTGACGAGTCTGACGCGAGCCGGAAGCAGTGTACCAGCATACCCGCACTCGAACTAGTGTGATAGCCCCAGTGGACTACAATGCTCTAGCCCGAGGCATCGAAGTAAGCGAGTCATATTTTTGTTGGCCCAAGGTTACAATCACCCGTTTTTAGTGTGTTTTGATGATTACAAAACATATTAGTTATTTGTACTAATAATGTTTGTTGGTTGAGTGTGTTTCAGGGTTCTAATTAAAACTAGAAGGTTTCCTCCCTAAAAGAAGGTGTTTTGACACAAGTCACCTCAATTCGTGCTCAAAAGAATCAAGCTTGCAAGATCATATGGAGAAGCCCACTTGAAGCACTTGTAGTCTTTAGAACCAATGTAAGAAATAGATTGTTAAAGTTTGAGTTTTGGAAATTGGCTCTAGGATACACACACACTCTTTTGTATACAAGTTTTCATGTTTAAAGCTTTTGTTTCTAAGTTTCATGCCTTAACAAATATACATGACTCTAAGTTTTACAAAGATATATATCATGTTTAAATCTTGTATGTATACCCTTTCTAGCATGATACTTAATTTTCTTTTACTTCAAAATGTTTTTACAAAAAATTCCAAGTTCAGATTTTCTGCTGTTTTTCTGTTTTAGGCTAAACCGGCCGACCGGCCCCGGTCAACCGGCGCTTGTATCAGGACGTGCACGCTTGTGCATGTCTGTCGGCCGACCGCCGGGTCGACCGACTGTAAGCAGTTTTGCTCTCGGGTTTTTTGGGTCGACCGCCCGGTCGACCGCCTTCAGAAAACTGTGTTCCTTTTAGAGGACGGTCGACCGAGCGGTCGACCCGAGTCCAACGGCTCCTTGCCAGCAGGGCGGACAGCCGACCGGACCGGTCGACCGTCAGGCCTGCAAAGTGCCAACGACTCTTTCCTCTTTGGTGCAATCTGAAATCTGTTTTTGTAATCTGTTTTTGGCAGACTTTTTCTGAGTTTTTGGAGATCTTTTTCAGTTCAAATAAGCTTAAAATAAATTGATTTTAACTCTTTCCTCTCCCTATAAATAGAGGGAAATAGGCTCTTGCAAAACACCAAGAAAAATCCTTAAGTTTTTAAAGTTTTTAAAAGAGAAGAAAAGTTTTTAAGCTCTCCATTTTTCATTCTTTCTTGAGTTTGTTTTCAGTTGTGTTTGTTAGCAAATATCATTCTACAACTGAGTTTTTCTCACTACACTTCTTAGAGCCAAAAATTTCCTACTCAATCTATAAGAAAGTTGTAAAAGAGAGAGTTTGTAAGAAGTTTAGTGATCTTGTGTGATCACTTTGGTTACTTGTGTTCTTCTTTTTCTTGTGGAAATAACTCTTCGATAGAGTTCTTGTAAGTGGTGGAGCTCGGTGCTCTGGTCTTTGGTAGACCGTGTAAGCGTCCTCGGTGGATAGTGGAAACCCTTCACGGAGGTGAAGGCAGGGAGTAGAGCGGTGGCTCGAACCTCGAAACAAACATCTTGTGTTTGCGATTGCTTTGTGTCCTTATTTGCTTTAAATTTCTCTTGCACTCTATTGCTTTCAATTACTTGCTTGAGATCTTATTTTCGTTACTTGTGATATATTGTGTGCATTTCACTATTGCATTCATCCTTTACTTGTGTCGATCAATTCTCATACAACAAGGTTGCATTGCGCACCTCTAACCCATATTCAAGGCGAATCAGGAGGAAGGAGTTCAGAACCCTTCACCGGGTATACGGCTCTCAGTCTTGTTTTGAGAGATCGTTGCATCATTTATTCATCTTAGTTTTAAAAAGTCATTAGATTAGCAATTATACCTATTCACCCCCCTCTAGGTGTTTTTCAATTTTGCCATTGCGGAGTCACATGCCTCGAACACTTCCGTAGAGAAAGAAGCATTCGCATATCTGGCAAGCATTCCTGAAGAAATGGCAAGACGTTTTGAGCAGGAAGCTCAGGCCTAGAGAGAGAAACTCGATATGAATTGTTCTCAATAAGAATCTATTGACAGCCTCAAGAAGATGCTTTCACAATTGCTTGAGGATAAAAAGAAGAAGCCTAAGGCTAAGACTCCTTCCAAGAAGTCCAAAGGTGAAAGGAAGGAAGGGGAAAGCTCGTCTTCTGCACATATTGAGAAAGAGGAGCATTCTAAGTCTGAGTTGTCCAAGCCTTCATCTGAAGAGGTAGACAACTCAGAAAATATGAGCACCCATTCCAAAAGAATGAGTAAACTGGAATAGCGTCTTGAAGCCCTTGCCAGTAGGAAAGGTTTTCAACAAGTAAGAGTGGTCCGGCCTTACCCAGCCGAGTGCGATCCTATCCTGACCCTCCTAAGTTCAAAACTCCGATCTTGCAGGCCTTCGATGGTAAAGGGTCACCGAATCAGCACATATACTACTTCAAGTCTCAGACAGGTAATGTAGTATCAAATGATGCCATCCTGGCACATTTGTTCATAGGCACCTTAAAGGGAATTGCTTTTGAATGGTTCATGAAGCTCCCAGAAGGTTTCATCAAGAACTGGGGTGATCTGGAGAAGCGTTTTCTTAGACGCTTCTTCGAAGATGACTCGGAGATTACCATGTCAACTCTTCTGACGACGAGGCAATGAAAAGGAGAGTCAGTTAAAGCATTTGTGGAGAGATTTTAGAATATGGCACTCTGATGTCCTAGCGGTATGACCCACCACCATGGTGGAAACATGTTGTCACAATTTGCAAACCTCACTCCCACCTCAGACAGGAGTAGCTGAAAGCCTTATCTGGAAGCAGTTGGTCCAGCAAAGCGAACAGATAGAAGAGATTCTCGCAAGGGTTAGGGCAGAAGAAAACAAGCCCAGATCCGAAAAGTCAATAAGGCGCAAGCCAGAAGCATCTTTCCAAGCTAAAGGGAAGGACACACTGGCCACAGAGACAGTCTCCCTCTAAACCCCAATAGCCTAGAGGGGATAGCTCTTCAAGTCAGCCACCGCCAACCAGCAGTACTTCTTCAAGGACAAGCATGTCAATTTGTTGTTGTTCAAATTACTCAACAAGAGCAACAGACTGAAACTTCCATAAGCTAGATGTCCTGAGAAGGTTAGCAAGACCGACAATCCCAACCACTGCTTATACCACAGGATGCTGGGGCACCCTATCAAGAGCTGTTATGTCTTCAAAGACATTCTCCTAGCTTTAATTGATGCGAAGGTTCTCAAGCTCCGCCCGGAGCAGATGAAAGTGAAGGCAAATATGACATCATTTCTTCAGTTCGGGGTTCAGCCTCCAACGCCAGTCGGAGTAGTTCTCATCCTGAAAGGGGAATTAAGGGTTCTCTATATAAATCCACACCACCAACAGGAGAAAGGTCTTGTAACTGTTCCTACTCCTCAAAGAGAGATCATATTGGTTCATCCCGACCTCGTAGAAGGCCAACAGTGGACTGCATTTACCAACGTGAAGTCTAAGGGTAAAGCAAAAGCCTCGCCTTGTAATGTGGTGTGTACTTCCTCCCGGGAAGCAAAAACGATGTCCCCTCACTAACTGATTCAGAGGAGACAATTGTCCTTGCTGCAGAACCGAATGTGTCGCTTGTAGCAGGAACCCGCTCGGTCCAGTCGTACTTGAAGAAATACGACGAAATGGTGGCAAATCCACCTAAACCCACCCCAAAGCCAAACAAACAATCCACGAAGCAACCCGTGGAGAAGCAAAGAAGCTTCGGTATTCGAAGGCCCTCCCGAAGGACAAAGTGAAAGGATCTTCAGCACCTTACCACTTTGATGTCTTAACTCAACTGGCCAATATCCCAGCCAGGATCACCCTTTACGAACTTTTGAGACTGTCAAAGTTAACAAGAGAAGCTTTAGCTGATGCTGAGGCCTTCATGGCTCGGATTCTGACTGAACCATAGGATGAAGATGAAGAGGAATGTCTCCACGCCACTCAACATGCCCCCTGCATAACCTTCACGCCAAATGACATGCAGGTTAATGGAAAACATGATAGGTCCATGTACTTCACAGGATATAAGCATTCAGGTGGATCCAGGATCCGCGTTGCGCATCATGCCCCGCCAGGTCATGCAGTAATTGAGAATCCCCACTCATCGATTGAGCGCCATGGTTTCAACGCCAATGGTATGCTCCCAATGGGAAAGATTAAACTCAAATGTCAGATCGGGGACCTAAGACCTGAGGTGACGTGTAATGTTATTGACGTTGACACTTCATATAATTTACTGCTGGGACGACCATGGATTCATCGCAACTCCGTCGTCCCCTCTACTTTTCATCATGTCATGAGTATATTGACGAAGATGGAAAAGTCTGAACGTTGATCGCCGAAAGGCATCCGTTCAAAGGGGTAGAGAACTACTTCACAGACTCCTTCCTGTATCAAGATTCTCTGGAGATAGACGAGAATCCCCAGCCAGAGGAATTAGACTCTGATAATGAAGCTGATATCGAGCCAGGAGAAGAAGAATGTCTTTGGAGTTGAACCAACTTGTAACGAGCGTTAATAAGAGCGATGCCAATAACACCGCCAATGATGTAGGCGAGTGGTATATTAATGAAAAGTTAGATTTGGCTTACTTTTCTATGTTTGCTTCTGATTCCGCGCCATTAGATACTAGTATTGGTGTAGATGATGACCCCTGGTCGGCAATAGATGCATTGACATCATTGCATGTATCGGTGAGATCGTCTCACACGGTAATTCAAAGCGTCAGTGATGCGCAAGTTTCTTTGAGGTCCTAGCAAGACGCAAAGGCCAAAAATCGATCCTTTTTGGAAGAGCGAGTCCAAACCAACAACTTATGAAGACTCAGAAAGCGAGACTGAACTTTCTCAGTTCTCTTATTACGAGTCAAATGTACTCGAATGATGGAGAACATGGGGTATGACCTAACAAGTGGTCCTGGCTTGAACTTCGGCAAAGAAGGAGAACATTGCTTCAATTCTTCATTCCAAAAGGGAAAGCCCCTGATTATTATCATCGAACTCGCGGGGATTGGGCTATGTGTCAACTCCAATCCCATCAGCCTCTGAGTCTGAAGGGCTATTATACCATAATCACTCGTCAGACACGTCATCATGGGAGTCAGATGTCAGTGTCGGTAACATCTTCAAAGAACTTTCGATAAACATGATCTCAACAAGCCACCCGGAAGATGAAGATGAAGAAATGATCTAGGCAGATACAGATTCTTAGATCAAACACCTAAATACTCTCTGGGCGCTTTGAATAATGCGAACCACCAACAGAGCATAAGGTAACCCAGATTAATCTGGGAGATGAGGATAATCCCGAGCCTATCTTCATAAGCGAAAGCTTATTACCTCCTGAGAAGGAAGATCTAATATCTCTTGTGCGAGAGTATATAGATGTTTTCGCTTGAAACTACAAGGATATACCTGGGCTCGACCCTCAAGTGGCTATGCATCGCCTCAACATCAATCGAGATGCGAAGCCCGTCAAGTAACATCAATGACGGTTCTGCCCAGAAATAATGGAAGCAACTCAGTCAGAAGTCAAGAAGCTTATTGACTCCGGTTTCATCAGGGAAGAACAACACCCTGATTGGACGCTAATATCGTCCCCGTCACCAAGAAGAATGGGAAGATCTGAATTTGCATTGATTTTTGTGATCTAAATGAGGCATGTCCAAAAGATGAGTTCCCCTTCCAATCACAGATGTCTTTCATGAATGGATTCTCGGGATACAAACAAATAAGATGTACCCTGACGATGAGAAGCATACATCTTCCAGGACACCATCAGGGGTGTATTGCTATACTATCATGCTCCTCAAATTGAAGAATGCAGGGGCGACATACCAGAGAGCCATGAATGAAGTTTTCCACGAGCATATATGCGAAATAGTGGAATGCTACGTAGACGATATTGCAAAGCCGTGCCAAAGATGATCACATAGCAGATCTGAAGACAGTTATTGATATCATGTGGGCATATCAATTGAAGATGAATCCCACCAAATCTTTCCTGAGAGTAACCAACGGTAAATTCCTCAGGTTAGTCATGACTAAATTGAAGTCTTCCAGGAGATGTAACCTCCAAGGAATCTTAGAGAGCCTAGAGGATTGCAAGGGCGACTAGCCTTTATCTGGAGATTTATCTCAAATCTCTCAAGACGATGCCAATTCTTCACCAAATTGATGAAGAAGGGTGTTTCGTTCATCTGGGACAATGCTTGCCAACAAGCGTTTAAGAAATTCAAGCAGTACCTCACGCACCACCTGCCCTTACAGCTCCGGTATCAGGAAAACCTTTCCTGATATACGTTCGAGCTATGGATCATTCTCTAGGAGCTTTATTAGCCCAGAATAATGATCAGGCATATGAGCAGGCAATCTACACGTCATATCAAAAGTCAATCCTTTAAGATTGCTTATGACGAAGTCATCGTCACTGAATGGTCGATTGGCAAAATGAGCCATATTGCTCTCCGAATATGATATGCAATTCCTGCCACAAAAAGCTGTGAAGGAACAGGTCGTGGCAGACTTCTTGGCTGAGTATCCAGATCAAAGGGCGACCAAATTTTATGAAGATCTCCCAGACGAGATCGTTGAAGCTTGCTTGACCCAGACGTCTTTCGAAGAATAGGTGTGGGAACTCTTCTTCGACGGCACATCGAGAATGGGTCCTCCAGGAAATATCATAGCAAAAGTGGGGGTAGTACTTGTCTCCTCACAGAACTACGTAATCCCTCATGCATTCTCATTAATTGAGTCATGTTCCAACAATATAGCAGAATACAATGTTCTCATGATCGGGATGCAAATCACTGATGAGATTGGCATTAAAAATCTCAAAGCTTACGGTGATTCAATGCTTACCATTAACCAGATTCGCGGGGAGTACAAAGTCAGATATGAAGATTTGGTATCCTATCAAAACGCAACTATCCACATGGCAGAGAGGTTCAAAACTTCTACTTCGACCATGTACCTCGCGAGCAAAATGCGCATACAGATGCACTGACATCTTTCGCTGCTTCCTTTGCTCTTCCAGCTGGAGTGGCAGAGAAAGTACCCATCTACAGACATGACTTGTACTGTCCAAGATTTGCCCTCGAAGATAACGAAAAGCCAACAAGAAAACTTCAAGTCAAAGAAGCTCTAGAGACTCAGCAGGTTTAGAGCTCAGGGATTGGCGATCTCTTATATCGACTACGCATTGTACGAAAATTTGTGATGACCTAAAAGAGGTGGCTGCCATTAAAAGGAAGGCCTCTCGATCCTATTACAATATGATTACGCGAACACTGTATCGCCGATCACATAATGGAATCCTTCTTTGTTGTCTGTCACACAAAGAAGCACAGGAGGCACTCAAAGAAGCTCATGACGGTATGTGTGGAGCTCACCAACCCGGTCTAAAATTTGGAGATCGACTCCGAAGATTGGGATATTATTGGCCAAAGATGATCCTTGATGCCATCACTTATGCTAAGCGATGCCACGCCTGTCAGATTCATGGTGACTCATTCACCAGGCACCAGGACATCTTCATCCTACAACTTCTTCCTGTCCATTTGACATGTGGGAAATGGACGTGGTTGGTCTTATCAGCCCACCTTCATCCAAAGGACATCGGTTTATCTTAGCCATAATTAATTATTTCTCCAAATGGGCTGAAGCTATCCCCTTGAGGGAGGTAAAGATATCTGACGTGATCAAGTTCATTAAACATCACGTGATATACCGCTTTAGCGAGCCACGACGGATCATTCGTGATAATGGGCCTCAGTTCGTCAGCCAAGCATTCCAAAGATTCTGCAACAAATTTAGGATCTAGAGTGTGTCTTTAATGACATACTATCTAGCCGCAACGGTCATGTAGAAGCTTTCAAAAAGACCAATGGGAAACTTTTCAAGAAATTCGTCTCGAAAAGCCAACGCGACTGGGATGATAAGTTAAGTGAATGCTTATGGGCTTATCGCATAACAGTGAGAACCCCGACGAAAGCTACACCGTTCTCTTTGGTATACGGGTGTGACGTACTCCCATTAGAAATTCAGATCCCATCTCTACGTGTTGCCTTAACAACAGAGATGACAAATGAAGAAAAGCATCGACTGCGACTCCAAGAGCCAGAACCTTTGGACGATAAACGCCTGCAAGCTCAACAGCAAATCGAGCTCTATCAAGCTCGAATTATTATAGCTTTCAACAAGAAAGTTAAGGAGCAGACTTTCAAGAAATGTGACCTTGTCTTAGCTGTCAGAAGATCCATGGTGATGACGCATAAGACCAAAGAGAAATTTCAGCCCAAATGAGAAGGATAATTTGTAGTGGAGTCGGTCTACTCGTATGAAGCATACTACCTTATAACCCCGATGGTGATACGCTCATGATGCCGATCAATGGCAGATTCTTAAAGAAGTACTATCCTTAACAGGATTCTTCTCATGATCAGGTTAACATTACACCTCTGATCAAATCTTTCAGATCTAAGATGTTTGGAAGAGCGCCAATGAAAAGCTTCTTTCTTCTTTAATGGATCACATTACGGTCAATCATTATCGAGCCGACCGAACACTGGTACACATGATGCATGATGTAAACATCAAAGAAGAAACAAAATGCGAAATTTTGGTTTTAGCCTTGTTACTCTTCTCAAATTTATATATCAAAATCCTACGGCTCTGAAGGCTAAGGATAGAGGAAAATGTTGGCTTTTAAGTCCAACATAAGTTTTTGACAACTCATCATGCTGAGGAAAATGGCATGACTAACCTAACTCAAACGATAGTTGGTAAAGACATACCAAATTCGTTGATAGTTGAGGGTTTGCTAAAACTCCTAAGGGACTTGGTCCTATTTTTCCCTCCAAAATCTCTTACTAATTTCCTCCCACGGAATGGTAGGACCAAAAAATACCCGTGTCCATTTCCCTGGCAAAATAAGCACAGACCTGTCACGTTAACAGTAAACCTCTGACAAGCCATTTTCCTCGATTTCCAATGGAGTCTGTCAAATTAACATTAAACCTCTGACGATAAAATTTCACTAGATACCCACTCAATATATCTTCGGTATTATATTAACATTACACCTCTAACAGTAAACCTTTTATGCCCCTAGAAAATCAATGTTTGTCATGTCAATATTACATCTCTGACAATTCATTCTATTTTCACCAAAATACCCTACTAATTCTCTCCCATGGAGTGGTAGGTCTACAAGCTTAATCACTGCTATGTTAACATCACACCTCTAATAGTGAAAAGTTTTAATACTCCCCAACAACTATGAACTTTCACTTGCCGCTCTTTTATATAGATTCACAAGTCTTCAAATTGTCAAGTTAATACTACACCTCTGACATTCCAAATTTCACTTGTCAATTCTCCTGAATAGAATGGCAAGTCCTCAAAATTGCTCATATCGCAGAATAACTCTTGTCATGTTAACACTTCACATCTGACAAATTACTTTTAAGTTTAATGTCATATCTCTAATAGTGATCAAGTTGCTGCCAAGTTTAACATTAAACCTCTGACAGTCACTTTCCTCAGACCTCCATATCGAAGTGAGACGAGTGATGCTAAGTTTAACATCACACATCTAGCATTCAGTTCATTATTAAGTTCAACAATACACTGATGATAATGATTTTCCCTTGAACTTCTGTATCAAAGTCGAGATGATTAGTGCTAAGTTTAAAATTACCCCTCTAGCATCACCTCCACTGTCAATTTTAAAACTACACTTATGATAATGGTATTTTCAATTTTTCCCAAATGAAATGGAAATTTCTGTGGAGCTAAGTTAACATCACACCTCTAGCTCACATCCTTGTCAAGTTAATATCACACTTCTGACAAGATTCAATCCAACCCATTAAGTTAATATCACATCTCTGACGGTGAAGAAATTCTTGGATCCCCGACGGGTCTAGTCTTACTTGTTATTCTCGTCAATAGAATGACAAGTCCACTTAAAATCACTGTTAGGTTAATATCACCTTTTTAACAGTGTTCTCATCAATCCCAGCTGAGTCTTAATTATGTTAATACTAAACCTCTGATGAAGACAGTCACAATCCTTTGCAGAGTGAAAACCTCACTTGTCATTCTCAATCATAGATTGAAAAGTCCATAAAACCTATTCCACTTCTGTCAAGTTAATATCACACATCTGACAGTAATTTTTTTTTAAATTCCTTAAATAGAATTTTTCAACTTTGACTTGCTAAGTTAAAATGTTACGTTACTAGCAAATCAAACATAATTGCTTTCACTTGTCTGATTTTTAATGTAAAAAGAAAGTCACGGCAAATAAGAAGACAGGAAAGTGTCACTTTTATTGATATAAAAAAATATGAAAGTGATACAAAACGCTTTCTTATTGAATAAGATTGAGTGCTACAACAAAGAAGTCCCTCTTGCTCACTGAAAGTTTGCACTCACTCCTCGAAAGATTGAAGATACACAAAGTTCATTTTTCTTGACTGTGGTCAGGAACAACAGATCAACTTCCTCTCCTTTTGAGAATAATGGTGTTTCTCGAGGTTGAAATGCAAGGGAGCATTCGGATTTCACCCGACCAACTGGTGCAAAGGTCATCACAAGGCCATAATCCATCGCTTAATGGGAAGCTCCGCCACCAGAAAGTCATCAAGAGCATGGGTTTTTTATTGTTGCCACTTCTTTAATAAGATTGGTGAAGGGAGAATCCGAGACCTTATTGGTGATGTCCACCTTCCCGTGACCTTCAAATGCGCCATGCTTATTGTGATCAGGAAGGATCCGAGACATAACTGGTGCATCATGTCCAATAATGTCTTGATCTGTATCGAGAACCGCGCGGATCTTCCTCGCCCTTGGACACTAAGTGGTCTCCAATCGAACAAGCTGACCGTTTCATGTCTCCTTCAATGGATGTGGCAAAGACACTGGAACCAGCACCAAACGATATAACCACAACCTGGAAGAAAAAAACTCGAGGGTTAAATTTTTGTAAAGGCAGAAAACATGAATCCATAAGCACAAACATAGATCTAAATTCAAGAATTCCAGACGCGAATCTCGCGGACGCAGAGTTTATCACGCTCTATAAAGATAGAAAATATGGATCCGAATGCAAGCCAGATATTAGACTCGCGTCTGATAATTGAAACGTGGAGCATACATTAAAGGCGCAGACACAAGCCTTAAAAGTTTCTAAGTCATGAGCTCCAGACACAGGTATTATATGAGAGACCTGCGTCTAAAGCCTCAGGACACAGAGTTTGTCACACTCATGTTTAAAGATCTCAAAAGGGCATTTAAGGCCTCAAGATGCAGAGTTCGCCACGCTCGCGTCTAAAGATCTCAAAAAGGCATTTAAGGCCTCAACACGCAGAGTTCGCCACACTCGCGTCTACAGATCTCAAAAGAGCAGTCTTAAAAACTTTCTAAGCTATGAACTCCAGACTCGAGTCTTATATGCAAAAGCTCCTATTTAAGGCTTCAAAACGCAGAGTTCATCACGCTCATGTCTGAAGAACTTGAGACTTAGAAGTCAACAAGCTCGCATTTTGTCAATTAACGCGAGGATCGTATTTGTAGAGTATGGACGCATGGATCTCCAGTCAACTGTCTAAACTTCAAAAAAGAGATTTTTCAGAAATTTTGGGAAAAGATTAAGAGACAAAATCCCTTCATAACTAGTGATGACAGAACTTTAAGGAAACAGAGCCTTATCATGACAAAGGTCATTTCCTACATGAAGAAAAGTTCTATGGAGGTTGGACATCATCCGTCAAGACACGACCATGAAAGCACATGAAGGGATGCTTTTTTATTTTAAAATCATTTAATAGTGATAATCTTCGAAGAAGATTGCAAGAAAGCATTAAAGCTTTAGGTTCTTTTAAAGAACTTTGAAAGTTTTTCAGAGTACATGTCATTGAAGAAAAACATCAAGATGGAGTTCTTCAGAGCACATGCCCATGAAGAAAAATAGTCAAGATGAATAACTGTTAAGAGGCTCGTAGCCTATTTATAGGCTCGCTAATGGCCATTAATTAACGGCATAAAAATCAAAGCTGTTCTTAAAGACCAATTAATATCCTTAATTCGCTATGCAAATATCAAATCCAGTCGGGGTAAGACACATGGATTTTTGCTCCGGTAAGTCACAACGACACGTGTCCCCAACTGCTAACGCTGACTTTGCCTCGAAAGGGCCAATGAGATCTTCGCGTCTCTGTAAACTGCATGCGACGCTTCAAGGGTCGCGTTTTGAGATCCGCGTCCCTTCATAAACCAAAGGTTGCGTCCCCTCAACTAAAGGAGGACCGAGTCCTTAACAATTCAAGGCCGCGTCTTAAGTTCGCGTCCTTCCACAAAACTGAGGGTTGCGTCCCTTCCAATAAATTGAAGAGCACAGGCCTGCGTCTCTCAACAATCTTGTTGGCCCAGAGGCCTTCCACTCTAGTTTTGATGATGATTAACTCATGTAGTTATATTTACTAATAATCTTGTGATGTTTAGTTTCAGATTCTTAACCAAGATATTAGTAGGTGAATTAGCTTCAATAAAGGTGTTTTGAAGCTTCTCACATGGTGATTCAAGAGCCCGAGCGACAAAGTCATATCTAGCACTCGTTGGAGTCAAGCTCGGTGGATCACAGTTTGGATCGAGTCGACTTGAAGACGGAGTTCGTCAAGAAGAACTCGGTACCTAGTTTAGTTTTTATTTTAGATCCATTTGTAAAGACTAGATAGTGTGATATGCTCAAGTTCACAACACACACACTTGTTTAAGTTTTCATGTTTATTGATTTTTCGGTTTTTGGTTTAACTGATCTTGATTTTCGTGAATAGATAGATTCAAAATAAGTTTACATGGTTTAATGTATATTAGATGTGTTCTATATACATGCATGCTTCAACTATTTAAACAAACTTAGTTTGATATGCCTATTCATGTATTTGGTGTTTTGGTATTTTAACAAAACATATTTTGGAATTAAAGTCAAAAACATGGATATACATATGTTTTATGTATATTGGATTTCTATCCATATGCAACATGCTTCAAAGTGTTTAAATATCATGTTTTTGTATTTGAATGAGTTTTGGAAAAATTGGATTAACATTTGAAAAATCAATGTTTGGAAAAATACAGTTTTTGATTTTTGGCAAAATTTATATGTCACAAAAATGGTTCAAAAAGTTTGAAATTTGTGTTGAAATGTTTCACACAAGTTTGTATTTCAATATATTATACTAAACTTACTTTTATGGATTTTAAGAGAATTTATGGGATTTTTTAGAATAATAAAAACCTAAGTTTTCTGTCCCTTATTATTGCCTGCCAGGCTCTGGCTGTCGACCAGGCCGGTCGACCGGACCCAAAGTCTGTCGACCGGACCAGTCTACTGACGTGCACAAAACGTGCACGCTGGCCAGCCACTTGGGCCGGTCGACCGAGCGGTCGACCGACTGCAAGTACCCCACTCTCGGGTGGGGGCGGTCGACCGATCAGTCGATCGGCCAGAGAGCAATTTGCTCTCTGGATTGGGACGGTCGACCGGACAATTGACCGAAGCTCCAACGGTCAAATTTTTGACCGTTGGCGGTCGACCGGGCCGGTCGACCGCCAGCCGCCAGGGCTGAAAAACAGCCCCAACGGCTAGTTTCTCCATGGGGCTATTTATACCCCATTGAGAGGTGTTTTTCTCTAAGATTTCAAGAGCCAAAACTTTAGAGTTTCCCTAGTGTTTTATACAAGTTTTCAAAAGTGTTTAAGAGCCAAAAAGGATTCATCTTTATTTGTTTTAAAGGGTTAGAAAAATCAAAGAAATTTGGATATTTGGGATATTGCTTTTGATCTTCATTTCAAAATTATTCTAGTTGTTTTCCCAAGCATTTTCTTTAAGTTTTTGATTTCCAAACTCTTTGTTTTCCACACTTGAGCTATATCTTGCTATCCTATCTATAGGATCTTTTATTTGTGGGAAAAAAAGAAATCAGTTTATGGTTGTGGAAACCACCAAGATTGTAAACCCTCCTTATTTGTTGTATCCCTCTTGCGTAGAGGTTGATTTGGAGTGGTGGTTAGCTCTCTCTAGTGAGAGGTTGAGGTTGTGGTTTGCCTCCTCTAGTGAGAGGTGGAGTTGGTGTTGGATTTGTATCCCTCTTTGTGAAGAGGTGGATTGTGGTGGTTTAGCTAAGGGCCTACCCCTCTTGTGTGAGGTGGTGTTTGCATTGCCTCTGTGTGAGGTTGTATTGGTTAAGAGAGGAGTTGGATACTCCTGGTTATTGTATTGCCCCAAAATCCTTGGTGGAGGTTCCCTGTGTGGGAGTACTGGGTGGACAAGTTAGTGGATTGAAAATCCTTCTCGGTGAAGGCGGGGACGTAGAGCTGGGTGCTCGAACCTCGAAATAAATCTTGTTGTTTGTGTTTGATCCATTGACTCTAAACTCTCTCTCTCTCTCTCTCTCTTTATTTGTGCCTTGCATCTTTCATATTGCTCATTCATATATTATATGCTTGGCTTGTTTGTGTGTGCCTCACTTGTGCTTAACCACGAGAGCTTCATATAGCGCTTCAACTCTTATTCAGAGGAATCAAGAGGAGTTAGTCCAAAGCCCTTCACCGGGAATTCATCTACACTCGTTGGTTGCACTAAGTGTAATTGCAATTAATTTTAAATTTCCGCATTTAGTTCATTAGATTAGCGGTACACCTATTCACCCCCATCTAGGTATACTTTAAATTGGTATCAGAGCACTACATTGACATATTTTTAATTGGCATCATATTGGTTTTGATTTCACCCCTTATTGATATCATTTTTGCTTTAGACAATAAGGAGAAGAACATTTTTTTATTGTTTTCTTTGACCCCTTTGTTGATGATTGACAAAAAGGGGGAGAAGTATTTGAGTTTATATGCATGTTTTATATGCATGTTTGTTTTATGTTTTGTTGATATTGGTATGAAAAAACATGAATACTAGTATCTAGAAACATAGTTTTTTTATTAGTTTATTTTTTATTGGTATCAAGAGCATTACTTAATATCGGTATCAAGAGCATTATTTAAAGAACATGTTTATGAAAAGAAGAAATAATTTAATTTGGTATCAAAAGCATGTTTTATTATTTGGTAATAAAGTTTTACCTTCCAATTGGTATCAGAACATATTTTATACATTTCATTGTTTTATGCATGTCTATGCATTTTCATGTTTAATATTCATTACACATATTTTATTGTTTATTGCTATGCATGAGTTAAGGGGGAGCTTCCTTAAAGCTTAACTTTAATCCATGCATATATAACTCCATGAGTTTTGTCATCATCAAAAAGGGGGAGATTGTTGGCCCAGAGGCCTTCCACTCTAGTTTTGATGATGATTAACTCATGTAATTATGTTTACTAATAATCTTGTGATGTTTAGTTTCAGATTCTTAATCAAGATATTAGTAGGTGAATTAGCTTCAACAAAGGTGTTTTGGAGCTTCTCACATGGTGATTCAAGAGCCCGAGCGATAAAGTCATATTTAGCACTCGTTGGAGTCAAGCTCGGTGGATCGCGGTTTGGATCGAGTCGACTTGAAGACGGAGTTCGTCAAGAAGACCTCAGTACCTAGTTTAGTTTTTGTTTTAGATCCATTTGTAAAGACTAGATAGTGTGATATGCTCAAGTTCACAACACACACACTTGTTTAAGTTTTCATGTTTATTGGTTTTCGGTTTTTGGTTTAACCGGTCTTGATTTTCGTGAATAGATAGATTCAAAACAAGTTTACATGGTTTAATGTATATTAGATGTAAAGTACACCTAGAGGGGGGGTGAATAGGTGTACCGCTAATCTAATGAACTAAATGCGGAAATTAAAAATTAATTGCAACTACACTTAGTGCAACCAACGAGTGTATCGAATTCCTGGTGAAGAGCTCTCGACTAACTCCTCTTGATTCCTCTGAATAAGAGTTGAGGCGCTATATGAAGTTCTCGTGGTTAAGCACAAGTGAGGCACACACAAACAAGCGAAGCATATAATATATGAATGAGCAATATGAAAGATGTAAGGCACAAATAAAGAGAGAGAGAATTTAGAGTCAATGGATCAAACGCAAACAACAAGATTTGTTTCGAGGTTCGAGCACCCAGCTCTACGTCCCCGCCTTCACCGAGAAGGATTTCTAATCCACTAACTTGTCCACCCAGGACTCTCACACAGGGAACCTCCACCGAGGATTTTGGGGCAATACAATAACCAGGAGTACCCAACTCCTCTCTCAACCAATACAACCTGAAACAGAGGCAATGCAAACACCACGTCACACAAGAGGGGTAGGCCCTTAGCCAAACAACCACAATCCACCTCTTGACAAAGAGGGATACAAATCCAGCACCAACTCCAACTCTCACTAGAGGGAGCAAACCAGAACCTCAACGTCTCACTAGAGGGAGCTAACCACCACTCCAAATCAACCTCTACCTAAGAGGGATACAACAAATAAGGAGGGTTTACAATCTTGGTGATTTCCACAACCACAAACTAATTTCTTTTTTTCCCACAAATAAAAGATCCTATAGATAGGATAGCAAGATATAGCTCAAGTGTGGAAAACAAAGAGTTTGGAAATCAAAAACTCAAAGAAAATGCTTGGGAAAACAACTAGAATAATTTTGAAATGAAGATCAAAAGCAATATCGCAAATATCCAATTTTCATTGATTTTTTCAACCCTTTAAAACAAATAAAGATGAATCTTTTTTGGCTCAAAAACACTTTTGAAAACTTGTATAAAACACTAGGGAAACTCTGAATTTTTTGCTCTTGAAATCTTAGAGAAAAACACCTCTCAATGGGGTATAAATAGCCTCATGGAGAAACTATCCGTTGGGGCTGTTTTTCAGCCCTGGCAGCTGGCGGTCGACCGGCCCGATCGACCGCCAACGGTCAAAAAATTGACCGTTGGAGCTTCGGTCGACCGCTCGGTCGACCGTCCAAGCCTTATCATCGACCGCCCCCACCCGAGAGTGGGGTACTTGTAGTTGGTCGACCTCTTGGTCGATCGGCACAAGTGGCTGGCCAGCGTACACGTTTTGTGCACGTCGGTCGATCGGTCCAGTCGACCGACTCTGGGTCCGGTCGACCGGTCGGTCGACCGCCCCCACCCGAAAGTGGGGTACTTGCAGTCGGTCGACCGCTCGGTCGACCCGCCCAAGTGGCTGGCCAACGTGCATGTTTTGTGCACGTCAGTCGACCGGTCCAGTCGACAGACTCTGGGCCCGGTCGACCGGCCTGGTCGACTGCCAGAGCCTGGCAGGCAACAATAAGAGACAGAAAACTTAGGTTTTTTATTATTCTAAAAAATCCCATAAATTCTCTAAAAATTCACAAAAATAAATTCAGTATAATATATTAAAATACAAACTTGTGTGAAAAATTTCAACACAAATTTCAAACTTTTTGAACCATTTTTGTGACATATAAATTTTGATGAAAACCAAAAACTGTATTTTTCCAAACTTTGATTTTCAAATGGAAATCCGATTTTTCCAAAACTCATTCAAATACAAAAACATGATACTTAAACACTTTGAAGCAAGTTTCATATGGATAGAAATCCAATATACTTAAAACATATATATATATATATATATCCATGTTTTTGACTTTAATTCCAAAATATTTTTTGTAAAATACCAAAACACCAAATACATGAATAGGCATATCAAACTAAGTTTGTTTAAATAGTTGAAGCATGCATGTATATAGAACACATCTAATATATATTAAACCATGTAAACTTGTTTTGAATCTATCTATTCACGAAAATCTAGACCGGTTAAACCAAAAACCGAAAACCAATAAACATGAAAACTTAAACAAGTGTGTGTTGTGAACTTGAGCATATCACGCTATCTAGACTTTACAAATGGATCTAAAACAAAAACTAAACTAGGCACCGAGGTCTTCTTGACGAACTCCGTCTTCAAGTCGACTCGATCCAAACCGTGATCCACCGAGCTTGACTCCAACGAGTACTAGATATGACTTTGTCTCTCGGGCTCTTGAATCACCATGTGAGAAGCTCTAAAACACCTTTGTTGAAGCTAATTCACTACTAATATCTTGGTTAATAATCTAAAACTAAACATCACAAGATTATTAGTAAACATAACTATATGAGTTAATCATCATCAAAACTAGAGTGGAAGGCTTCTGGGCCAACAATCTCCCTCTTTTTGATGATGACAAAACTCATGGAGTTATATTTGCATGGATTAAAGTTAAGCTTCAAAGAAGCTCCCCCTTAACTCATACATAGTAATAAACAATAAAATATGTGCAATGAATATTAAACATGAAAATGCATAGACATGCATAAAACAATGAAATGTATAAAACATGTTCTGATACCAATTGAAAGGTAAAACTTTATTACCAAATAATAAAACATGCTTTTGATACCAAATTAAATTATTTCTTCTTTCATAAACATGTTCTTTAAATAATGCTCTTGATACCAATATTAAGTAATGCTCTTGATACCAATAAAAAACAAACTAATAAAAAAAACTATGTTTCTAGATACTAGTATTCATGTTCTTTAATACCAATATCAACAAAATATAAAACAAACATGCACATAAAGCATGCATATAAACTCAAATACTTCTCCCCCTTTTTGTTAATCATCAACAAAGGGGTCAAAGAAAACAATAAAAAAATGTTCTTCCCATTTTTGTCTAAAACAAAAATGATATCAATAAGGGGTGAAATCAAAACCAATATGATACCAATTAAAAATATGTCAATGTAGTGCATTATGATACCAATTGAAAGTGAACATATAAAAATTTAAGAAATGTCAATAGCAATTGAAAGTAAATAAGGCATTGAAAACAAATCTCAATCAACATTTTTATACCGAAATGAAAACATATTAGGTAAACTTGATACCAATTAACAGTAAATTTTTTTTTATACCAATTGTAAGTAAACAAATAAAGTCTTGATACCAATTGAAGATATTTTTCTTTATAAGCATATGATACCAAACTAAAAATCACTATTAATTTTTCAATCAATTTTCATCATAAAGTATGGGAGTGGAATACAAAACCAATGATAAACAAAATACCAATTGAAAGATGAAATACGAGTTTTCTCCCTCTTTATGAAATACCAAATAAAATGATGCATAAGCTTGTATTAGGATACCAATTGAAAACTAATCAATTGAAATATAATAGTCATTAAAAATCAAGCTTAGCATAATCAAAATTTGTGCTAAAAAATATAGGAATATAGTAAGCACAAATAAAGCATATATATGTATGAAAAATTAAATACCAATCGAAATTGATACTATTTTAAATGAAAGCATACATATATAAAAACATATATGAGTATACAAAATGAATGTCAATAGTGATACCAATTGAAAAGATCCAATAATACCAATTGAAACACAATACGATCAAGTGTATATCTCATATTACCTTTCCACCCATTTCATGCACATGTTTAAAAGGATTTTCAATATGAATATACAAGGCATGGTCGCCCAACCAACCGCCCGTAAATAGATAGGGTTTTCAAAAAAATAGGTTTAAGAATAACATATGTTTGAAAACTCTACCATGTGAAGAATACGAACTAGTTAAAAGAAAATTTTGTAAACTACTACGAAATCCTTCAAGTAAGGAATAAAACAAAAATTATATTTCATGAAAACATGTAGATCACATGATCACTAAACACTCAAAATCTATAAAGCATAAATTATACTCTTGAAAATAAAATCATGAAAAAACTAATAAAGTGAGTGTGCAAGTGTTATGTGAAACATATCATCATGAAAATATTCAATTAAGCTCAATTACGAAATTCCTTAAAAAACATGAAAATCATCATAATGATTTAATCTTCAAGGCATATGTATGTCATGTATAAACTAAAGTATACATACATATCCAAACCATAACAAGTCCACGAAAGTATATGCATGAAGGCAAGTGGCCCAAAGAATGTATATGTATAGATATTAGTTTGGGCTAGATAGACATATACATGAAGTTAAATATATAAACATGAAAAATATGAATAAAATAAGAATTCAAGTCAAATGCATGAATCATCAAAACTAGGCTATACTAGTACATCTAATGAGTACAAATGAGCATTTAAGCACAAACATGTAATAATCTATTTGTGGCTCATTAGTTGTACAAGTATATATCCAAGTCTTAATGAAAACTAACATTTAAACATATATTCAAATCAAGAAGCATAGAAACAAAAACTCATATGATCAATATGTATATGCAAATGTATAGATTTAGGACATACATATTAGTTAAAACAGATGTGAGAACACAAGATATAAATCCATATGAACATGGGTGTCTCAAATACTAATCATGTATATCACTAATCTAATAAACATGGCATATTCATAATGAACATTAAGACATGCTAGAAATTAACAATATGAAAAGCATGTAAACAATAAATGGGAGTTAAAGATCATTACTAAAACCTAGAAGGAAACTCTCCAAGTCTCCAAAACACGGTGGTCCTCCCACCAAACTTCCCTTGAAAGTGATGCATCCAAATAGTCCTCATAAAGCTCGGAACGCATCCACCTCAAGGCACTATCGCTCTCACGTCATGCGAGAGCCCACACCTACATCAAATACAATAGGGGTGGTCTTTGGTACCCACACTCTTTTGGGTCCATGGGGGTTAGTACCTTTCCTAACCCAAACAAATTTAGTTGCTAAATTTACATCATGAACTCTATCATAGTAAAATTTAGCAAGGTGGCCCTTACGTCCACAATGTGTACAAGTGTACACATGAGCATACAAAGTGTGATAGATGTGACCATGGGGAGCATGTGTATGCCGTGGAGGGTGTGCATGCAAAGACGGAACTTGTTTCTTTCGAAATAAAGATTCCAAACGTATATGGTCCTTGGTACATTGGCTCAAAGTGGAGCCCAAACAATCCATATTCTTCTTTATCAATTTTATATCATTTTCAATTAAAGAAGAAGTGGGGCATGCAATAGGTAAACTAGGTGAAGCTACACTAGCATGGCAAACTTGAGTGGACAAATCATTTTTCAAAGAAACATTTTCATTAGACATCAACTCTAATTCCTTTGAAATAGAAACAATTTTCATTTTTAAAGAATCATTCTCTTTTAAGACAAAATCAACTTTTGAAGATAAGTTTTCATTTTTCTTCAATTATTTCACAATCATTTTTATTTTTCAAAAATTCATTTTCTTTTAGGGCAAGATCTAGTTTAGACTTCAATGAATCCCTCTCATTAGAAATCTCTACTTTCTCTTGCAAAATAATCTCAATTCTAGAAGACAAATTTTTATTTTCTTCTTTTAAAATAAGACTATCCTTTTTCAATAGTTTGTATTTAGAAATTAAGTTTTCACAATTTTTAGCAAGTTCATCATTCATGGCTTGTTCCTCTAAACACTCATTGCAATATGAACTAGAACTAGCATCTAGTTGAGATTCCGATTGTACCTCAAGGGAGTCATTCCCTTGGACCATGAAGCAATGTTCGTCGGACTTGTCTCTCCAAGATCTCCTCATCTTATCGATAATCTTTGGTAGCTCGGGGGAAGCTAAAATGCTCCATACTGCAAAAGCAGACTCATAGTGAGAAAATACATGTAAATAATCTTTATGAAGAGATGCTCTAAGTGCCTTTAGGGCTATTGCATTGGCCTCTATATGCTTGCTATCACTAAGGTAGGATTCCTTGGTAATGGCAAGGTGAACCTTATATCCTAGGGCTTTCAAATGACAACTCATCATAACCTTCCAAATATCAAGTCTAGAGATATCAAACATGGGAGGGCTATCCATGAGAGCAAACTAGATGTGTGCAAATGTAAATACAAATGTAGATTAGCTAACCAAGATCACACTCCTAGGTGGTTAAACCTAATATCAGGAGCGTAGGCTCTGATACCAATAATAAGAAGGGTTTACAATCTTGGTGGTTTCCACAACCACAAACTAATTTCTTTTTTTCCCACAAATAAAAGATTCTATAAATAGGATAGCAAGATATAGCTCAAGTGTGGAAAACAAAGAGTTTGAAAATCAAAAACTCAAAGAAAATGCTTGGTAAAACAACTAGAATAATTTTGAAATGAAGATCAAAAGCAATATCCCAAATAGCCAATTTTCTTTGATTTTTCCAACCCTTTAAAATAAATAAAGATGAATCCTTTTTGGCTCTAAAATACTTTTGAAAACTTGTATAAAACACTAGGGAAACTTTGAATTTTTTGTTGGCCCAAAGGCCTTCCACTCTAGTTTTGATGATGACTAACTCATGTAGTTATATGTACTAATTATCTTGTGATTTTAGTTTCAGATTATTAATCAAGATATTAGTTGGTGATTAGCTTCAACAAGATATTTTAGAAGCTTTCACATGGTGATTCAAGAGCCCGGACGTCAAAGATGATATCTAGCACTCTTGGAGTCAAGCTCGGTGAATCAAGTTGTGGATCGAGTCGGCTTGGAGTTTGCGCTCTACAAGAAGACTTAGGTATCCCTAGTTTAGTTTGTGTTTAGATCTAAACTGTAAAGATTAGAATAATATGATAAGCTCAAGTTCACAACACACACGTTTCATCTTTTGGTTTTCGTTTTTTAGGTTTAACCGATCTTGTTTTTCATGAATAGATATTATATCAAAACAAGTTTACATGGTTTAATGTATATCAGATTTGTTCTATATACATGCATGCTTCTATTGTTTAAACAAACTTAGCTTGATAATCTATTCCATGTGTTTTATGTTTTGGTATTTATAACAAAACATATTTTTGGTATTAAAGTCAAAAATTATGATATGTACATGTTTCATGTATATTGGATTTCTATCCATATGCATCATGCTTCAAAGAGTTTAAATATCATGTTTTTTGTATTTGAATGAGTTTTGGACAAAATGTATTTTCTATTCAAAAATCCAAGTTTTAGAAAATACAAGTTTTGGTTTTTGGTAAAAATGTTAAGATACAAAAATAGTTCATATTGATTGATATTTGAGCTAAACTTTTTATCACATGTTTATATATCAATGCAAAATGATAAAATAATTTGTGTATTTTTAGAGATTTTATGGGAATTTATTGGATATTAATTAACTTAGTTTTTCTGCCCAGAACAGCCTCTGCCAGGCTAGGCCGGTCGACCGTACCAAGTAGCCGGTCGACCGTAGGGGTCGACCGACGTGCACGGATACGTGCACGCTGGCTGCCTCTTTGGGCCGGTCGACCTCACGGTCGACCGACTGAGAGCAGGTTGCTCTCTGTTTGTTTCGGTCGACCGCGCGGTCGACCGGTAGGTGCCAACGGGTCAAATATGATCGTTGGGCGGTCGATCGAGCGGTCGACCGGCAGGGTTGTTTTGGCAAAATCTGCTGCCAACGGCTAGTTTCCAGATTTGCCTATAAATACCCCATTTGCAAGAGTTTTTCTTTAAGATTTTTTGTGCGAATATTTTCATACTCTCTGGTGTTTTTACAGCAATAAAAAGAAGTTTTTTTTGAATTCAAATTGAACAATCTATTTTGAGTTTTTGCTAGGGTTTGGAATTTCAAAGAAAAGGGTTTTTCGGAAAAGCTTTTGATTGAACTTCACCATCTTGGTTTCTATTATTTCCCAAGGATTTTCTTTGAGTTATTGATTTCCATTCCTTTGGTTTTCTCCACACTTGAGCTAAAATCTACTATCTTATTCTATAGGATCTTTGTGTGGGAGAAGAGATTGTTTGTGGTTGTTGTTTAGACCACCAAGTTGTAAACCCATTCCTTGCTTTGTGCCTTTCCCTCATTGTGTTGAGGAGGTTGTGCATTTGGGTTGTATCCCTCAAGTTGTGAGGTGATCCTTGTTTTGGTTTGTGGAAATCCCTCAAGTTATGAGGTAATTATTGTTGGCTTGGAGTTGTGCCTCAAGGAGGAGGTTGAGTTTGTAAGGAGAGGAGTTGGGTACTCCTTGTAATTATGATTGACCCAAATCCTCGGTGGAGGTTCCCTCGGTGGGAGTCCTTTGTGGACAAGCTAGTGGATTGGAAATCCTTCGTGTGTCGAAGGCGGGGATGTAGAGCTGGGTGCTCGAACCTCGGAACATATCTTGTTGTTTGCGCTTGATCCATTGGCTCTCTCTCTCTCTCTCTCTCTTTACTTTGTGCCTTGCATCATCTCTTATTGTGCATTAATTTTTATATGCTTGGTTGTGTGTGCATCACTTGTTGGTTGCACTTGAGTGTGTATTGCAATTAAGTTTTTAAATTCCGCATTTAGTTCATAGATTAGCCATATCACCTATTCACCCCCCCTCTAGGTGATTTCAATTGGTATCAGAGCTAGCGCTCCTGATATTTAGGTTTAACCACCTAGGAGTGAGATCTTGGTTTGCTAATCTTCATTTGCATTTTCATTTGCGCACATATTAGTTTGCACTCATGGATAGCCCTCCTATGTTTGACCATTTTTGACTTGATACTTGGAAGGCAAATATGAGTAAACATTTAAAAAGCCTAGGACATCTTGTTTATCAAGCCATTACTATAGAATCCCTCCCAAATAGTAGCAAGCATAAGAAGGCCAATGCACTTGCACTTAGGACACTTAGAGCATCTCTTAATGGAGATCTTTTATATGTGTTTGATCATTATGATTCAGCTTTTGCAGTTTGGAGCATTTTGACGTCTCCCGAGCTACCCGTGATTATCAACAAGTTGAGGAGATATAGGAGAGAAAGTCCGACGAGCATTGCCTCATGGTCCAAGGGAAAGACTCCCTTGAGGTACATTCGGATTCTCAAATAGATGATACCTCTAGTTCATATTGCTATGGATGCTTTGAAGTTCAAAATTTAAATGTAGAACTTGCATCTAAACTTGAAAATTTTGTAGAAAATCATGATTCTTTGAAAAAGAAACACTTTGATTTAAAAGAAGAAATGAAGGATTTATGCTCAACTTTTGAATTGGTTTTGCAAGAGAAAGAAGAGATTACTAGTGAACGTGACTCACTTGAATCTCAACTTGAACTTGCCCTTAAAGAGATTGAAATTTTGAAAAATAAAAATGATTGTGATAATGTTGAGAAAAACAATGAGGTTTTATCTTCTAAATTGGATTTTGTTTTAAAAGAAAATCTTACTTTGAAAAATAAAATTGATTCAATTACAAAAGAATTGGATTTGGTTTTGATTAAAAATAAATCTTTGCAAAATGATTTAGATTCCCATATTTGTCATGCTAGTGTAGCTACTTCTTCTTGTACACCTATTGCATGCTCCACTTTATCTTCTAGCATTGAAAATGACATAAATATTTTGAAGAAAAGTGTTGATTATTTGGGCTCCACTTTGAGCCATTGTGCCATGAACCACACTCGTTTGGAATCCTTGGTTCGGAAGAAACAAGTTCCAACTATGCATGCACACCCATCACGGCATACACGTGCTTCCCACGATCATCACCATCACACGTATGCTCATGTGTACACATGTACACATTGTGGTCGAAATGGCCATCTTGCTAGATTTTGTTATGATCGTTTACATATTAAAAATTTAGCATCTAATTTTGTTTGGGTTAGGAAAGACAATAACCCCCGTGGACCCACAAGAAAATGGGTACCAAAGACCACCTCTATGCTTTTTGATGTAGGTGGGAGCTCTCGCATTACGTGAGAGTATTGGTGCCTTGAGGTGGATGCGTTCCGAGCTTAAAAGAGAACCATTTGGATGCTTCACTCTCAAGGGAAATGTGGTGGGAGGACCACCGTGTTTTGGAGACATGGAGAGTTGCCTCTTCGGTTTTGGTAACAATCCCTTACTCCCATTTATTGTTTACATGCTTTCATATCATCTTTTGTAGCATGTTTTATTGTTTCATGATTAGTATGATAATTGCCATGATTATTAGTCTTATGTTGTACATGATTAGTTCTTGAGACACCCATGTTTAATATGGACCCATATTTTGTGTTCTCTTTATGTTTTAGCTATCATGTAGATCATAGATCTAATGCACATGTCTTTAGCATAATGATCATGTAGATGTTTTTAATTACTTTAATTCTTCATGTTTTTGATTATTATGATTGCATCTATTATATTGATTTTTGACCCGCTTTATGCTTCATGTTTTTGACTACTTGATTGAATGATATTTTTCATTAAGACTAGGATGCATACTTGTACAACTTGTGAGCTACAAATAGACCTTTATACATGTTTGTGCTTGAACGCTCATTTGTATTCATTTGATGTACTAGTATAGTCTAGTTTTGATGATTCATGCATTTGACTTGTATTCATCATTTTACATGTTTTGGTTGACTTCATGTATATGTCCATCTTGTCCAAACTATCATCTATACATATACATCCTTGAGCCACGTGCCTTCATGCATATACTTTTGTGGACTCATTATGTTTAGGATATGTATGTATACTTTAGCTTGTACATGACATACATATGCCTTGAAGTTTAAATCGTGTTGATGATTTTCATGTTTTTTTTTTATAATTTCAATTAATAATGAAAATTTAGTTTTTCATGTGTTAATGTTTTTAAAGGAATTTCATTTGAGCTTGAATGCAAATTTTCATGATTATGTGTTTCACATTATACTTGTACACTCACTTTATTATGTTTCTCATGATTGTGTTTTCATGAGTTTGATATGGGCTTTATGGACTTTGAGTGTTTAGTGATTATGTGATTTTCATGTTTCATGAAAAATATTTTTGTGTTATTCCTTACTTGAAGGATTTCGTACTAGTTAACAAGTTTTCCATTTAACTAGTTGCGATATTCTTCTCTTTGGTAGTAGTTTTCAAACATACTATATTTGTAAACCTATTTTTGAAAACCCCTACCTTCAACGGGCGGATGGTTAGGAGACCATGCCTTTATGCTTTATCTTGAATATCATTTTAAACATGTGCATGTGTTGGGAGGATAGGAATATGAGATATACACTTTCTCTTATTGTTGTTTCAATTGGTATAATTGAATTATTCCTTCAATTGGTATCAATATTGACATCTTTTTGTATTCTCATATATGTTTTGTTTTATATATGTATGCTTACACTTCATATAGCATCAATTTCTATTGGTATCTATTTCTTACATACATATATAGATGATTTATTTGTGCTTATTATCCTTGAGCACAAAATGTTGATAGTTGATAAGCTTGATTTTTAATGACCATCATTTTCAATTGATTCAATTTTCAATTGGTATCTTTGAACAAGCATTATCATTATCTTGCTTATGCTAAGCTTTATTCAAATCTTATTTTTCAATTGATTTTTCAATTGAAGTTTTATAACTATGCATAGGCTTGTTAACATAAAAGTGTTCATAGTTTTTATTGGCATTTCATAAAGGGGAGAAAACTCGCATTTTATATTTCAATTGACATTTTGTTTGGTATTCCACTCCCTTGCTTTATGATAGAAAATAATGATTTCAATAGGTAAAGAATAATTTAAATTGGTATCTTATGTTGTAAAGAATAATAGTTTCATTTGGTATCAAGATTTGTTTTTAAGAAAATTCAAAATTCGTATTGTTTAATTTCAAAATTGGTATCAAGTTTGTTTGTTTACAATTGGTAGGTTATTTGTTTAATTATTAATTGGTATCAAGATTTTCATTTTTTGCTTTTTTTAAATTGGTATATGTTCTCTTTTTGATTTCAATTGATTTGTTATTTTTCAATTGGTATCAATATGCACTTCATTGACACATTTTTAATTGGTATCATATTTGATTTAACCCCTTTATCAGTTCCTTGTTTTAAACAAAAAGGGGGAGAAAAATTTATTGTTTTGATTTTGCCTTTACCCCTTTGTTGATGATTGACAAAAAAGGGGAGAAGAATTTGAGTTTTATATGCATATTTGTGTTTTTGCATATAGTTTACATTTGATGTAAAGAAGCCTTATTCATATGCATGTTTTATGTTTATTGGCATTCAGAGCATGTTTATATGTGTTTAGGAACATTCATTGCATATATTTATTGTTTGTTTGTTATGCATGCATTAAGGGGGAGCTTCTTTGAAGCTTAACTTTAATCCATGCATATATAACTCCATGAGTTTTGTCATCATCAAAAAGGGGGAGATTGTTGGCCCAAAGGCCTTCCACTCTAGTTTTGATGATGACTAACTCATGTTGTTATATGTACTAATTATCTTGTGATTTTAGTTCCAGATCATTAATCAAGATATTAGTTGGTGATTAGCTTCAACAAGATGTTTTAGAAGCTTTCACATGGTGATTCAAGAGCCGGACGTCAAAGATGATATCTAGCACTCTTGGAGTCAAGCTCGGTGAATCAAGTTGTGGATCGAATCGGCTTGGAGTTTGCGCTCTACAAGAAGACTTAGGTATCCCTAGTTTAGTTTGTGTTTAGATCCAAATTGTAAAGATTAGAATAGTATGATAAGCTCAAGTTCACACAATACACGTTTCATGTTTTGGTTTTCGGTTTTTAGGTTTAACCGATCTTGTTTTTCATGAATAGATATTATATCAAAACAAGTTTACATGGTTTAATGTATATCAGATTTGTTCTATATACATGCATGCTTCTATTGTTTAAACAAACTTAGTTTGATAATCTATTCCATGTGTTTTATGTTTTGGTATTTATAACAAAACATATTTTTGGTATTAAAGTCAAAAATTATGATATGTACATGTTTCATGTATATTGGATTTCTATCCATATGCATCATGCTTCAAAGAGTTTAAATATCATGTTTTTTGTATTTGAATGAGTTTTGGACAAAATGTATTTTCTATTCAAAAATCCAAGTTTTAGAAAATACAAGTTTTGGTTTTTGGTAAAAATGTTAAGATACAAAAATAGTTCATATTGATTGATATTTGAGCTAAACTTTTTATCACATGTTTATATATCAATGCAAAATGATAAAACAATTTTTGTGTATTTTTAGAGATTTTATGAGAATTTATTGGATATTAAATAACTTAGTTTTTCTGCCCAGAACAGCCTCTGCCAGGCTAGGCCGGTCGACCCTGACGGTCGACCGTACCAAGTAGCCGGTCGACCGTAGGGGTCGACCGACGTGCACGGATACGTGCACGCTGGCTGCCTCTTTGGGCCTGTCGACCTCACGGTCGACCGAATGAGAGCAGGTTGCTCTCTGTTTGTTTCGGTCGACCGCGCGGTCGACCAATAGCTGCCAACGGGTCAAATATGATCGTTGGGTGGTCGACCGGCAGGGTTATTTTGGCAAAATCTGCTGCCAACGGCTAGTTTCCAGATTTGCCTATAAATACCCCATTTGCAAGAGTTTTTCTTCAAGATATTTTGTGCGAATATTTTCATACTCTCTGGTGTTTTTACAGCAATAAAAAGAAGTTTTTTTTGAATTCAAATTGAACAATCTATTTTGAGTTTTTGCTAGGGTTTGGAATTTCAAAGAAAAGGGTTTTTGGGAAAAGTTTTGATTGAACTTCACCATCTTGGTTTCTATTATTTCCCAAGGATTTTCTTTGAGTTATTGATTTCCATTCCTTTGGTTTTCTCCACACTTGAGCTAAAATCTACTATCTTATTCTATAGGATCTTTGTGTGGGAGAAGAGATTGTTTGTGGTTGTTGTTTAGACCACCAAATTGTAAACCCATTCCTTGCTTTGTGCCTTTCCCTCATTGTGTTGAGGAGGTTGTGCATTTGGGTTGTATCCCTCAAGTTGTGAGGTGATCCTTGTTTTGGTTTGTGGAAATCCCTCAAGTTGTGAGGTGATTGTTGTTGGCTTGGAGTTGTGCCTCAAGGAGGAGGTTGAGTTTGTAAGGAGAGGAGTTGGGTACTCCTTGTAATTGTGATTGCCCCAAATCCTCGGTGGAGGTTCCCTCGGTGGGAGTCCTTTGTGGAAAAGCTAGTGGATTGGAAATCCTTCGTGTGTCGAAGGCGGGGATGTAGAGCTGGGTGCTCGAACCTCGGAACATATCTTATTGTTTGCGCTTGATCCATTGTCTCTCTCTCTATCTCTTTACTTTGTGCCTTGCATCATCTCTTATTGTGCATTAATTTTTATATGCTTGGTTGTGTGTGCATCACTTGTTGATTGCACTTGAGTGTGTATTGCAATTAAGTTTTTAAATTCCGCATTTAGTTCATAGATTAGCCATATCACCTATTCACCCCCCTCTAGGTGATTTCATTTTTGGCTCTTGAAATCTTAGAGAAAAATACCTCTCAATGGGGTATAAATAGCCCCATGGAGAAACTAGCCGTTGGGGCTATTTTTCAGCCCTGGCGGCTGGCGGTCGACCGGCCCGGTCGACCGCCAACGGTCAAAAATTTGATCGTTGGAGCTTCGGTCGACCGCCCGGTCGACCGTCCCAATCCAGAGAGTAAATTGCTCTCTGGCCGGTCGACCGTCCAAGCCTTACGGTCGACCGGTTGGTCAACCACCCCCAACCGATAGTGGGGTACTTGCAGTCGGTCGACCGCTTGGTCGACCGGCCCAAGTGGCTGGCCAGCGTGCACGTTTTGTGCACGTCGGTTGACCGGTCTGGTCGACTGACTTTGGGCCCGATTGACCGGCCCGGTCGACCGCCAGAGCCTGGCAGGAAACAATAAAGGACAGAAAACTTAGGTTTTTTATTATTCTAAAAAATCCCATAAATTCTCTAAAAATCTAAAAAAATAAGTTCAGTATAATATATTGAAATACAAACTTGTGTGAAAAATTTTAACACAAATTTCAAACTTTTTGAACCATTTTTATGGCATATAAATTTTGTCGAAAACCAAAAACTATATTTTTCCAAACTTTGATTTTTCAAATGGAAATCCAATTTTTTCAGAACTCATTCAAATACAAAAACATGATACTTAAACACTTTGAAGCATGTTGCATATGGATAGAAATCCAATATACATAAAACATATATATATATATATATAATATATATATATATATATATATATATATATATATATATATGTTTTTGACTTTAATTCCAAAATATGTTTTGTTAAAATACCAAAACACCAAATACATGAATAGGCATATCAAACTAAGTTTGTTTAAATAGTTGAAGCATGCATGTATATAGAACACATCTAATATACATTAAACCATGTAAACTTGTTTTGAATCTATCTATTCATGAAAATCAAGATCGGTTAAACCAAAAACCAAAAACCAATAAACATGAAAACTTAAACAAGTGTGTGTGTTGTGAACTTGAGCATATCACACTATCTAGTCTTTATAAATGGATCTAAAATAAAAACTAAACTAGGTGCCGAGGTCTTCTTGACGAACTCCGTCTTCAAGTCGACTCGATCCAAACCGTGATCCATCGAGCTTGACTCCAACGAGTGCTAGATTTGACTTTATCGCTCGGGCTCTTGAGTCACCATGTGAGAAGCTCCAAAACACCTTTGTTGAAGCTAATTCACCTACTAATATCTTGGTTGAGAATCTGAAACTAAACATCACAAGATTATTAGTAAACATAACTACATGAGTTAATCATTATCAAAACTAGAGTGGAAGGCCTCTGGGCCAACAAATTTAGGGTCGCGTCTCTCAACAATTCAGAGTCTCCTCCTTTAAGTAAATCAAAGCTGCGTTCTCTCAACAAATCAGAGTCGCATCTCTCAATAATCCAGAGCCTGTCCTCCAGACAATTCAGGGCCGCGTCTCTCAATAAATTAGAGTTGCGGCTTCCCTACAATTAATGGTTGTGTCTTACCCACAACTCAGTGTTGCCTGAGTTTCTTCTCTACAACTCATAACCACGTCTCCGCAAAAGGCTATGGACTGCATCTCCACAAATGGTCAAGAGCCGCGTCTATGAGAGTTGCATTATCCTACGCAACAAAGGGTCCGTCTGATTCTCAAACACAAAGAAGGAATAAAGATGAGGCAAAATTTGATAACTTTTATTATTTATAACAAAATGATAAAAGTGATATCAACTCTCTCTTATTTAATCAGTAGAGTGTTACAAAAATACAAAAAAAGGGAGATACAAAAGGAGGAGGGTTATTCCCGCTCAGCCAAAGAATAAATCCAGTCCCGGAGGCGCTGCATCTCGCGCTGGCGTGCCTTCCCAACTTCTACCCAAGCTTGAACCCTCAATTCTTCCTCTGATAAGAATCTCTTCGTGGCTGGCTGTGCTTGAAGAGATTCTAGCTTGAAAGAACGAGCAATAAGATCTTCTTGAATCTGCTTCTTGGCAGCCTCTAACTTCTCCAGCCTTTTCCTGGCAGCAGAAAGCTTCTGCTCATTTACTTGAATCAAGGCTTACACCTTGGCAATAGCTGCCCGAGCAGTTGTTATGACTTGCTCTGCATTCTTAGTGACGACCTCAGATTCCCTAGAGTTATCAACCAATCTTTGGTAGCTGGCTTGGAAGTCACTGAGGTGACGGACCACCTCAGCCATCTTCTCCTCTATCTCCTTCCGCTCACATTCTTGAGTAGTGAGGAGCTTATTCAGCATCAGTCGAGTCTTGTCCACCGGACTAGCCTTCTCCAGGGTCCTTAGCTCCTTCAAGCATATCCCCAGCTTGTTCGACTAGCGTCAGATATTGCTCTGAGATTCTAGTATGTCAGATGTTCTCAATCTGATTTTCAAGAAGCATTCGGGCAAACTCGAAGTAACTTCTCTCGGAAAGAACCAATTCAATGTAGGATCTCATGGAGGTGAAGAATTGTTGTACCATCTGATGTGCCAATTCTTCCATGATGTCCATGGCTGGAGCTAGCTCTGTTGGTGCACTCCCGGACCTCCTTTCTATAATTATGCGTACAATGCCCGTAGAGATGGGAGCCATCTCACTTGGTTTAGAGACGAAGCCAATAGCAGGTTCCATCAACACTGAGGTCATGGCCGGCACCTCTAGGACTGTCACCGTTGAAGCCTCTGAAGCAACAGCCGTAGTGACAAGCTCCAATGTACTTGGTTCAGCTGTTGAAGTTTGAAGTGTGTTGTTCTCTGCGCCAGTGCTTACCACGGGCTCCTCCATTTGAGCCAGCCCGGTACTCTCTGCAATTATAACATTGATGTTAGCAATAACATGAGAAAGAGAGTATATGGAGAATCCTTGTTCTCTTACCAAGTTGAGGATCCGAACAAGGTAGATCCTTTGGCAGGCTGCTCTGGGATGAGGGCTCCGTGGTCATGGTGGTTATACCCTAACGATCATCCCAGTAACAGAAACTTCAAGGCCCTCCGGCTGGGTCAGCTTCTTGATTATCTCCTCAATATGAGAGGAGGTCGTAGCCTCAACACCAGTAGCCACTCCTATAGAAAAGATTCAAATTAAGTGTTAAATATTTGCCCAACTCAACAGGGAAATAATTAAGAGAGATAGAAGAAATATCCTGAGTAGTGGTGACCTCTCCCGATGGCGGAACCATTGCAGGAACATACACCTGCATTTCTTCCTCTGAAATATGCGAAAACTTGCTGGTGTCAGGAAGAGCTGGTACATCACCGAAGTCAATTTCGTCTCCCGAATAATAGTTGTGCTCTTTAGACGACGAAGATGACACCTGAACCAAAGAGGCCTTAGTAATTGGGGCTTTTCCACTGAGAACCCTGGTGATAGTGTTAGGCTCCATAACCCGAGAGGTAGGCATCAAAACACTAGGAGACCCTAGTTTTTGTGCCTCCATCCCTTTTTTCTTGGGCCGAAGAAGCCGCCGGCCGAATTGAAATTCCTGATTGAGATAGAATTTCAACTTCGGCCCTCTCTGTCACTTCTTTAAGCTGTTCCACAACCACAGCCCCTTTAGCTACGGTGGATTGGCCTGCAGACTCTATCTCCGTCAAGACTGCTTGGCCCCTATTACGTAAACCTCAGGGACGAAGAGCCGGGATTACCTCCTCTTCTTCTTCCTCCTCTTGCTCCTCAGTACTAGGAGAAGTTATTTTAGGTATCTAGGCTGAAATTGCATCCTCGGATCCTTTTCTTACCTCCTTCGGGCTGGGCTCGCCTTGGGAAGCAGAGGCTCGAGGACGCTTGGGCACAGCATGCCGAGTCCTCCGAATGGGGTATTTCTCTGCGGCTCCTGCTCCATACCCCGATCCTGAAGCTGCCCCTGTTCTGTCAGTCACTTTCCTGGCTTCCTTTTCGGCCTCCCTCTCAGCCTCCTGGTACCCGCTTATCTCTCGCATGCGGCTATTGGAACCCGACTTGACTTTATATCATGTCGTAATGCTCTTGATACAAGAAGTATTCATCCCAAAGCCGGGTACCCTGCTGGCGATGAAGTACTATTTACAGAAGCCGAGGCTTGTATAGCAATTGAGCGTCTTGTGAGGTAGCCCGAAGATGGCCCCTGTCCCCCAGCTACACTATAATACCACGCTCGAGCGCCATCAAATATGTTGCCACTAAAACGATGGCCAGTGTTGGTGTGCCAACATATAATTGATCGTAACTGAAATGCCTAGCAAAATAGCTGGGCATGTAAGGCTCGATTGTGCATGAATTACCTTGCCGAAAGACCAAGTATCCAGGTCGGACGTTGATGAGCCACCAGAAAACTCCAGATGGTAGCCGGGTGAACTCGTCCAAGCCTTCAAGGTCAGTAAACTTGTCCCCGTATGATGCACCAGAGATTTTGGGGAAGCATCGGTCGAGCTGATAGTTAGAGCTGCTAAGAATAGCTTTTCGAACATAGTATATACAATACTGAGACCAGCTCAAACTCTCCAACTTCTACATAAAAGAGACAATGCCCTCTGAAGGACACACTGCCGTCATCAACGACGGGCAATGCATGACGTACCAGGCCATCAAGCATGTGGAAGGAAGCTCGATTCTAGGATTGAGAGTCCTCACTTTCGGCCTCCCCTTTGAGTCCACCACTTGCCTGCCCCGGGAGTCTACAAAAGCCTCCACTTGACACATACTTTTTGTCAATGCCCGTAAGACACTGTGGATGCCAGCCACCATTGCTTGGAGGAGAGATATCGACTCCCCGTACACTAACATAATCGTCGGGTACACCACATCAGCGATAATCACTTCGTACGGTAACGTCGGTACCACACAACGCTTCAGCCACAACATGAGGAAGCCCGCCAATAGAGTCCGGTCAGATATAGGGATCCTGGCCTGATGGTGAAAAGCTTTCAAAGACCATGTCAGGCTTGAAAGTATCCTCGTCAATGCCGTCATATATGAGCTTATGGAGGCACTGATCTTCTCGACAATCTCTTCATCAGTGCTAGGAGCCAGACGGGTTACTGGGTTAGACTTATCATTTATGTCATTGAAAAGGTAGCTCGCCCAGGACATCTGCTTAACGCCCCTGTTCCTCTAGCTAGTCATTTGCCCATAGATGTGGAAGTGGCATAACACTTCCCAGTAAGTCTCGTACACTTGAGGATCCTTCTTCTTCAGTAAGTGAAGCTCGGTGGTCGGGATATACTCTTCATATGGAGCATCTCCTATCACTAGCCTTGAAACCTCATACAACTCATGGAGAGCGAGCCCCATCTCTCCAACCGGGATGAAGAATGTGCTCGTTAGTAACACTCCAAGACATCATCAAAGTGGTGGGAGCTCTGCGGGATGCCATATTGAATGACCGAAACCGCCTGGTACAATCCCGCCTGCTTTAACATGTCCTTGAGCTCTGTGAGAACAAAGCCTACCATCTTGCCCCACCATGACTTGTCTGAAGAGTGGACCCACCCGAGCAGATGAAAATCGGTGGGAAAGTCACCCCTCACATTTAGGAATTGATTGATGAAGGTGGCGGCTAATTGAGGGGTCTCCCCTATTGGGTACTCAGCCCTGTCCAGCCGAGATGTAGCCGGATACATCTCTCCCGTGAGCGACATCGTAAGCTTCATTCACGCCCAGTTTGCCGAGGGACACGCCGGAGATAGACTTAGAGAGGTCCCACTCCATTGCATGGCGTACTGACATGTGCTGCAGATACGCCAAGGGGTACATCCTTTCCATGTTGGGAAGAAAGAATCTCATGTCCCTGATTTGGCGGAGCCATTTGTAGTCTCTGTCATATAAGATCTGTAGTCTTCAGTAATGACATCGCTGAAAAAGAAGTCAGTTTCTTCAGTACGATGCGGATGTCAGACTCAAATCGCTCATTGGTCATGATCTTTCGAAAGGTTAGCGTACTAGGGTTGCTAAGCCTGTCTCAATGCTCCCTTGAGTTCAGAGCAAACACTGAAGCAGTCTCTTGGAGCACGAACGTAAGGTTAGGATTGGCTCCACCTACATGCCCAAAGTGACACTTTTTGGATAGAGGATTCGAGGAGTATCGTACAATAAAAAAGACAACACAATAGTCAGCAACTTGAAAATTATCTAAGTGTTGAAGCTCAGACGCAAGGTTCACCTCAGAACCGCGTCGAATGACTAAGACGTGGAGCTCAAAACCCGCATATAAACTCAAACATACGAGGCTCACATGAAGCCTGCGTTTGAAACTCCACAACTTAAAAGTTTCTCTAAGTATTGGGATCAGACGCGAGACTAAGCGAAACCCGCATCAGACCTCAGAGACACGAGTTTCATATGAAGTCCACGTTTGAACTCCTCCACTTAGAAAAATTCTTTAAGTATTGGGATCAAATGCAAGGCTTAATGAAGCTCACATTCAATAAGCAGACACAGACTCAAGCTTATGAAGCGAAGATGCGAAGATCATCAAACTCGCTGTTTGGTTGAGGAAAAATTGAAGATCGGGACGTAAATTCTTTATTTGATAGTAAAGAAAGTTACAACGGATCAATAATCCTCTTACAAGAGAGGAAAGATATTCACACTTGAATCTCCCCTTTGTTTAGTGTTGGGTTCTTGATGTGGTGATGGAAAGTGAATCTTGTTTTCCGTTGACCGGGTGAACGCCAGGACCTCTTGGGAATCCTCTCTTTGGATAGTGGATGAAGTAAAACAGCTCCTGTCCACCAAGAATCTTAAAGAGATTGTAGGCAGCAAACGAACTTGTATACAGCAAGCCATTAGAAGAGTTGAACTCTCTTTTTTTTTTTCTGTCTGTCTGTGCCCTCTCCATAGCAAACTGGGCTATTTATAGAGGTTTCAGGGGGTGAACGTGTCCCCTAAAAATACTTCATAAAGGGGGTTAACTCCCTCACTACGTGGGCAGTAAGTTACCTAATCGAGGTAAAACTGCGCACAAAAAGTGTATGTTTTGAAGTTAAGATTTAAAGTGTGTGTGCTTTGGCTTCCTCGATACTTCCGTTATAGCATAGAGGCTAAAACGAGTCGAATCCACAAGGACGGGAGGCAATAGAAGCTTTACCGGTTGATTCACGTGTTTGTTAAAAAGTTCTTCAAAGTTTTAAAGAATGAAAAGAAAAGAAAGTAAAGAATGAAAAGAGAGGTACGGTGAAATACGAAGAAGTGGGAAACATGAAAAAGAATGGTTTTTGTAGTTTTTGTATATTTCTAAAACAAGTGAAATAGAAAGAAAACTCACGGCTACTAACTACTAATGACTCAACCAACACGCTAACCTCTTAGTGATAGTTGCCTCACATGTATCATTGGCCATCACTAGTCCTTGGTTCAAGAGCGATTCAAAGCATGACTCATATGTAACTCATCACAACCCAACTCAACAAACAAGTACAAGCTACACTTAAATCATCAAAACTGGATAAGAGCAAGCATGAAGTAAAGTAATGTTAGCTTGTTAGTGGTACGAAGTTAGAGTGTTAGATCCATCATCATGAGCCATCAATGGCTCTTGCAAGAGCAAGGCCAAAATGAGGCTATTAGATTCATGTGGATTATCATAAAAAAAGTTAGCAAGTTGGTGGTTAGTAGTTAGTGACCATGAGAGAAAAGACTAGCTACACATGTAAAAGAGATTAGAGAGAAGAAAACAAAGATAAGGTAAGAGAGCACCTTTCATAGATTGTCACCTTCTATTACAAGCACTCTTGCTTCCCAACATGTACCACTCTCTCTCCCTAATACAAGATCTAAAACAAATGAAAATACAAGGGAGGAAGAAGAAAAACTACACTACACTATCTTAAACTACAAAATGGAAATAAAACTACTCCTAAAACTCTGCATATCTCTGTTCTGAAACCCCAGGGGGGTATTTATAGCCACTAGGGAAGAGGGGGGCCAATTGGAAACAGCTGGCAAAAAACCAGGGCCTAGCCGTGGCCATAGGGCCGCAGTCAGGCCTTCTAGGCTGTGAAAATACGGCCTCCCTTGGGAGGCGCGCGCGGCGCTTCGAGCCGCGCGCTGTCCTGTCCATGTCCTGTCAGTTTCTGGTGCCGGTTTCTGGTTTTCCGCCCCTGGTTTTGACGAATCAGCTCTTCTAGGTCAATGGCTATGATAATAGGCTTTTAATCACTAATTAAATGGTGATTTAGATCTTCTTCTTCATTTGCACACCATGGACCTAGAATCAAGCAAGCAAGGTATTATTAGCAGAATTTATTATTAAATTAATATGAAGATGTGATACAAATTATGAAAAGTTAGAGACTAATCATTACCCAGGAATAAGGGCAGTTATAACTGAGATGCGGGTTTTGAGCCTCGCGTCTTGGTACTGCAATAATGCTGAGACGTGGGTTTCAACCCTCGCGTCTTGGTCCTTGCAGTGCTACTGAGACGCGGGTTTTAACCCTCGCGCCTTGGTGGTGATGATTAGCCTTGCTTCTGGAGTTCAAATTCTGCTTTTGGATGACTTGTCTCTAGTGGTTTTTAGACAGCTTACAGAACCCCCTCCAAAGTTTTCGATATTCTGCGGTTGACTGGGACGAATTTCAAAATACTTTGGACTCTAATTGAATTCATACTTCTCATGATTGGACTGACAATCATTTGAGATACCCTAAGCTTGATCTTATCTGGAGTACGGTCTTTGTGAGTGTACAGTAAAACCCTTTGAAGCTGCTAGAAATGATCATCGCGAGTGTCTAGATACGCAGTCCAGACCTCCTCATTGCTCTGAGCTAGTTATTGGTGTACTTTGAACCAGGGATGAACAGTCATCTGCTTGTGCCAGTGTACTATTGAATCTGATTCGCAGAAGTAAAGACTGAATGCAAGTCTTGTAGACCAGGTGTCATATTGCTTTAAAAGGACGCAGTCCTCACATGGAATGGGGATGTATCTATTAGTTTGCTGAAGAAATGTGGCTCTTGGAAGAATGCGATCTTTAAGATGAAGACGCAACTCTCAACTTGTTTAATTAGGCGCAGCCTTAGCCTTGCTGAAGAGGTGCGACCCTCGGGGGACGCGATTTTTGTTGAATCCGTGTTTTGTGTGCGTTGCCATCTGTCTGGCCAAATTGAGGGGACATCTTTCCTTTGACACGCGAATTTTGCGTTGCATTTAATATGCACGCCACGCGTCGGGCAAGGATTAGGCCTCGAGCCAAGCGCCGCGTATCTCTCGGGATCTCTGTGCCTATAAAAGACAACAGTCTTTCAAGAGTGATCATTAGACTCTTCTTCTTCGCCGAGCATTACATTCAGGGTTAAGAAAAGCTTGAAGCTTTTTCCATTTTCACCGTCTTCGACACTGATTTTACGGTCGAAATGGCACCAAAAGTTAAGCATGTGGCTTCGTCCTCGAGCACTGGTGCTCCTGAGACTCCGATGGGCGTTTCTTCTACGCAGGAGGCCCCTATTTCAGGTAATAAAACCATCTGATTTGGTTTTCGCCATTGAAGGGGCTTAAAGAGTTCTTTTAACTCTTAAGTCTCTTTTGAATGTGAACCGCCGACGCGGGCTCATGCCGGTGTTTGATCTTCAGGCGCGGTTCTTGAGTTGATAGACAAGATGCAGGTTTGACGACCTCTGCATCTTTGCTTTATCAACTTGAGTCCGTATCTGTTTGTTGAATGCAGGGCCTCATTGAGCCTTGCGTTTCGGACTCAATGTTCAGAATATTTCTAAGTGTGGGGAGTACAGACGTAGACTTCTTACAATTCTTGCGTCTTGTAAGACCAGACTCAAGTTTTAATGAATCTCACGTCTGAGTCCGATACTTAGAAATTTTTCTAAGTTCTGGATTTTAAAATGCGGGCTTCATGTAAGCCTTGCGTTCTTTGAGTCTGGATGCAAATTTTGATGATCTCCGCGTCTTGATTCACTTTTGCATTTGAATTCAAACACTTAGCCATTTTCTTTCAGATTTCTGACCAAGTGTTGTTCTCTTTGCAGTACAATACTCCTCCAACCCTTTATCCAAAAAGTTCCACTTTGGGCACGTAGGTGGCGCTGATCGTAATCTGACCTTCGTGCTTCAGAGAACTACTCCTGTGACTACTAGTAAGTCGAAGGAGCGAAAGGAGAGGATCTCCAAGGCCTGTATGGTGACCCTCCAGAAGATTATCTCTGATGGACTGTTTGAGACGGATTCTCGCACTCCATTACGAAAGCTTGTTTTCCTCTTTGGTGATGACATTGATGAGGATGATAGGATTCTACATGATGGGGATTATAAGTGGCTCCATCAGATATGGGACAGGAGGTTCTTTCTTCCAACATGGAGAGGATGATCTCTTGTCCTATTTACAGCACATGTATGTTCATGTGTGATGGATTTGGATCTTTCCTGATTTGTCTCCGGTGTCTCTCTTGGCAGATTAGGTACCAAAGAAATGCACTCTGTTGACAATGGGAAAAAGGCCTTTGGTTTATTTCCCAGATTAGTCAGATCTGAATATCTGAGAGGAGAAACCCCACAGCTTGGCACCACCTTCATCAACAAGTTCATGAAAGTTAGGGGTGATTTTCCCGTCGACTTTCGTCCGCTCGGGTGGGTTCATTCTACCAACAGATCTTGGTCGGGTAGGATTGTTGGATTTGTCCTTATCGATCTTGGAGCTCTGCTGTAGCAGGTGGGTTATACCATTCGGTCAGGGCTATACAGTATGGCCTCCCGTAAAGTTCCCACAATTTTTATGGTGACCTGGAGCAGTATAATCCTTTGACGGGCACCTTTTTTACTCCAGTCGGAGAGATGGGGCTTGCTCTTCTTGAACTGTATGAAGTTTCGGGGCTTGTTATGGAAGATGCCCCTTATGAAGAATCCGACTTCTTAGAAGCTTCATCTTCTGAAGAAAGAGGATCCTCAGGTATATGAAACGTATTGGGAAGTGATGTGCCACTTCCACATCTCCAGCCAAATATCATCCGGGAAGAATAGGGGTGTCAAGCAGAAGTCCTGGGCAAGCTATCTGTTCAATGGCATAAATGAGAAGGATAGCCCAGTGACCAGCCTGGCCCCTTGCATTGACGAGAAAATTGCTGAGAGGATTAATGCCTCTGCAAGCTCTTACACCACTGAGTCGAATGAGGACACTTTCAGACCTGATACGATCTTTGAAAGTTTTCATCACCAGGCCTGAGTTCCTATTTCTGACCGGGCCCTATTGGCTGGCTTCTTCATGCTATGGTTGAAGCGTTGTGTGGTGCCAACACTACCACATGATGTAATTATTGCTGATGTGGTGTACCCAACAGTTTTGCTCGCCTACGGAAAGTCTATCGCCCTCCTTCCAACAATAGTGGCTGGAATTCAAAGTGAGTTACGGGCTCTGGTTAAAAGCATGTGCCAAGTGGAGGCCATTGTCGACTCCGAGGGCAGGCCAGAGATTGATTCAGAGGGAAGGCCAAGAGTGAATACCCCTAACCCCAGGATGGAGCTCCCATATACGTATCTGATGGCTTGGTATGTTATGCAGTGCCCTTCGCTAATGACGGCAGTGCCTCTGTCTGTGGGGTTTGTTCCTTTTGTGCAGAAGCTGGAGAATTCGAGCTGGTCCAACTATTACATGTTCTTTGTTTGGAAGTATATTTTGAACGCTTCAAACTATCAGCTCGACCGTTGCTTCCCCGAGATTGTTGGTGCATCTTACGGGGATAAATTCGCCAATCTTGCGGGACAAGATGACTTCACAAGGCTGCCATCGGGAGTCTTCTGGTGGCTGATTAATATTTAGCCTGGATATTTGATCTTCTGACAAGGGAATTCATGTACGATTGAGCCTTACATGCTGAGTCATTTTGTTCGACAGTTTGGCTATGATCAATTGTATATCGGCAACCCTAACGCTGACCTCTCCTTTAGTGAAAATTTGTTTAAAGGTGCCCGGGCATGGTACTACAGCGTGGCTGGTGGAACAAAAGCTATTTTCAGCCTTCCTCACAAGACGCCTAATTGTTATACCAGCCTCAGTTTCTGCACCTGGTACTTTTTGGCTAGTAGGATGCCTGGATTCGGAATAAATACCTCTTGCATTAAGAGCATCAAAGCGTCTTATAAAGACAAGTTGGAGTCCAACAAACGTATGCGAGGTATGGACGAATATCAGGCAGCCGAGAAGGAAACAGGAGGGGAAGCAAGGACGGGACCAACGGCATCAGAACCCAAGGGGCAAACCACTAAAAAGAGTCGGCAGGCTGTGTCCAAACGTTCCCACACTTCTGCTTCCAAGGGCGAGCCTATCCCAAAGAAAGCTAGGAAGGAATCGGAGGCTGAAGCTTTAATGCCCAAGGTAGTTCCTTCTAGTGTTGAGGAGCAGAGGGAGGAAGAGGAAGATGAAGAGGAGGTCCCCATTCTTCGTCCTCGCGGTCTACGCAGCAGGGGCCTCGTGATCTTAGAAGAGGGGGTTGTAACCCTCGGTTCCTAATATACGTATGTCAATACTGGTGTCTGGTGATGATTTAATTATCCAGATAGTCAGATTGAGGTCATTTCAGCTTAAAATATCATTTTCCATTTTTTTGAATCTTTCGAGATTGTTGGAATTTTTTTAGGAATTATTGTAGAAGAATCTCAATTTCGGAGTCGATCGGTGCCACGACTGACTCTGAGATTTTTAATTAACAATAGGGAATGAATTTTGGAAATCTAACTTCACAACAATGTTCAGGATGTCTTCTTTTATTTTTGAGAATTTTTGAGAATTTTTCTGAATTAATAGAGTTTAATCCAATAAAATAATGCTTAAATGTTTATTCAAAAAGGAAAAAAATGAAATTAAAATAAAAATTAGAAAAAACTGGCTTTGTATATCAATAACAGGCTTCGAACCCATGTGCCCCACATGTAAAATGAATGCTCTAACCACATGGCCACTTTGGCTATTATTCATTTATGGAAGCCATTCTATTTGAAAATTTTTCCTTACCTTTTATTATAAAATAACAAAAAAACAAACTTTATTAATAATTGTTTCTTCTCAGATTCGAACCATGGCACCCAGACCACTTTGCCACATTAGCGTGCAATCTTAAATCCCAAGTCCATTTATTTAAACCATGCTTTAACTCCCCCATCTTCTCTAGCTTCTCCCACTCTCTCTAACTTCTCCTACACTTTCTACCCCTCATTCCAACTCACACAAACTGAACCCACTACTTCTCTCACGTAGCCTAACTCTCAGGGGGGCTTAGGGGTGTGTGTGGTGCCTATAAAAAGGACATCTCATCATCTCAAGTCACTTGCAAAACTTCAATCTCTCTTTCTTTCTTTCTCTACAATATCTCTTCCTCTTTCAAATTTGATGAGATTCTGAAGTGCTGGATGAGGATAAGAGGATTCAGACTGAAGGGAAGCATTCCAGGTATTTTATTTTACATTTTTGTAGAATTTAGTTCGTTCTGGCATTTCACCGAACACGTAGTATGCGTTACATGTTAGCTTTAATTTCACCTTATAAAACGCATGCTAAAATCATAATAAAATTTTGTAGAACACCTAGGATATGCCTCCTAATTATCATGATTTTTAATTTATTTTTAGAAATTTATTTTAATCAAAAAGAAAAGAAAAACCTGAACTGTGCACAACACAGTGCAGACCAGGCCAGGTCTGGCTTGAGCCAGACCAGACCTGGGTCTGGTCGAGCCAGGCCAAGCCTGGCCTGGCCTGGTCGGGCTCAGCCAGACCTGACTGGGTCTGCGCTCAGACCCAGTCCAGGTCTGTATACAGACCCGGGTTCGGGTCTGTTTTACAGACCCGAACCCGACCCCATAAAAAAAAGGAGAAAAAGAAAGAAAGGAAAAAAAAAAGAAAAAGTAAAATAAAAAGAAAAGGAAAAGGAATAAATAAAATAAAAATAAGTAGAAAAATAATTATAGCATTTACTGTAGCAAACTAGACCCAAACCCTATTACTGTAGCAACAGACCCGTTAAGTTTTTTATTTATTTTTATTGATTTTTAGGTTTATTTTAAATCATAAAATTCCATAAAATTCACAGAAAATCACAAACTAAATTTGAAAATCTATAAAATTATTTTGATGTAATATCACTTAGAATAACATGAAATTAAATATTTTTGTAATTACTTTCAATGATAATTTATTTAAAAATGACCAATAAATTACTAAATAGCAAAAAAAAAAATATGAAATTCATAGTTCAATAATATATAAATATTATACATCAATTTATTAGCTTATGCAAGTATTTAGTATGAAATTATGTTTATAAATAGTTGCTATAAATTCAGAAATTAAATTATTTGAAAATATTAACCAACCAAAATTATAATAAATAGTAAAAAATACATTATCACTTAACTTATCACTGAATAAATAACATGTCAAGTCTCTAATTAATTCACGTAATATTTAGGCCGTGAATTTTACCCAGAGCCGGTTGCAGTTATAGGAATTCAGATTCCAACGACATCAGGCAAGTACACATACCCTCTCTCTCCTTTGTGTCCCTTTGTTAGTTTATAAATTCCTTTCCGATCTCAATTTTCATGTCCTTCTTTGATCTCATGTATTGTAAGACATGCATGCATAGGATGTTTGATACATAAATAATTATTCAAGTATAACTATAGATTAGTAAATATTGTACAAGTAAGTTGACGTCACCCTATGTCATGATTCATATTTTATGATTATGTCTACATCCTAATACACTGGCATCACTTATACTATTATGCATTTGTCACTCATTGTTATCACCATGTTCTATTTTTCCCAAAATTTTGATATGTAATGTAACTACTATTTGACACTGAATACTCTTGATACTAGTCCCTAATCCTGTCACACTGAGTCACACATTATCTTGCATTTACATTAATTAATAAAATTAAGCAAGCTGGGGTTATTGGGGGAAACTGTAGCAAGGGAAATCCAGGGAGGTGTGTTTGGAAGGGCGACCACTTGTGGGTTTGGATGCCACATGTGATCTTGTTATTCATGCGTGCTCCTATTATTACATGTTACATGATACCTGAGTACAATGAACTGTTTCTCCCTGCTATCAGGATCCACTAACGCATCACTTGTTTGATATGTAGGTGTCCTATGGGATGGGGCACAGGACAGCTGCATTAGTTAGGATAATAAAACATACTAGACTTAGAATTATCATTTTTGACAAGGATAATCTTGACTACATGATGTTCCTAGACTTGTCATATGATTTTTAACTTGTGATCTTGAGATCATGTAACCTGATGATTATGATATATGACATTACTCGTCCAGGGTGCTTCATGCTCATTATATACATGTCATAGTACACATACATGACCTTATTTCACCTGACTGTTCTGTTACTCTCATTAGTATCTTACCTGTCAGTTTATATTACCGTCAGATTTATGATTCATTGATTCTAGTGCTCTACTTATATTGCTCTTTACTTTTACATTTTCATATTATTGTTTCCTCTTCTCGTGTGTGCACTTGCTGGTCCGCTTCTAACGGACCTTGATTTTTCAGCATCAGAGTTTGAGGAGACTGACGAGCCACTGTTCGAAGGAACCCAGGAAGATTACCAAGCGTGAGTCCGACGTTTCTTATCTTATGTATTTTGGTATTTTATCTTGTTATGATATCCCGATGCCAAAATTGTATCTTCTTTTATTTCTATTTTGTTATGTTTCTAAATCTTGTAACCAGACAAAGACTATTGTAGATGCATGTCTTTTATGTGAAATGAAACTTCTGGTTGTCTTTTGTATACGTGTGCGAGAATTTGGCTCATTTACTGCAACATAAGGTATTCACGAAAGAGATTTTCCTCTTCGTGAGTTTCTGCTGGCCATCGTCATGTACCCGTATTCCGTTTTTTGGGAGGCGGGGCGTGACATGGTTTTGTTGGTATCAGAGCCAGGTTTTATTTTAATTCCGTACCATATAAAGACAATCAGATTCACATATAAGAAAAAGCATCTATAATTGTCTGGATACACATCGTTACCCTAAACTCGTGCCTTAGTTTCCCTTATAAACTATTCCCTATCTGTTACAGACACTCATGGCTCGGAACAGAAATGTCCCCTCTTCCTCTCAACTCGACCCAACCTCAGAGAACATGGAGATCCTCCAAACTCTGAAACGCATGCTGGAATTGCAGCAGGATCAGAATGGTCTGCTTTGACCTGGAGTAACGAGGGCTCAGGAGACTGTGGAGCATGCTCTGACAGGATTAAGCTCTAACTATGCGTCGACTAAGGTGGGGAATGTCTCAGATTTTTGAAGGTTGCACCCAAGTAACTTCTCAGGAAATGAGACACTACTGGAGGCAGAACAGTGGCTGATCAAGATAGAGCAACTACTGAATGCCGTAAAAATTCCTGAGGAAGACCGGGTCGATGCAGTGAGCATCCAACTTACTGACATCGTCCATATCTGGTGGACCGCTGAGATGGAAAGGCTAGCTCCACCCATCAGCTGGAAGACGTTCAGCGAAAGTTTCTTGGTAAAGTTCTTTCCTATGACAGCTAAAGTAGAGATGGAGCGATAATTCATCAATTTGAATCAAGGAGGACGTACTGTGGATCAGTATGCTGCAGAATTTACCAAACTAAGTCGCTTTGCGCCATACATGGTGGCACAAGAAGGGGACCATCCAGGAGGTTTCTTCAGGGGCTGGATATCAATATTCAGAGCCATATTATTGTACTCCCGCTCAACACCTACGCCCAAGTTTTGGAGATAGCAAGGACTCAGGAGCAGATATTACAGCAAAGGAGGCGACTGCTAGGGCTCTCCCGAAGCGCCCAATGACCCATATTCCTGTAAGATCCGGTGTCAGGCCTCCACCACCCAAGAGGCCTGTCCCGTTTCTGGCACCTGCTCCCATAATAGCTCGAAAGGAATTGGTCTGCACCTTCTGCCATCTGCCTGGTCATGCTTTGAAGGATTGTAGATGGGCAAACCGCAAGTGCTTGGCCTGCGGGGCTAGTAATCATCAGCTCCGCGATTGTCCCAAGGCCAACAATTCCATCTTCAGAGGACCCATGTCACAACAAGCCCCAACCCGCGCACAGCCCCGAGTTGCACTTCCAACCCTGTAGGAGATGTTCCTTAGAACCAAGGGCAAGACGCCTCATCAAGGCCGACCAGTGAAGAAGCAGGGTCGGGCCTACAATCTGACTTTTGAGGAAGCTGAAGTGGCTGATGGAGTCGTTACAGGTACCATCTTAGTACAATCTATTCCTGCAGATGTTCTCTTCAATTCTGGGGCTACCCATTCTTTTATTTCTGCAAATTTTGTTGCTCGACACCACATATCTTGTGATGATATGGTTAATCCCTAGAACATAGCCACGGGAGGTGGGATAGTTGTCTGTTCTAAGGAATGTAGGAAGTCCCCAATAGTGATATGTGGTAAAGAGTTTCTAGCCAACCTGATAGTCATAAACAACTCTGGGTTTGACGTTGTCTTGGGTATCGACTGGTTGGGCACTTCCTATGCTCTCATTGACTGTGGAAGAAGAAAGTTACCTTCCGGGTCCCCAGTCATCCAGAGTTTGAGTTCCATTCTGGGGATGTAACTCTGGAGCAAGCCCAATTCAAGAAAAGGCAATTGAAGGGGGTGCTAGAGTCCTTGAACTCTAAGGAGCGAGTTAATATACCGAGGTGGTATGTGAATTTCTTGACATCTTTCCTGAGGATCTACCCAGACTACCCCCTTTTCGAGAGATTGAATTTAGTATCGAAATCATCCCTGGAACAGCCCCTATTTCCAAGGCTCCTACCTCATGGCTTTGATAGAACTAGCGGAACTGAAGAAGCAGATTCAAGATTTGCTTGATAAGGGGTTAATCCGACTGAGTGCTTCACCCTGGGGCGCTCCAGTCCTTTTAGTCAAGATTTTAGTCAAGAAGAAGGATGGTAGCCAGCGACTATGCATTGATTACCGAGAGCTGAATCAAGTCACAGTCAAGAATAAGTATCTCTTACCCCGAATTGATGATCTCTTCGATCAACTAGGTGGAGCCACAATATTCCCTAAGCTAGATCTCTGTTCTGGTTATCACCAAGTGCGGGTGAAAGCTGAGGATGTATCTAAGCCTGCTTTTCGGACGCGATATGGACATTTCGAGTTCCTTGTTATGCCATTCGGAGTCACCAATGCTCATGCGGTATTCATGGACTTGATGAATCGCGTCTTCGCTCCATACTTAGATCAATTTGTTGTGGTCTTCATTGATGATATCCTAATCTATTTCAAGACCAAAGAGGAGCACGCTGAGCATTTGAGGATTGTCCTACAAACTTTAAGAAAAGAGAAGTTATATGCAAAGCTTAGTAAATGCTCTTTTTGGCTAGACCATGTCTCATTCCTCGGGCATATCATATCTGGGGATGGCATCTCAGTGGATCCATCCAAAGTAGAGTTGTCAGAGATTGGCCAATTCCTAAGTCTGTCACGGAAGTGAGAAGTTTTCTTGGACTAGCTGGCTACTATCTCGATTTGTTCAAAATTTCTCCAAGATCACTGAGCCTCTAACAAAGCTTACTAGAAAGGAAGTGAAGTATCGGTGGACTGAAGAATGCCAGTTAGCATTCGAGGAACTGAAGGATCGATTGACGACAGTGCCAGTTCTAGCAATTCCAGATGGATCTGGGGGGATGGTGATACATAGTGATGCTTCTGGACGCGGCCTGGGTTGTGTGTTAATGCAACGAGGCAGAGTGATATCATTCACCTCAAGACAACTGAAGCCCCATGAGAGGAATTACCCAACTCATGATTTGGAACTAGCGGCGGTCATCTTCGCCCTTAAGGTGTGGAGACACTATCTTCTCGGGGAGCGTGTGGAGATATTCACAGATCACAAGAGTCTCAAGTACATTTTTACCCAGAAGGAGCTCAACATGCGTCAGAGAAGACGGCTAGAGCTCATGGCAGACTATGATATAGATCTGTAATACCACCCCGGGAAGGTGAATGTAGTTCCTGATACTCTCAGTAGGAAGCCCTCTTTCATGTTGATGACTTCAACAGAAGGAGATGCAGGAAGAGATCCTTAGGTTAGACTTGGAGATCATTCTACCAGGAGATATTAGGAGACTCATAACCTTGGTGACTCAACCATCTCTGATCGAGAAGATCAAGGAGGTTCAGAAGGAAGACCTTAAGTTGCAAAAGATCAGAGAAGAAGTGGAAGCCAGATTAAGGCAGGATATAGTCATCCATGAAGATGGTTCGCTTCGATTCGGAAGCAGACTCTGTGTACCATCTGGGGAAGTTCGAAGGGAGTTGCTCTCTGAAGCTTACAGTTTCCCTTATTCAGTTCACCCTGAGGGTACTAAAATGTACATAGATCTCAAGCAACACTTTTGGTGGCACGGGATGAAGAGAGAGATAGCTCGAGTTGTAGCTCATTGCCTTGTATGCCAACAAGTCAAGGCGGAACACCAGAGGACGACCGTAATGCTTCAACCACTCCCTATTCCCGAATGGAAGCGGGAGAATATCACCATGGACTTTGTTGTAGGCCTGCCTAGGAGTCCAAGAGGGAATAATGCTATATGGGTGATCGTGGAGCGACTCACTAAGAGTTCTCATTTTATATCTTTCAGAGTCAAACAGTCCACATAAGCACTAATAGAGAGGTACATGCAAGAAATAGTCAGACTGCATGGAGTCCCTGTTAGTATTGTTTCTGATAGAGATACTAGATTTGTGTCACGTTTCTGGGATAGTCTCCAGAGGAGCTTAGGCAGCAAGTTAAAGTTCAGTACGACATTCCATCCTCAGACTGATGGCCAATCAGAAAGAACCATCCAGATTCTAGAGGATATGCTTAGAGCCTGTATACTAGACTTTAAGGGATCATGGGATGATCATCTGTATTTAGTGGAGTTCTACAACAATAGCTATCAGGCTAGTATCCAGATGGCTCCATATGAGGCACTCTATGGGAGAAAGTGTAGATCTCTTGTGTGCTGGGATGATATTGGTGAAAGAAAGCTGCTCGGCCCAGACCTGATTTTGCGAACAATAGAGAAGGTGGCCAAGATCAAGAAACATATGAAAGCCGCTCAAGATAGTCAGAAGAAGTGGGCTGATGCCAAGAGAAGACCCTTAGAGTTTGCAGTAGGTGACCATGTATTTCTTAAGATCTCACCAACTTGAGGGGTCATTAGGTTCGGGTGTAGTGGGAAGTTAAGTTCTAGATACATTGGACCTTTTGACATCATTGAGCGAGTCAGAGAAGTAGCATACCGGGTGGCCTTACCTCCAGCACTAGATGGTGTTCATGACGTATTCCACATCTCTCAATTAAGGAGGTACGTCCAGGACGACCAACATATCCTGGACTATTCAAATCTGAGACTGAACCACGATCTATCCTATGAGGCTCAACCAATCTGCATCATCGACAAGAAGGAGAAGGTTCTGAAGAACAAGACCATTCCTCTGGTACTGGTGTCTTGGGATCCAAATTCTCCTAGGGGTTCCACCTGGGAACGGGAAGATGAGATCAGGGCTAAATATCCTCATCTCTTCCTAGGTAACTTATCTCACTTCTAACTATCTATTCATCATCTTATAGCTTAGAATACTCTTCTCCTTGTTTACTTTTGAATTTCGAGGACGAAATTTTTTTATAAGGTGGGTAGGATTGTAACCCTCGGTTCCTAATATACGTATGTCAATACTGGTGTCTGGTGATGATTTAATTATCTTGATAGTCAGATTGAGGTCATTTCAGCTCAAAATATCATTTTCCATTTTTTTTAATTTTTTGAGATTTTTGAAATTTTTCTTGGGAATTATTGGAGAAGAATCTCAATTTCGGAGTCGATCGGTGTCACGACCCTGGGATTTTTAATTAACAATAGGGAATGAATTTTAAAAATCTGACTTTACAATAATGTTCAGGATGACTTCTTTTATTTTTGAGAATTTTTCTGAATTAATAGAGTTTAATCGAATAAAATAATGCTTAAATGTTTATTCAAAAAGGGAAAAAATGAAGTTAAAATAAAAATTAGAAAAAACTGGCATGTATATCAATAATAGGCTTTGAACCCATGTGCCCCACATGTAAAATGAATGTCCAACCACATGGCCACATTGGCTATTATTCATTTATGGAAGCCATTCTATTTGAACATTTTTCCTTACCTTTTATTCTAACACAACAAAAAAAAAAACTTTATTAATAATTGTTTCTTCTCAGATTTGAACCATGGCCACCACCCCAACACCGTAACACCCAGACCGCTTTGCCATATTGGCGTGTGGGCTTAAATCCTAAGTCCATTTATTTAAACCATGCTTTAACCCCCATCTTCTCCAACTTCTCCTACTCTCTCTAACTTCTCCTACACTTTCTCCCCCTCATTCCCACTCACACAAACTGAACCCACTACTCTTCTCATGTAGCCTAACTCTCAGGGGGGACTTAGGGGTGTGTGTGGTGCCTATAAAAGGGACATCTCATCATCTCAAGTCACTTGCATAATTAAAAGAATATATAGGGAAACATGATAGTAAATGTAGTGATAAATATGCATTTTTTACTACCTATCACACCCCCACACTTATCTTTTTGCTCGTCCTTAAGTAAAAATTAAAAAGTATAATAAAAGAAAAACTAATCTATCCTAACTCACTTTCGTAGGCATCACGGTTGCACTTAGCATGTGCAACAAGCCGTTAAACCTCTAGGTTACCTTAGAGGACGAGTGTTGTCTCGTGAGAGTTTTGAGCGGATTACACCCACAAAATCCATAAAAAGGAAAATATTTGAAATATGTTTGAAGAGACTAAGTAGTCTATAAATTTTAAGATTATCTTAAACTTAGTCTTTATATAATAAATTGTTATCCATTTTAGGTAAGAATAAAAATTGAATTTTTGTATAGTCTCTTTCGTTACCCTAAGTCATATGCATCCTTGTGAATCTTTACTAGGAATTCTTTAACTTGGACTCTCATGCCTTTTTATTATTATTTTCTCTTTTTTTAATATGTATAACTCATCTAATTTTCTTTCGTGTAAGTATCAAGGCTTCTTGAGGCCCTCATACCTAACTAATTGACTATTAGATGTGTTAGTACATATATAAATAATATTTCTTAGTTTTCTTAGGCTTTTTAATCCACCCATGTAGCGAACTTAAAGTCGGTGGCTCCCAAACTGGTTGGTTTTAGGGCACCGGGTAAGAAAACACCCCACAGACTTAAGGATTCGAGTGGACTAGGCCACAAAACCAGGGATTCTATTTATAAAATCACCTTTAGGTGTGAATACTTATGCTTCTTGATGCACATGTATCCAGCTTAATCAGAGAATTTCTTTATTTTTTTATTATTTTTTATAAGGCACAAGAGTCTTTGTCTTAGAATCCTAGATATGTAAATGTATTAGGTATGCACATTTCATTAAGGTAAAAATCAAGACTAATTACTTATTCAATTTTTTTCCTATACCGAAAAATTCAACAATTTGTTTATTTTGACCAAGTTTATAAAAATCCTAATCATGATTTTCCTAATTCTTAAGACTAACTTAGATTTCTTTCAAAAGATAAGTCAAAATATTGTCCTTTTTTATATCTTTTTATTTTTTATTATTTTTTTATGTTAGAACAAATAAAGAGAATTTTTTATATATATTTTTTAAATTTTTTTTATTTTTTTTACATTTTACCCTTCCCCACACTTGTCTCATGCATTGTCCCCAATGTATGAATGAAATGCATGGATGCATGAATTGGCAGAGAGATAGTGTTACCGATACATTGGATCAAAAAGACCCATGGCTGCATTTGCTTCCAGTACTGATTCTAAAAATATTTTAAGACGTTGACCATTTATCTTGAATGTACTGTCATTTTTCGGGTCGTAGATCTCTATGGCTCCATGTGGAAACACAGTCTGAACAATGAAAGGCCCTATCCATCTTGATTTTAACTTGTCGAGAAAGAGATGAAGTCTAGAGTTATAGAGTAACACTTTTTGTCCTTAGACAAAAGTTTTTCTAGTGATGAACTTATCGTGAAACACCTTAACCCTATCCTTCACAATTTTCACATTTTCATATGCTTCGTTCCTCAACTCCTCCAGTTCAGAAATTTGCAATTTTGAAGTTCATCGGCCTTATCTAGATCAAAATTCAGCTGCTTAATTGCCCATAAGGCTCGGTGCTCTATCTCAACAGGATGGTGGCAAGCCTTTCCAAAGACTAGTCTGTAGGGAGACATTCCTAGAATCGTTTTAAAGGCGGTTCTATATGCCCATAAGGCATCCACCAATTTGGTGGACCAGTCCTTCCTATTTTGATTCTCAGTTTTCTCCAAGATAAGCTTGACTTGCCTATTGGAAACTTCTACCTGTCCACTGGTTTGAGGATGGTACGGTGTAGATAACTTGTGAGTTATGGCATATTTTCACATAAGAGCTTTAAAAGTTAATTCTATTTCAAAAATGTGTACCATTTCACTAATTATGGTACGAGGGGTTCCAAAGTGTGAGAAGATGTTTTCTTTCAAGAATTTGATAACAACTTTGTTGTCATTTGTCTTGCAAGGAACGGCTTCAACCCATTTCGATACATAATCTACAGCCAACAAGATGTATTGGTGCCCAAATGAATTAGGGAAGGGAATGCCCCAAACATCAAAAAGTTCTAGTTCTAGAATTGGATTTAGGGGCATCATATTTCGTTTAGAAATCTTTCATATCATTTGACATCTTGTGCAAGTTTTTAAAAGTCGAATGCGTCTTTAAACAAAGTTGGCCAATAAAAGCCACTTTGTAGGATCTTTTCGGCAGTTTTGCGGGGACCAAAGTGTCCACCGCAAGCAAATTCGTGACAAAAGGCTAGAACGCTTCTAGTTTCCTCATGGGAACACATCTCCTAATAATTTGATCGCTACAATACTTGAAAAGGTAAGGATCTTCCCATATGTAATACCGGACTTGAGACAAGAATCGGTATCTATCCTGTTTTGACCAATTAGGTGGTGTTTGGTTTGTGACTAAGTAATTTACTATGTCGGCAAACCATGGTTCTGTAAAGATTGCTAGAAGTTGTTCGTCAGGAAAATTGTCATTGATGGGCAATTCGTCGGAAGGTGCGTTTGGCACACGAGAGAGATGGTCTGCGATAATATTTTTAACACCCTTTTTATCTCGAATTTCGAGATCAAATTCTTGAAGGAGGAGGATCTAACGAATAAGTTGGGCCTTTGCATCCTTTTTCAGCATTAGGTATCAAAGTGCAGAATGGTCGGTGAATATTGTACTCTTGGTCCCAAGTAGGTATGGGCGAAATTTCTCCAAAGTGAACACTACTGCCAAGAATTCTTTCTCGGTTGTAGTATAGTTCACTTGGGCGTCATTGAGTGTCCTACTTGAATAATAGATCACGTGTTGCTTGTTATCGTTGCACTGTCCTAAGACAGCACCTATCGCAAAATCTGAGGTATCGCACATGATCTCAAAAGGGTTGGATCGGTCCGGAGGTGAGATGATAGGTGCAGAGATAAGTTCCAATTTCAACTTCTCCTATGCGCTATTACACTCATCGTCAAAGATGAAGGGCACGTCTTTGGCTAAAAGGTTTGTAAGGGGTCTAGCAATTTTGCTAAAATCCTTAATGAACCTACGGTAAAACCCAGCGTGTCCTAAGAAAGAACGAATGTCCTTCACGCTTCGTGGAATTGGAAGTTTGGCTATGATCTTCACCTTAGCCTTGTCCACTTTGATCCCTTCCCTAGATATCTCATGACCCAGGACAATCCCATGCTGCACCATAAAGTGGCACTTTTCCCAATTTAGGGTCAAGTTCTTTTCGGTGCATCTATTCAGCACTAGCTCCAAGTGATGGAGACATTGGTCAAATGAATTTTCATAGACGGAGAAGTCGTCCATGAAAATCTCTAAGAAGCGCTCGACCATGTCAGAAAAAAGGCTTAACATATAACGTTGGAATGTGGCGGGGGCATTACATAGGCCGGAAGGCATTCGACGATAGGCAAATGTCCCAAAAGGGCATGTGAACGTTGTCTTTTCTTGGTCCTCCGGGGCTATTGGAATTTGGTTATACCCTGAGTAACCGTCTAAGAAACAGTAATACTCATGGCCGGCTAATCGTTCCAGCATTTGGTCGATAAATGGGAGGGGAAAATGATCTTTCCTAGTGGCAGCGTTCAACTTGCGATAGTCTATGCATACTCAAACTTTGGTAGGCAGTCGTGTTTGCACTAACTCTTGCTTGTCTTTTTCTACCATAGTAAAGCTGGACTTCTTAGGGACCACATGCATTAGGCTAACCCATTTGCTATCGGAAATGGGATAAATGATTCCATTATCTAACAGTTTCATTATTTCAGCTTGTACAGCCTCTTGCATGAGCGGGTTTAGCCTACGCTGTGGATCCCTCTTAGGTTTAACCTCTTCCTCTAGATGGATTCTATGCTGGACTATTTTAGGGCTCAGTCCCTTGATATCTGTCATAGTCCAACCAATGGCTTCCCTATGTCTCCTAAGGGTTGCCAGTAGGTCTTCTCCTCTTGCCTATTAGTCAAATTGGAGGCCACTATGACTGGTAACGTCTCTTGTTCGCCAAGGTAGGCATACTTATGATATTTAGGCAAGGTCTTTAACTCCAAAGAAGGAGGTGGCTCGATGGGTGGAGGTGTTAAGCTTAAATTTTCCATCTCTATAGAACTTGGATTTGCTGCCCATTCAATCTCATCAAGGTTGAGATCACTAGATTCTAACTCTTCTTCTTCCTTTGACTCTAGTGTGATCTCCTCGTTGTGCTCACTAGTCATGTTTTCAATGAAGTTAACCTCAAAGGGTTGGTCGTTTATGTCGTAGGGATGTTTACCTAAGTTAAAAACATTGACTTCCTTGGTCATATCCCCAAAAGTCAATCTCATGGATCCATTTCTATAATTTATGATTGCATTCGCGGTTGCTAGGAATGGGCGTCCTAAGATGACGGGAGCTTGGGACCTAGGATTAGACACAGGTTATGTCTCTAAAATAATGAAATCGACTGGGTAAATGAATTCTCCCACCCATATGAGGACATCATTGATCTCTCCCTTAGGAACTTTGATTGAGCGATCAGCCAATTGGA